>CM033740.1:34393523-34484075 GCA_019671005.1 Hibiscus mutabilis | reverse complement strand
TGGGATTTAAAACCTACATATTTCGGTTTGTATAGAGAAGATTAGTTTTTATGGATTTAAGTCTAACTTAGGGTTTGTGATGTTGGATTAATGATCTAGTAAGCTTGATTTGTTGTTTGGAAGCAAAACCTAAGTTAAATACATAAGGACCATTTTGTGAGGCTTCAAAATTAAGGGACCATATCTAATTTTTATGATTTTGATGTGTATTTATATTATTAATGATGTTAGAGACATGAAAATGAAGTTAGAATGCTAAACCGACGATTAATCACATTAGTGACCATTTTGACAAATTGTCAAACTTGAATGGTCTATTCGGCAAATAGGACATGTAGAAGGAGTAAATCTATATTTTAGTGAAAATGATGGAATTAAGGTAGTAATGTTGATTGGAGGACTAATTTGAAAAGTTAAAAAGCTTGAATCCTTATATTTGAAATTTTGGTGACCATCTCGACAAATCAATAGAAATTAGAGAAGTAAAGGTTTAAGCCTATTTTGATGAAGGGTGTAAAGAGAACATATGAATACAAGCTTTATTCTAATCATTTTAAGTAAAGTGATGGGACTAAATTGACAAGTAAAGAAATAAGGAACAATTGATGTAAATTAGAAGTTATTTATGGAAAGTTATGTTGGAATTTGAATTATGGCAATAAATTTTAAAATTCGTCATAAATTCTACAAAAATGGTTAAATGATGAATTTTATACCATTGTAAATATTTTTTAGTCTAGTTTCGTTTCCAAAAAACGAAAACTGATTTTGAGTTTGGGGTTAAAAGATATGGATTTTATTCAAAAGAAGGTTAGAAAAAAATTACAGCATTTTCTACCTGTATAGCTCTGTGACGTGAATGTAAAGAATTTTTATAATTTTGGTAGATTTTGCTAATTTATGTGGCTTATACCGTTAGAACCGTATCGAATCTAGTTTCTATAGTATAAAGGAAATTAAGATCCAGTATGTATTACATACTGTATAAGTAAATCTTTGAAGGTAGCGCAATTTGTCGAGAAAATAGAATTTGAAACATTTTGTATTTAAATATTAGTTAGCAAGCTTGGAAGAATTATTGGAAGTTCAAATTGGCCACTAAGGACCATAATGAGTTTTTGAACAGATTACAAGGAAGAAAGGAAAAATATTTGGAAATTTTATATTGAATGATTATATTAGGCGACATGTTTAAGGTAATGATAGATTTGAATCTAACAAATATTTTGTTGTATTCATGTGATTAATGAAGTAAAGTCCGAATCAAATAAGGTTGAGGTACTATGAAAGAAAGGATCGAACTAGGACTTAGTGAGGCATTGTGCTAAGTGGCCAAGGTGAGTGCATTATATGCATGTATGGCATGTTTCAAATAGGATGACTTTGCGACAAGTTGACCTTGATATTAATTAAAATGCATGTTAATTAATAATTGTATAAATTTTATGAATTAATAATGTGACATGTATGATACATTGTCATAGTTTATAGATTTATCTAAGATAAATCAAACTTTTAGATTTTGGGTATGAACTGCCCATAATCGAATGATGGATGATAGTATTGATGGATTTGATATTGAATGTGAAAATATTATATTGTTATGCCCGAGTACTAGCGTGAGAGTATTTGGTATAATTGGATATCCATAGAGTCTTAGCAGCTGCGTTCTAGCACTATGGTGCGTTCCAGACACTTCAGTGTTGACTTTAGACACTACGATGTTGTTTAGACACTTTGGTGTCAACTAGCACAAAAGGTGCGATAATGAGGAGCAAAGGGCGTCCTCGAGTACGTACTCAAAATCAGACGCTATGGCGTTGTAGACACTACGGTGTCGTTATGATGACTCGTATACCATAGGTTCACATGAAATTGTACTTTGGGCTATAATTCATGAAATATTTTTATACAGGTGGATAGGCCAGTAAGTCTAACGTATTTACTACTGATAAAGTAAGAATGATATTATGAATTTGGATATATACATACAATTATGATTCATTGAAAAAGTTAGTTTCTCATTTACTATGATAAATGATGAAATGTTATAAACTGTACTGGGATCGCTTGCCATTTTTCATGGAATTGTATTGCATTGTCATATGATATAATGTACTGTATGATCACATGATTTAACTAAATAGTTTACTAATTGCCTCACTAAGTTCATACTTAGCATGTGTTTGATTTTGCACATGTAGGTGGTTCAAGATATTGGAGTAAGTAAAGGCGTTGCGTCAAGTTGAGAGAATTTCATCAAGCTACCACGGTAATGACATCCTACTTGAGGTTTTGATTAATTTTAGTCGCATGTATAAATGAAATGAAATTGTCTATTATGGTTCAGAGTCTATTATTTATTGAATAGTCATTTTGTTATTTTTGAAAGGTAAAGGGAGCTCCAATTTTGTGTTTTAATTTATTAGAAATAAAATTTTACCAATTTTAAGAGTGAATTATTTTATAAAGTGTCATGTGACATATCGGCTTCGTATTGGTGATAGATACGGGGAAGGGTGTTACACCATCCACCAGGCCCTTATCCAACTCATTTATCCGTCTTATCACAGTCGTCAATCTCCCTTCAATATTACCAAAGGTAGTACTGTTCCAGTGCTTTAGAAAAATCTTCAAGCCACTCAGTTTGTGTACTAAATCCAAAGAGCCTCCCTCACTCAACCGATCCTACTCCTTCAAGATATCTTGCATGTATCCATGGTGATCTAACCATACATTTAAAAAACGGAAAGGCTTTGGACCTGTATCACAATCAATATTTTTCAAGGACAACAACGTATGATTGGACAACCCCCGTAGCAAAGATGAGACAACTAGATTTAGGAACTGTTCAAACCACTCAGCTGATACAAAAAACCTACCAAGACGACTGCAACTGTTTTCGGGACCAAACCACGTATAATCCTTTCCCTGTAATGGAACATCAAGCAAAGCGCTCAACGAAACAAACTCATTAAATTCACAAATGCCTCTAGCCGTAGAAAAGACCCATCGGTGTTCCGATAAATGTAGCACCATGTTAAAATCTCCATAAATACCCCAAGGAAATTTACAAGAGTGAATCATAGCACCTAATTAGTACCATAGAGCACACTGCTCGGCAAAACCACAAGGACCATAGACCCCAATGATCCCATATCTCCAATCATTAACCATCCAGCAATCTACCACAGAAGCAAAGCGTGCCTCGACCCTCACTGCTTCTATCGAAAACTTCTTTGATCCCAAACCATCAATACCCATTCGAATGACCAAGCGATGGCACGAAAGTAAAATTGAAAATATCATCAAACCACAAACGACTAACCAATTCACCTGATACATCTTCTAACTTTGTTTCCTATAGCAGAATCATCACGCAATTATGTTGTCGACAAAAGATCACACCACTCGTTGTTTCGATGTCGTCCCAAGCCCTTGCACATTCCACAACAATAGTTGCATCCTTCGATGTTATTGTACTCGAGCCCTTGCCCCTAGCAGTCGCGCGATATCTTTCACAATTTCCTCCTCGTTTCCTACCGTTTCTACTCCAATATATGTTGCGCGTATTAAGTGCTACGCAATTATGCAAGTATACACGTCGCGAGTAATAAAGTGATATGATAAGTATCGAGTATCGTCTCCACAGGGATTGGTTTGGGCCAATTTGCTTAAGTTACTACACTATGAAAATAAAAACACAATTGATAATAGAGGTTCTAATTAATGAGTAAACTAAGAGCAATAAACTAAAAGGATAGATGAAATCAAATAATAGAGGGAATAGGCCAGGTTATCGTGAGTTGAGGAGTGATAGCCGATTGGATCGTCTTGGTAAAAGAGCGCAAGGGCAACTCAGTTGCCGTGGCAACTTACACAGCTGGGTTGCCTTGGCAACTAATCAAGGGTTGCCACGGGAAACCGGGGTGAGCAACTGTTTGGGAGGCTGGGCAGCAACTTCAAGGGTCGGCGAAGCGTTCTTCAATGGTTTCTTCTTATCCCTAAGTCGAAACTCTAGCTATTTGTGCATGCCTTGATAATACATCCCTGGGTGAATCAAGGGTGAACAATAACCAATCTTGCGCTCCTCTTAGCCGTTGAAATCCTTAACTTATTCCTAAGCCGGATTAATCTTCACCATCAATAGATTGAATAAAGACCATACTCATTCGTTTCTTGAATCTAACTCTCCGATATTAGATAAATAGATGAGATTACGAGATCCTCTCCCAATTCACTGCAAAACAATAATAAAAACCAAGAAAGAGTAAACCTTGAATTGAAAGTGAAAACTCTTATTACCTAAACAAAATCCAATTGTTTCTCACAACCACAAAACACAATAACCCCAACCAATCAAGTTAGTTCATGGTTGGGTTCAAAAGATATACAAAGAATAATCCCCAAACCATGAATCTAGTGAGAGCAAAGAAGAATAAGAAGAAATCGATCAGTCCTCTTTGGAAAACCTCTCAATCGAACTCTCCTTCAAGCTTTCTCCCTTGTCAAAATCTCTCTCCATCTTGCTTCTTTGGAGTTGTCAAAATTTCTCTCCTCTTCTTTTTCTTCTTGCTCCCCTCTTTTGTGGCTTGGTCCTTTAAATAGGAGATGGCTAGGTCAAAATCCTTCTTGAGGAGGAAGTTAAGTTGGAATTAAATTATATTTAAAGAATATAATTCTTTATTATATTTAAATTCCTTCTAGAACTTCTCCTATCTTCTTGGGATTTAATTTCTCTTTAACCTCTTCATGGAAATCAAACTCCTTTGGAATTTAACTTTGCTCCACGTCATCTTGGGCTTATCTAGTCATCAATTTCGACTGCCATATCAACTTATTCTTTGTCGAAAATTGCCTTGGCAACTAGCTCGGCATCTCCTTCATGTACTGCCCTGGCAACTGGTTCTAGCCTTGTTTAGGCAAGTGATTCTGCACACACACAAAAACACACCAAAGCAGCATCTTTTTCCAAAAAAATCACCAAGTTATGTAATCAAGCTCAACGGTGGAAAGAAACATGAATTAATGCATGAATGACTAATTATGCAACTAATATTAGTAAAAAGGGTAATAAAAATAGTACTTTTGAACACTTATCACACCCCCAAACTCGAACTATTGCTTGTCCTCAAGCAATGCAAACTAACAATTACCTGCCAAGACTTTAATCATCAAAGACATGCTTCAAACTTGAATTCAAACCTCGGAACCGTGGCACAAAGTATGATCACCTTTTAATTTTTCGGATAGCACAAAAATTACCCAGAACCAAACTATAATGCTCGTGACAATGTGTGTGCGTAGTTGTGTACAAGTTGATTTTCAAGATTCCATGTGAACATTAGGCTTTTATCAATTTAATTACCAGGGCATTTATTTTTATTTTTACTAGAGCCAATTTCGGGCACCTCTAGCAAAGTAAGCAATTTCTCATTTTATTTTAGTCGACTAGAGCCAATTTCGGGCACCTCTAGCGATTCTTTAATGTGCATTAACTATTAGAGCCAGTTTCAGGCACCTCTAGCAAGAAAGTGCATTTACTACTAGAGCCAGTTTCGGGCACCTCTAGCAAGAATTTAACTTTTAATTTTCAATTTTAAATTTACCCAAATTTTAAGCAACCTAAGTTCTCTAAGTTTCTTTCAATCAACAAGCCACAACCGTGTAAAAAAATTCAGCATCATAGTAAAATTCTAAGTTCTTTTCATGCAATCCTAAAATTAAAGGTTCTTTCAATTAAGTGCAGTGGCAAAAATTCATCATTGGATATTCAACAAGTCTTAAGTAATTAAATCCAATTAAAGGCATGGCAAGTAACATATGCAACCTATATGTGATTGCTAAATATGAATGCAACTAAACATGAAGCTAACCAGAAACCAACACCCCTCAAACTCGAAAGAAGCATTGTCCTCAATGCATGTAAAAGTGAAACAAATTTTAAAAGAAACTAAATGAAATGAGTTAGTTGGAGAGGTCGTCACCTCGAATGATAAGTTTCCTTTATGCCGTTTGCTTGATTCATATTTCGGTCGGTGGTTGAATGCTTGTGGCTGGTATCGCGTGAATAGCATTGCTTATGTTTGATCCATGTTTGCCGAGGCAGGTTCACTTGCCTGGGCATCAGTAGTTTCATTGTCGTGGCAACTGCTGAGGTAGTTGCAGGGGCATCCTCAATTGCGGTTGTCGTGGCAAGTAGTCGGCAGTGAATTTCCTTAGCATGTTGGTTGTGAGTCTTGTTGTGGAAAACAAAGAAAACAAAGAAAACCTGGAAACTAAAGATAATGAAGAAAAATAAAATAAAATATCTTCTAAAAATAAAAATGAAAAGAAAAAGAAAAAGAAAAATAAAATATTGAAAGGAGAGCATGCTCATGCATCTCCTAAGGTGAGCACTTCTTTGTTACGTTCCACATGGGCACCGTTGTAGTGCTTCAATCTTTGTCCGTTGACTTTGAATTCATGTTCGTCAGTGATGGACTTGATTATCACGGCACCATGAGAGAATGGTTTGACAACTTCGAATGGTCTTGACCATCTTGATTTTAGTTTTCCCGGGAAAAAGTTTTAGTCGTGAATTGAATAAGAGAACTAGTTGCCACGACATGAATTGCTGCGGCAATAGTTTCTTGTCATGCCACTACTTTGCTTTCTCCTTGTAGATTCGTGCATTGTTATAGGCGAGTGCACTCAATTCTTCTATCTTGTTGAGGTCCAACAAATGTTTTTTTTCCGCACTTTCCTAATCTATATTCACGGTCTTGATTGCCCAATATGCCTTGTGTTCGATTTCCACGGTAGATGGCATGTTTTTCCATAGACAAGTTGGAAGGGGACATACCTAAGGGTGTTTTGAATGTAGTGCGATATGCCCAAAGTCGTCATCTAGTCTTCTTGACCAATCCTTCCTAGAGGGATTTACAACTTTCTCGAGTATACCCTTCAATTCCCGGTTGGAAATTTCTGCTTGCCAATTGGTTTGTGGGTGATATGCCGTGGCAATCTTGTGCGATACACCAAGCGTTTCAACATCTTGGCAATAAGTCATTGTCAAAATGCTTGCCTTCATCATCGATAATTACTCTCGGTATCCCAAACCGTGTAAATATGTTTTTCTGCAAGAATCGTTGCACGGTCTTGGAATCGTTGTTGGGAACTGCGCATCGCCTCAACCCATTTAGACACGTAGTCAACGGCAAGTAGAATGTAGAGGTTGCCGAATGAAGATGGGAAAGGTCCCATAAAATTAATCCCCATACATCGAACAATTCCACATCGATGATGTTTTGGAGCGGCATCTCATGTCATCTAGAGATATTGCCCGTCCTCCGCAATGATCACATTGCTTGTAAAACGCTTGGGCATCATCTTTGTATAGTGTTGGCCAATACAAACCGGATTGCAAAACTTTGGCCGCGGTACAAGTTCCTCTAAAATGTCCTCTATAGGGTGAAGAGTGGTATTGCGAGTATATTCATTGCTCCTCTTCAGGGACACATCGATGTATAACCCGATCTGTACATTGTTTAAACAAAAGATGCTCGTCCCAAAAGTAATGCTTAGCATCATGGCGGAACCGCTTCTTCCCTTGGTGAGTAAGGCCATAAGGTAAAATACCACAAACAAGGAAATTAACTAAATCCGCGTACCAGGGTATTGCCGAGGCATGTGCTGCCGTGTCGATCGCTCTCAAGATTGGCGCGCGTGCGTCTCTAGTTGCCGAGGCATACGCGTCCATGGTTGCCGAGGCATGCGTATCATTGGTTGCCAAGGCGTACGCGTCTGGAGTTGCCGAGGCGTGCGCGTCAAGAGCTACTGCGGCGTCGAGGGTTGCCGAGGCATGCACATCCATGGTTGCCGAGGCGTGCGCGTCAAGAGTTGCCGCAGCGTCGAGGGTTCTGCCGAGGCATGCACATCCATGGTTGCTGAGGCGTCAAAGGTTGTTGCGACATCGAGGGTTGCCGAGGCATGCACATTCATGGTTGCCGAGGAAACTAAAAGTTACTCATTCGGGAATGTATCGTATATCTCTAAATCTACGTCCTTCTCTCCCGTGCGTTGGCCTAGGGCTGCTCCTATCGCGAAATAACTTGCATCACACATGAGCTGAAAAGGTAGCGCCCTATCGGTGGAACGATAATGGGTGCCGAGGGAAGCTTTTCCTTTAGGGTTTGAATGCTTGGGCGCAAGAATCATCAAAATTGAAGACTTTATCCTGTTCAAGAAAATTGCAGAAGGGTTTAGTAATTTTAGAAAAATTATGAATGAACCTCCTGTAAAAACCTGCATGTCCAAGAAAGCTTCGAATTCCTTTAACCGAACTTGGTGGGGTAATCTCTTGACCACCTCCCCCTTGGCTTTGTCTACTTCAATCCCCTTGGATGAAATCTTGTGGCGAGCACTATTCCTTCATCTACCATAAGATGGCACTTCTCCCAATTAAGGACTAAATCGGTTTCTTCACATCTTGCCAACACCTTCTCTAAATTGCCGAGGCAACCTGTCAAGTCATTACCAAAACGGAAAAATCATCCATGAAGATCTCAAGGAAGTCTTCGACCATGTCTGAAAAGAGTGCCATCATGCATCTTCTAATGTTACTGTATATCTGAGAAAACTTGAGGATGGTCGTTTTCGATACTTCTTATAGTCCATCCGCACCCTCCATCGAGTGATAACATTTCCCAAAAAGAGTTGGGCCAATGTGCTCCCAGCTACTCCCCTTTGTGTTACCATGGTGGAGGTGTCTTTCTTTCGTGTTCCCTTGTAGTCCATGCATGCCATCCACCTTGCTACTATTCTTGAAGGCACAAATATATTAATAGGAAAAATTATATCCATTCCCAACCATTCAATTACCTCATTCTTGTCGACTTCTATCATGGTTGGATGTATCCTTTGTTGTCGTGGTAATTGCTGCTCAAGCCAATTGCCGTGGAAATCAGTTGCCGAAATTTGCTGTAGGTCAAGGGAAGAACCAAATTTCTGAAAAGCTTTACGAATCCAAACACCTTTTTCTTTTGACCTCTCAAACATCTCTATCAGTAGAGATTTCGATGGCTTCAAATCTACCAACATTGGTTCCTCAAGACATACATGCAATGGACGAGGTGAGTTTTTAAAGAATTCAAAAGGTTCAACCATTACCTGCTCACATTCCATTGGCAAAGTATTATCATCTCATTGATATTGCATGTGGTCGTGCAATTGCCGTGGCAACTGTATATGAGAGCAATCTAAAGATTCTTGCTTCAACATCAATGTTGTAACCTTCTGGGCATCAAGTTCCTCAGAATTTGCTGTAGTATTGTTGTTTTCAGCTTCACTGAGTGTTGTCGCGGCATTGCTCTGTTCAGGCTCCTCAATCATTACCGAGGCAATTTGTTGCTCAGGCTCATCATGTGTTGGGCAGACTTTCTCATCAACATACTCTCGACTTTGAGGTTTTAGTTGTTCCTCACACATCGGAGAGCTTTCCTTGCATTGTTCCTTGTCCTCTTGCCTTGGGACTTCAGTATCCCTAGGAATGAATTGTTGGTGCATGTTATCCATGACATATGTGGATCTCCTCAATTGATCTTCTGAATCCCCCAAGGTTGCATCCCACTGAGCTATCCTCGTATCCATGGACTTTGATAGCTCTCGAATCTCTTCAATTGATCTGTCCAGTCTAGCCAAGGAAGCTAGCAACGTTTCCTCCAAGGAATTTGAATGCTCTTGAAAATGACTACATTGCCATGGTATATCTGTTGCTTCGGCAAATTTGTTATGGTAAAAACAAATTTGAGCTTTTTGACCATACCATGAAGAATTTTGCTGCTGGTTCCCTCTATGGTCCTCCATGCAGTTATATGCACCGAAAATGTGAGAGCAATTTTCAAACACATGATGTTCTCCACACATAGCACAAGATTTTTCCACATATAGGCTCTTTGGGCTTTTCTCGGTTGGTATAGGTAATCATCAAAGGGTGCAAGAAACTCTTGATTGGATTGATTCCTATCTTCCAACATCATCTCTCGAATAGATCGGCTTTTATTTCCCGACATGTTGATGTCCCTTAACTTGTAGCGCACCTAATTTTTTTTGATAAAACAAACAAAAAGAAATGTTAGTAAAACTAAGAGAAAAAAATGCAATAACAAAAACAACTAACACCAATTGCCAATCCTCGGCAATGGCGTCAAAAACTTGTTGCGTGATAAGTGTTCAAAAGTACTATTTTTCTTACCCTTTTTACTCATATTATTGTTAGACTTAGGCTCATATTAGTTGCATAATTAGCTATTCATGCATTAATCCATGTTTCCTTCCATCGTTGAGCTTGATTACATAACTTGGTAGTTTTTGTGGAAAAGATGCTGCTTTGGTGTGCTTTGTGTGTGTATGTGCAGGATCACTTGCCAAAGCAATGCCGAGCTAGTTGCCAGGGCAATGCATGAAGGAGACGCGAAGCTAGTTGCCAGGGCAATGCATGAAGGAGACGCCGAGCCAGTTGCCATGGCATTTGTCGACAAAGAGAAAATGCAATAGGGATGTCGAAATTAATGACTTTACAAGCCCAAGATGACATGGAGCAAGGCCCAAGCCCAAAGGAATTTGATTGCCATGCAGAGATTAAAGAAGAATTAAATTCCAAGAAGATAGGAGAAGTTCTAATAGGAATAAAATTATAATAAAGAATTATATTCTTTAAAGATAATTTAATTCCAACTCAAACTCCTCCTCAAAGAAGGACTTTGGCCTAGCCCTATAAATAGCAAGGAGATTTCGACAATCCATAGATAGAGCAAGAGGGAAATTTCGACAAGTCCAAGTAGGGCAAGAGGATAGAATTTTCGACAAGCATCTAGGGCAAGGAGGATTTCGACAAGCCTCCTCCTTCATCCTTTTCTTTCTTGTTCGATTGGGTTCATGCTAGGGATTGTTTATCTTGTGTTTCTTTGGAACCTAGCCATGAACTAAATCTACTTGGCTATGGTTATTGTGTTTTGTGGTTGTGAGAAACTATTGGTTTTTGTTTAGGTAATAAGAGTTTGCACTTTTCTATTTCAAGGTTTATTCATTCTTGGTTCTTATTATTGTTTGCGAGTGAATTGGGAGAGGATCTCGTGATTTCATCCATTTATCTAATATCGGGAGAGTTAGATTCAAGAAACGAATGAATATGATCTTTATTCAATCCAATGATGGTGAAGATTAATCCGGCTTAGGAATAAGTTAAGGATTTCAACGGCTAAGAGGAGCGCAAGATTGGTTGTTGTTCACCCTTGATTCACGCAGGGATGTATTATCAAGGCATGCACAAGTAGCTAGAGTTTTGACTTAGGGATAAGAAGAAACCATTGAAGAACGCTCCGCCGAACCTTGAAGTTGCTGCCCGGACACCCAAGTAGTTGCCCGGCAACCATCAATTAGTTGCCAAGGTAACCCCGTGTGCAAGTTGCCACGGCAATCGAGTTGCCCGTGCACTCTTTTACCAAGACGATCCAATCGGCTATCACACCTCAACTCACGATAACCTGGCCTATCTCTCTCAATTGAATTCATCTTTTCTTTTACTTATTTGCTTTCTAGATTAGTTAAACTTCTATAATCTTTTATTTGTGTTTTTATTTTTACAAGTGCAAGAGACTAGATTCTTGAAGTAGCACCAATCCGTGGAGACGATATCTTTTATACTATAACTTGCGGCGTGTATACTTGCACATTTGCGTAGCACTTATTACGCGCAACAAGTTTTTGGCGCCGTTTCCGGGGATTGGCAATAGCGACTTTGTTTTTATTTTCTTGCACTTTCTTTTTATTTTTCTTGTTTAAAAATTCAAAGGGCTAACAAACTTTGGTTTTGCATTGGTATATGACTGGGCGAGACCGACTTCACAGAATATCCCTTTGATCCGTAAATCAAACGAACCTTACAAAGACTTAGACGAAGGATAAGAGAAGCAATGGCAAATCAAGACGGCAATATGAATCAAGATGTTCGAGTAGGAGGAGGAGTGATTTTTGCACGAAACAGAACTATTCGAGACTATCTTGAAGAAGATCTTGATGGACTTAACCCGAGAGTTGTCGTTTTTGAAATTGAAGCCGACCACTTTGAGTGGAAACCGGTAATGTTCAATATGATCAACACAATAGGTCAATTTGGCGGCTCAAAGAATCAAGATGCGACAACATCTGAAATCTTTCCTCGAGATTTGCAACTCGTTCAAGATACACGGAGTCACCCCGATGTCTTACGATTAAGATTATTCCCTATTTGAGGATCGGGCGAAAGCATGGTTGAATAGCATTCTGCCGGATCCATAGCATCTTGGACTGATCTTTGTCGTGATTTCCTTGCTAGATTTAATCCTACAAATTTGGTGATAAGCTTCAGAACGACATTACTTTTCGCGATGGATGATGAATCCATCTACGAGGCTTGGGAGCGATATAGAGAACTTCTACACAAATGCCCTTTACACGGATTCGGTGTGGACTCAAGTAACAATGTTTTACAACGCCGTGAATACACCAACAAGGATGATGCTAGATGCCTTGGCAAACGACATACTCCTAGATAAGTCACGGAAGAAGCAATGCAAATTTTAATCAGCTGGACAAGAATGATTATCAATTCCCATCTACTAGAAGAGGAGGAGTTAGGCGCCAAGCCACAATACATGAACTAGGATCATCGATTCAATTTCGCACAATTGGCCGCTTTAACCAAGATGGTCCGAACATGCAAAAACCAAACAACACACATGAAGTCAAGGTAATGGATTCTTTTTGTGAGTTATGTGGTGATAACCATAATTCTTTCGAATGTATGCGAGAATCCGAATCCGGCTTCTATGTGAGGAATTACAATCGAGACAATAACGTGATGTCAAATACATAAAATCCAGCTTGGAAGAAGCACCCAAATTTTTCATGGAGTAATCCCAACAATGCTCTAAACTGAACAATCAGAATGCACAAGCATCGGGATTCAGAGAGAATATGCCACGACAACGATGCCGCAGCAACAACCGACAACATCTAGTTCTTTGGAAAATTCTCTAAATGCTTTTATGATGAAAACTGAATCTTATATGGCTGAGAATAGTAATTTCATAAAAAGAACTGATGATTTTATTAACAGGACCGAGATGAGATTGCAAAACCAAGAGGCGGCAATCAAATCATTGGAAAATCAAGTCGGACAGTTTGCTCAAAATTTGAATACTAGACCATAAGGAGGTTTACCTAGCGATACTAAAGTCGCAAGAGGAATTGGCCATGAGCAATGTAAGGCAATCACCACTAGAAGTGGCCAACAACTTAGAGAGGTTCAAACCCCCTCATCAAACAAAACTCCACAAAAAGATCAAGACGAACCTAGCGGCAAAGCCTCAGATGCTAAACCAGGAATTGCCGCGGCAACCGGCAATAAGCATGCCTCGGCAACCGATGATGCCTCGGCAACTTGCGATAAGCACGCCTCGGCAACCCCAGTTGATACCGCCTCGGCAACTCCAGATGTCCCGGCAATGCCGTCAATCAGGTTTCAAACCAATGAAAGGATCGAAGATATTCGACTTCCACCACCATTCCCACAAAGGTTGAAGCGACAAAAGCAAGAATACCAATTCAAGAAGTTTCTTGATATCATAAAGCAAGTCCACATCAACTTGCCACTGGTGGAAGCAATTGAACAAATGCCAAACTATGCCAAGTTTCTTAAAGACATTGTGTCCAAGAGAACAAGGCTAGGAGAGTTTGAAACAATTGCCGCGACAGAGGGATGCATGGCAATGTTGCATAATCGTATGCCACCTAAGTTGAAGGATCCCGGAAGTTTCACAATACCCTGTTCCATTGGAAATCACTATGTCGGGAAAGCATTATGCGACCTTGGGGCTAGCATAAACTTGATGCCTAAATCGGTTTTCCAGAAACTAGGAATCGGGAAGGCAAGACCTACAACAGTCATGCTGCAGCTAGCCGACAGATCCTATGTGCATCCAGAGGGAAAAATCGAAGACATACTGGTAAAAGTCGATAAATTTATTTTTTCCGCTGACTTTATTGTTTTGGATTGTGAAGTAGATGAGCATGCACCCATCATTCTCGGGAGACCATTCCTAGCAACAGGGAGAACCTTGATTGATGTTGAAAAAGGAGAACTCACAATGAGGGTGAATGACCAGCAAGTTAAACTAAATGTGTTCCAAACACTAAGGCATGCCGATGATCCAGAAGAATGCCAACTACTTCATGCCACGGCAGAGTTTAACTTCGATGAGGAATTTAGTTGCCTTCGCAACTACATTGTCGACCAAGAGGAACCTGAGGAGTATGAAGAACCAGTTGATGAGGAACAACAAGAAGAGGCAAATTGGCTAGTCAACCGACCAGGTACATACTTTGAACCACTGGACTACTCAGGTAAGGAAGGTAAGCTCGAAAAACCCTCTATTGAACAACCACCAATTCTTGAGTTGAAACAATTGCCAGAGCAACTAAAATATGTATACTTAGGGACCGATAATACTTTGCCTGTAATTATTTCTTCTAAGTTACAGCCTGAGCAGGAAAAGAAGCTGATCAAGATGTTGAAGCTACACAAAAAGGCAATAGGGTGGACAATTGCCGACTTGAAGGGAATTAGCCCGGCAGTGTGCATGCACAAGATCTTGTTGGAAGATGATCACAAACCTTCAATTGAGGCCCAGAGGAGACTGAATCATGCCATGAAAGGGGTTGTAATGAAAGAAATCATCAAGTGGCTCGACGCCGACATTATATACCCTATCTCTGATAGTACGTGGGTAAGTCCGGTACAATGTGTACCGAAAAAGGGAGGTATAACAGTGGTAAGCAATGAAAATAATGAACTTATCCCAACCAGGTGTGACCGGTTGAGGGTTTGTATGGACTATCGAAAGCTAAACAAAGCCACTAGGAAAGATCACTTCCCATTACCCTTTATTGATCAAATGCTTGACCGTCTTGCGGGTAAACCCTTTTATTGTTTTCTTGATGGTTATTCAGGTTACAATCAGATTGCCATAGCACGGAAGATCAAGAAAAGACAACCTTCACATGCCCATATGGTACTTATGCCTTCCGAAGGATGCCGTTCGGATTGTGTAACGCCCCGGCAACCTTCCAAAGATGCATGATGGCACTCTTTTCAGACATGGTCGAAGACTTCCTTGAGATCTTCATGGATGATTTTTCGGTTTTTGGTGATGACTTCGACGGCTGTCTCGGCAATTTAGAGAGGGTGTTGGCAAGATGCGAAGAAACGGATTTAGTCCTCAATTGGGAGAAATGCCACTTTATGGTAGATGAAGGAATAGTGCTCGGCCACAAGATTTCATATAAGGGAATTGAAGTAGACAAAGCCAAGGTGGACGTGATCGAGAAATTACCCCCACCAAATTCGGTTAAAGGAATTCGAAGCTTTCTCGGACATGCAGGTTTTTACAGGAGGTTCATTCATAATTTTTCTAAAATCACTAAACCCTTGTGTAATCTGCTTGAACAGGATAAAGTCTTCGATTTTGATGATTCTTGCACTCAAGCATTCGAAACCTTAAAGAAAAAGCTTGCCTCGGCACCCATTGTCGTTCCACCAGATTGGACGCTACCTTTTGAGCTCATGTGTGATGCAAGTGATTTCGCGATAGGAGCAGTCCTAGGCCAACGCACAGGTAAGACCTTCCATGTGATATACTACGCTAGTAAAACTCTTAATGGTGCTCAAGTGAATTATACAACAATGGAGAAATAGTTACTAGTTGTAGTTTTCGCATTTGACAAGTTCCGATCCTATTTAATTGGTACAAAGGTAATTGTTCATACGGACCATTCGTCAATCAAATACTTATTTGCTAAAAAGGATGCTAAACCTCGTTTGATTCGTTGGATATTACTTTTACAAGAATTTGATATTGAAATTAAGGACAGGAAAGGAACAGAAAACCAAGTGGCCGATCACTTATCACGTCTAGAACACAATAGGGAAGAGGACGCGGATCTAGAAATATGTGATGCATTCCCGGATGAACAAATTCTAGTTGCCTCGGCAACCCTAGACGCCTTGGCAACCCTTGACGCCTCGGCAACCCTTGACATCTCAGCAACCCTAGACGCCTCGGCAACCATGGATGCACACGCCTCGGCAACTCTCGACGCCGCAACAGTCTTTGATGCACACGTCTCGGAAATCTTGGGAGCAGTCGCCACGGCAGCACATGCCTCGGCAATACCCTGGTACGCGGATTTAGTTAATTTCCTTGTTTGTGGTATTTTTCCTTATGGCATTACTCACCAAGGGAAGAAGCGGTTCCGCCATGATGCTAAGCATTACTTTTGGGACGAGCCTCTTTTGTTTAAACAATGTGCAGATCAGGTTATACGCCGATGTGTCCCTGAAGAAGAACAACAGAATGTACTCCGGCAATGCCATTCTTCACCCTATGGAGGACATTTTGGAGGAACTCGTACCGCGGCCAAAGTCTTGCAATCCGGTTTGTATTGGCCAACATTGTACAAAGATGCCCAAGACTTTTACAAGCAATGTGATCGTTGCCAGAGGACGGGCAATATCTCTAGACGACATGAGATGCCACTCCAGAACATCATCGAGGTGGAGCTGTTCGATGTATGGGGGATCGACTTTATGGGACCTTTCCCATCTTCATTTGGCAACCTCTACATCTTACTTGCCGTCGACTATGTGTCTAAATAGGTAGAGGCAGTTGCAGTTCCCAACGACGATTCCAAGACCGTGCAACAATTCCTGCAGAAAAACATATTTACACGGTTTGGGATGCCGAGAGCAATTATCAGTGACGGGGGCAAGCATTTTGACAACAGACTAATTGCCAAGATGTTGCAACGCTTCGGCATATCACCCACAAACCAACGGGCAAGCAGAAATTTCCAACCGAGAGTTGAAGGGAATACTCGAGAAAGTCGTAAATCCCTCAAGGAAGGATTGGTCATTAAGACTAGATGACGCACTTTGGGCATATCGCACTGCATTCAAAACACCCTTAGGTATGTCCCCATTCCGACTTGTCTATGGTAAAACATGCCATCTACCGGTGGAAATCGAGCACAAGGCGTACTGGGCAATCAAGACCGTGAATATGGATTGGGAAAGTGCCGGACAAAAGCGTTTGATGGATCTCAATGAGATAGAAGAATTTCGTGCACTCGCCTATAACAATGCACGAATCTACAAGGAGAAAACAAAGCGATGGCATGACAAGAAACTATTGCCACGGCAATCACGCCAGGGCAACTAGTTCTCCTATTCAATTCTCGGCTAAAACTTTTCCCAGGAAAGCTGAAATCAAGATGGTCGAGACCATTTGAAGTCGTCAAACCATTCTCCCATGGCGCCGTGATAATCAAGTCCATCTCTGACAACCATGAATTCAAAGTTAATGGACAAAGATTGAAGCACTACAATGGTGCCCATGTGGAACGTAACAAGGAAGTGGTCAACTTAGGAGATGCATGAGCATGCTCTCCCTTTTGATATTTTTATTTTTATTTTTTTTCGATTATTTAATTATTTAATTTTTTTTCCGATTTTTTTTTCCGATTATTAGTAGTTTTAGGATAGACTTTTTATTATTATTTAAGTTTAAGAATCCTACTATACATCTTTATTTATTTTCTTTATTAGTTTATCTTTAATTTTAATCCTTATTTGATTTGTTTTTGAATTGTAGGAAAGGAAGTTCAAGATAAAGAAGGAATTCTAAACCAAGTAGGAAAACATCTTCAACAAGGAAACTAATGGGCTGAATCTAAGGCTTATATAAAGCCTCCAATTCATCCTAACCAAAACCCTTGTCGACAACTCCTACAAAACCCTAAACCCTTTTTTGTTTTCCCTAATCCCAACCACCTATCTTTTCTATAAAACCCATCACCCTTAACCTATTCCTACTTTCTATCTTGCAACTTTTTAGTTTCTTTTCTTTTCTTTGTTTTTACTCACAACCAAGATTATACATGGCATCCAAGATTAAACTTTTAGTTCATCCAAGTTCCTCCAAAGAACCAAGATACAAGAAGTTTGCTACACCGGCGGTTCAAGAAAGATTTCAATCCAAGTTTGAAAGCCGGAAGATTCATGAAGAACAAGGCTTTGAATACTCCAACTCTCATCAAGATTTCAGCCTTGAACCATTCATCTTCAAAAGGATTGCACATCAAAAATGGCAAATCTTTTGCCATCAACCGGAACCGGGTAACATCTCATGGGTAAGAGAATTCTATGCTCACTCACCTAACCCGGATAATCCTAATGTTTTTGTTCGTGACAAGGCCATACTTATAAGTCCCGAAAGCATCAACACCTTTTACGGACTTTACATTGAGAAGGACGAGCATCAAACCTTCGTTGACCAAATCAATCCCAAGCAACTCGACAAGGTGCTTCAAGAACTCACTCAACTGGGAACTCATTGGAACGACGGTAAATACAAGGGCACGGTAAATCGCCTTCGGCTTAAACCCGAGGCAAAACTATGGAATAAGTTTGTTAAAACTTCTTTAATGCCCTCCACACACAATACTACCGTTGATATACCACGTCTTTTGCTCATACATTCTATTTTGCATAATCGCATCATTAAAGATAAGGGTTATATTTTCTTCCCTTGCTTAATTTCTAATCTTTGCAAGGAGATGCATGTCCCGAGTGAGTCCACCGATGAAAATGCCCTACCCAAGTCTGGTTGGAATCAAGCACTAATCCGAAAGCTAATGGGAGAGGCACCGGAAGATTCTTCAAGGCCTCCAATTGTCACGGCAACTCCTGCCGCCGCGGCAATCCCTAATGCCCAAGCACCTAACGCCAGGGCAACTCGGCCATTAATCCCGGGACACTTTGAAGCACTTTTGCACCCATTGGCAAGCCGCCTAAGGAAAATTGAAGATCGGCAACTAATGTTCATGCGGTACATGAAGGAGCACAACAATGTCATCACCCAAGTCATCCTAGAAAAGTACCCGGACAATCGCGTGCCGTTCCTAACCTTTCTCGCCGAAATCCTTGCCCCGGTAACCAATGAAGCAGTCGCCACGGCAACCAATGAAGCTGACGCCACGGCAACCAACCTTGAAAATACCCCGGCAACCACTGTAAAAGCCAATGGTAAAGCACCTATGCCCGAATCAACTCCTACGGAATCATTTTCTGATTTTTCAGATTTGGACGAGTCCTCCATTGAACCAATAAAGACCGCACCAATTGAATCCTCCAAGCGAAAAGCCATTGACATTGAAGAAGAGGACGATGAGGACAACCCCGTACGAGGATCGATTCCACCACCGGCAACAAGAAAACAACCATCGCGTTCAAGCAAGAAAATCAAGACACCGACTAGAAGAAAACTAATCATCTCGATGATGAACTCTCGGAGTAAGTCCTCGTATGCATTTTTTATTTTTATTTTTCGTTATTTTTATGCATGCATTGAAGACAATGCCTCACTCGAGTTTGGGGGGGATTGTTATTAGTAGTTACCATGTTTAATTACATTCATCTTAACTATTACATTTAGGATACATTTAGGATACATTCATCTTAGATTTGATGAATATTCGATGATGACTTTGCCAATGCACTTAATTGATAGAATTTTTTATTCTAGGATAACCATGGACAAACGTAGAATTTTACTATGATGCAAAATTTGATGAAACACTGTTGTGGTTTGATTGATTTAAGGAATTCTAGTAAACTTAGGTTGATAATTAACAAATTGGGGGATTAGAATAAAAATTGGATGAATGTTAGAGGTGCCCGAAATTGGCTCTAGCATGTGCAAAAACTTAGGATCACTAGAGGTGCCCGAAACTGGCTCTAGTATGTGTTAAAAAATTGATAGCTAGAGGTGCCCGAAACCGGCTCTAGTCGAATAAATTCACTTAAGAAAACAAAACACTAGAGGTGCCCGAAATTGGCTCTAGTTAAAACATGTTAAAAAGAACCCAATGAAGTAATTTGAAAACCTATAGTTTGCATAGAATCCGAAAAATCAACTTGCACACAACTCCGCACACACTCACAAGCATTATAGTTTGATTCCGAGTAATTCCTCAGTTTTCTGAAAAATAAAAAGCCAATCATACTTTGTGCCCCGGTTCAGAGAATTAAAATCAAGTTCAAAGCTAAGTTTGTGAAAATTGAAGTCTTGGCAGGTAATTATGAGTTTGCATTGCTTGAGGACAAGCAATAGTTCGAGTTTGGGGGTGTGATAAGTGTTCAAAAGTACTATTTTTCTTACCCTTTTTACTCATATTATTGTTAGACTTAGGCTCATATTAGTTGCATAATTAGCTATTCATGCATTAATCCATGTTTCCTTCCATCGTTGAGCTTGATTACATAACTTGGTAGTTTTTGTGGAAAAGATGCTGCTTTGGTGTGCTTTGTGTGTGTATGTGCAGGATCACTTGCCAAAGCAATGCCGAGCTAGTTGCCAGGGCAATGCCTGAAGGAGACGTCGAGCCAGTTGCCATGGCATTTGTCGACAAAGAGAAAATGCAATAGGGATGTCGAAATTAATGACTTTACAAGCCCAAGATGACATGGAGCAAGGCCCAAGCCCAAAGGAATTTGATTGCCATGCAGAGATTAAAGAAGAATTAAATTCCAAGAAGATAGGAGAAGTTCTAATAGGAATAAAATTATAATAAAGAATTATATTCTTTAAAGATAATTTAATTCCAACTCAAACTCCTCCTCAAAGAAGGACTTTGGCCTAGCCCTATAAATAGCAAGGAGATTTCGACAATCCATAGATAGAGCAAGAGGGAAATTTCGACAAGTCCAAGTAGGGCAAGAGGAGAGAATTTTCGATAAGCATCTAGGGCAAGGAGGATTTCGACAAGCCTCCTCCTTCATCCTTTTCTTTCTTGTTCGATTGGGTTCATGCTAGGGATTGTTTATCTTGTGTTTCTTTGGAACCTGGCCATGAACTAAATCTACTTGGCTATGGTTATTGTGATTTGTGGTTGTGAGAAACTATTGGTTTTTGTTTAGGTAATAAGAGTTTGCACTTTTCTATTTCAAGGTTTATTCATTCTTGGTTCTTATTATTGTTTGCAAGTGAATTGGGAGAGGATCTCATGATTTCATCCATTTATCTAATATCGGGAGAGTTAGATTCAAGAAACAAATGAATATGATCTTTATTCAATCCAATCATGGTGAAGATTAATCCGGCTTAGGAATAAGTTAAGGATTTCAACGGCTAAGAGGAGCGCAATATTGGTTGTTGTTCACCCTTGATTCACGCAGGGATGTATTATCAAGGCATGCACAAGTAGCTAGAGTTTCGACTTAGGGATAAGAAGAAACCATTGAAGAACGCTCCGCCGAACCTTGAAGTTGCTGCCCAGACGCCCAAGTAGTTGCCCAACTAGTTGCCCAGGCAACCATCAATTAGTTGCCAAGGTAACCCCGTTGTGCAAGTTGCCACGGCAACTGAGTTGCCCGTGCACTCTTTTACCAAGACGATCCAATCGGCTATCACACCTCAACTCACGATAACCTAGCCTATCTCTCTCAATTGAATTCATCTTTTCTTTTACTTATTTGCTTTCTAGATTAGTTAAACTTCTATAATCTTTTATTTGTGTTTTTATTTTTACAGTGCAAGAGACTAGATTCTTGAAGTAGCACCAATCCCTGT
Organism: Hibiscus mutabilis; assembly: GCA_019671005.1. Lineage (NCBI taxonomy): Eukaryota > Viridiplantae > Streptophyta > Magnoliopsida > Malvales > Malvaceae > Hibiscus > Hibiscus mutabilis. The sequence continues at coordinate 34,462,368 of CM033740.1, read as the reverse complement.
GGAGACGATATCTTTTATACTATAACTTGCTACGTGTATACTTGCACATTTGCGAAGCACTTATTATGATATGATAAGTATCGAGTATCATCTCCACAGGGATTGGTTTGGGCCACTTTGCTTAAGTTACTGTACTATACAAATAAAAACACAATTGATAATAGAGGTTTTAATTAACGAGTAAACTAGGAGTAATAAACTAAAAGGATAGATGGAATCAAATAAGAGAGAGAATAGGCCAGGTTATCGTGAGTTGAGGAGTGATAGCCAATTGGATCATTTTGGTAAAAGAGTGCAAGGGCAACTCAGTTGTCATGGCAACTTGCACAGCTGGGTTGCCTTGGCAACTAATCGATGGTTGTCTGGGCAACTGGCTGGGCAACTGTTTGGGCGGCTGGGCAGCAACTTCAAGGTTCGGTGAAGCGTTCTTCAATGGTTTCTTCTTATCCCTAAGTCGAAACTCTAGCTATTTGTGCATGCCTTGATAATACATCCATGCGTGAATCAAGGGTGAACAACAACCAATCTTGCGCTCCTCTTAGCCGTTGAAATCCTTAACTTATCCCTAGGCCGGATTAATCTTCACCATCAATAGATTGAATAAAGACCATACTCATTCGTTTCTTGAATCTAACTCTCCCGATATTAGATAAATAGATGAAGTTACGAGATCCTCTCCCAATTCACTCGCAAACAAGAATAAAAACCAAGAAAGAGTAAACCTTGAATTGAAAGTGCAAACTCTTATTACCTAAACAAAATCCAATTGTTTCTCACAATCACAAAACACAATAACCCAAACCAATCAAGTTAGTTCATGGTTGGGTTCAAAAGATATACAAAGAATAATCCCCAAACCATGAATCTAATAGGAGCAACAAAGAAGAAGAAGAAATCAATCAGCCCTCTTTGGAAAACCTCTCAATCGAACTCTCCCTCCAAGCTTTCTCCCTTGTCGAAATCTCTCCCCTCTTGCTTCTTTGGAGTTGTCAAAATTTCTCTCCTCTTCTTTTTCTTCTTGCTCCCCTCTCTTTGACGGCTTGGTCCTTTAAATAGGAGATGGCTAGGTCAAAATCCTTCTTGAAGAGAAAGTTAAGTTGGAATTAAGTTATCTTTAAAGAATATAATTCTTTATTATATTTAAATTCCTTCTAGAACTTCTCCTATCTTTTGGGATTTAATTTCTCTTTAACCTCTTCATGGAAATCAAACTCATTTAGAATTTAACTTTGCTCCACTTCATCTTGGGCTTATCTAATCATCAATTTCGACTGCCATATCATCTTATTCTTTGTCGAAAATTTCCTTGGCAACTAGCTCGACATCTCCTTCAAGCATTGCCCTGGCAACTAGCTCGGCATCTCCTTCATGCACTGCCCTGGCAACTAGTTCTAGCTTTGTTTAGGCAAGTGATTCTGCACACACACAAAAACACACCAAAGCAGCACCTTTTTCCACAAAAATCACCAAGTTATGTAATCAAGCTCAACGGTGGAAAGAAACATGAATTAATGCATGAATGACTAATTATGCAACTAATATGAGCTTAAGTCTAACAATAATATGAGTAAAAAGGGTAATAAAAATAGTGCTTTTGAACACTTATCAATATACTTCCCCAAGTTTAATGTCTCTCGTGCTTCCTTTAATAAAACGCACTTTCTGCTCAGAAAATTAGAATCCAACAGTGAGCCATTCGCCAATACTGATGAACGATGGATGTTTTTCTTTGGTCTCCCTCAACCTCACTTCCCCAATTTTATTCTTCCTCTAAACGTTTTTCAGGTGAAAGGAAACTGATAATAACTTTAGAAACTTGCCTCACACGTCTAAGCTCACCCTCATGCTCAATAAACACCGCTTTACCAGCCCTAGGTAACTCAGACCGAGGCCCAACCAACGCTCTTGTATCATCACCCAATACAGGATACTCGACCAGCTCCAAGTTCTGGCCAATCTGTTCAGTCCGAGTATTAGCACCCTGGCTCTCTAAAATTATCACATCGAAGCTATCCTGATTATCAATTGTTTGAGAAACATGACCGATCTCCTCATCCACCATACAACTTGGTGGTGTAGGTGACCCTACACCCTCGGGTCCTCCCTCTTATTCCCCCCCTCACAACCGATCCAAACGATCTGAATTAGGAGTAAAAAATTTTGTTGATTTGTATAATATCGTAGTAGTCGTGGAGGCTTCATTAAACGTATCAGCAACCACCGTATCATTTTCCGAATCTAATACGACCCCCTCAAGAGTCATACTTTTCAATTCAACAGTTTCCTTTAAACCAAAGCTGCTCGCCCCGTCCGTATCTTCCCCACAGGACTCAACATCTATTTCATAGCAACAATCTCTTTTCAGACCAATCGCTTCTTCCATCTCTACCACGCGAATTTGAAACAACTCCCCTCCAATCTGTAAGTGAATCTGCTCATCAATTTGCTTCACCCAATCCGTCTCAACTTAGAGTTGAATTCTTTCAAACGATGAAGGTGCAAGCGTTTCAAGATCAACTTGACTAAGTCCCCCCCAAATCGTAACAATGTTTCTAAAAGTACCTTCAAACCAATGATGTACCGGGATTTCACAAGCCGACAACCATACCCTCCTATTCGGAATACTCATCGAGGGTGACCATTCAATTACATTCTCCAACCATTTATCCAATTGATGTTCCTCCATAACTTTCTTTCTCACTTTTGCATCAGCGAACATCAGAACCACAAAGGATCCTGCGATCCTCATTACCGTAAAACCTTTACACTTAAAATCTCTAAATTCCTTCACAAGGTCTCGCATTCTATACGGTTGTCTGCAGAAACCCACTGCAAAATTGTTGAGAATACCCAGTTTATCCTCATCTACCACACATTCAATCAATTTGGTCTCTTTGTGTGTTTTCGACTGTTGGTTCAATGGCAATTTCGAAGGCGATTTTGTAAACCGTATATTCTGGGTGTACCCTTGATCTGATTGTGTTTGAGCTAATCCAGGGTCATTACGTTTCTTAGGATCGGATTGCTTCTTTCTCCAAAACATATCACGCGTATCCCGCAACGCCATTTGCACTCTCACCCTTGATCCATACAACCAAAACCCATCAAATCTTTCAATCACTCTTTCCGCATCTGCCTTCGATTGTATTCGAACGAACCTAAATTGAGATCCGTCTCTTACTCTTTTGTACGGGACAAATACATCAACAACAACCCCATGTCTATAAAAAACTTGCCAGTGCAATTGCAATGGTAGATTCGCCACAAATATGGTCCAACATTATTGCCGATCGGACTTCCTTGCCCCCATTGTGATCTCCTCTGTGAACGTGCGGTCATCTCTCCTTTATGGTTTTATACTTTTAGATATACTAAATTTAAACCTAAAACTATACAAATATAGAGAAATTCAAAAATTATAAAAATAGGGTTTTTACCTTAAGATATGGATGAATGGATGAATGAGGAGATGATTTGCACAAATCTTGATAAATATGACTTGAGTTTGATGTTTAAAATGAAAGCCCCAAAAGATTTGATGAAATTTGATGAAAAATTGAAGAGATGTGAACCCCCATATCGATACTGACTGTAGCGTATCAAACCCCCGTACTGATACGGTCCAAAGGCGTATCGATACACTAAGGGTGTGAAGAGCATAATGGCTAGTTTCTGAAGAACGAGTATCGATACGGCTACCCGTGTATCGATACGAATGTCTCCAGAACTGCATTTATTGCGGGAAATAAAGTCTCCAACGAATCCAACGAATCCTCAACGGTCTCCAACGGCTAGGAACTCATTTGGGAGGATAAAAGGACCCTTCAAGCACCTAGAACAACTAATGTTCAACAAGACAACATATCTATGATTGAAAAAGAGTCTTAGAGCTAAAATTGTATATTTTTGTATAGAGAAACACTTGTGAGCTTAATTGTCAATGTATGCTAAGTGTATTAGGATTTGTGTGAGTGTTTAAAGAGTGCAAACGTCTATCCAAGAGAGGGATTTTCATTTGCTTTTCTTTTCTCTTGTAAAGAGGGTTAGCTTGGCCTTGGAGTATAGGTCAAGTGATTGTAAAGGTTGGTCCTAAGCCAAAAAAAAGGGGAAGACTAAAAGGTTTATTGGATTTGGAAATCCTTAGTGGGGAAGCTAAGGTAGTGGATGTAGGCTTTCGTTAGAAAGCCGAACCACTCTAAATTCTTGTGTCCATTGTCTTATTTTTTTGCTTCCACCACCATCACCCAAGAAATTACTTCTCCACCACTTGGCAAGCAGAACGGTTGAAGAATTCGAGCCCAACAAAATTTAGACATCAATAATGAGGGTTAAATTAGGAATAAAATTGATTAAATGTGTCAATATGGAGGATTAAATGTTATATTATTCAAATTTCTGTAATTGTCACGTCACCCAATTAACGACAACTAACGGCTCAGTGACCATTTTCTAACAAAAACTAAAGTTTAATGCCCATTTTGTATTTTTAGAGATAGTATAGTGACCATTTGTGTACTTTACCTTATATATTTAAACCGACTTTTTTTGAATAATTTAAAGGTGATTATAAGATATTAACTGTTCATAGATATTCTTAACTATTTGACAATGCACACACCTTACAAATATTGCGGTTGAACCCGTATCTCTTAGAATGAACATCATCCGCTTTTTCACTGAGACCACTTGTTGGGTTCTAAACCGACTCTTTTAATTCGATTCAAACACGTTTCTGCACCCCTCATGCTATTTAAAAGAATAAAGACCATAACTAATAATATTGGAGATTCCATTATAATTATCTCAATTCTAATCTTATATAATGATTGAATTGAAGTAACATTTATAGATATAAAACCCAGTTGAGTTGCCATTTGCCAGCGACCTACCAAAACTACAACTTTCCGTGAAGCTCCCAAGATACATATCCTGTGGTAAATTATTGCTAATTAATCATACGCTATATAACTTCACTTTATTCCTATTCTCTATATGGAGTAATAAATAAAAAAAACATTTATGGTGTCTCTTTCTCTTGTGAATTTTATACAGTAAAATGATTCCCAATATTTTTTATTAATTCCTGAAGCATTGCCTTTTAATTCACTTTTATCAATAGCCTTTTTCATGATTAGATAGATATGTTTGTATTGCTTTATATTCCTTATGATAGCGGAGAATCAAAGATGCGAGCAATCAAATTATATACATGTATAACATTATATACATGTATATCAATAGCCTTTTAATGATGGATGCAATATATTATGTTAGATGTGTAAGTTTTTATACTAATAAGATTATATGAAATTTAAAAATTTCAAGTGTATGAGATTAAATCATTAACATAAAATATAAAAAAATTTAAAATATATAAAAATTTAAAATACTTAATAAGTCTGATCATCTCCTAACATATTTCGATCCATTTCGGATAAAGACAAAAGTGTGTAACATTGCTTCGGCATGATTAAAGACATGGAGAACTATAATGGAAGGGTGAAATTGAAAACCACTTTAAAACATGTGTCGCACTTGAGAGAATCTTACTGTCCGTAATCATTGTTAATGGCGTTGATTATTTCTTTATTCCATTCATTATTAACAAAAAAAAAAAAGAGAAAAGAAAACATCCATATTGAAAAAGAATTCGAATATCTCTCCCCTTGTGTGGTTGATGAAAATTGAAAGAACAAGTCCCACTCACATTTGTTTGTAGTAAGATCAACTTAATCAAATTTGAATTGGATATTTGTTATTCTAATTATTTACTAATTAATCAAAGATTCTGCGTGTCTTGTGTGCAAGGTAAATGAATAAAATTTCTTATTCCATATAAATTTATACTTTTTTTTAACTAAATGGACATTGATAGTTCAATTTGTTTAATAGAATAGTTCAATTCTTGAAATGCATTACGATAAACCTATATTTAATTTTGATATAATAAGGATTTGATTTCAAAACAAATAAATTTTAAGTTACTTGAATTTGCTCACAAATTGACAAGTATTCGAACCTAAATAATTTTCTAAGTCAATATTTTCAACCCCTAAAATTTTCTAAGTGTTTTGGTACTCAAACCAACCATTTTGGTAACTGAATACCAGTACGGCTATATGCGTACCAGTACAAGTTTTTGAATTTGTAAAACGATTTAATACATTATGGCATCTGAGTACCGGTACGGCTATACGCGTACCGGTACAGCCTTTTGAAATTGTTTTTCCAAAATGTGCACTGAGTATCGGTACGGGGATTAAGATTTTTCGAATATTCTTGACCGTTAAGCCTTGTCAGATTTTTGGAGTCAAACTTAAAATAAATTGAACCGAGTATCGGTACAACTATACACGTATCGATATGCTAAGTTCATAATTTTCTCCAAGGGTTCTAGTGAGCAAATCCAATACATGTATGGTACGACGAGTACCGATATCCCTTTTATTTTCTTCACTTCGTACCAATATGCTAGCTCGCGTATCGGTACCCCTTTGTTGCAACGAATATTTTTATTTTGAGCAGGTACAATACAGAAGCTTGTATACCGGTGTCCACACTTGCGAAACAGTATTTATTGCGGAAAAAGCCCAACGGCTCTATTCAATTTCCCAACAATCCAAATGTCTAGAAATCAATGAGGAGGTATAAAAACAAGTCTCCAAAGCTTCTTCAACAAGAAGACTACCATTCTAAAGCATGTAAGCACATATTCAACATCTTTGAGCGCTTATTATCAAATTCTTGTAACCCACTTGAGTGTTCTTTTTTGTATTTCATTTTCATTCAAGTGTTGGGGTTTAGTGAACTTTAATTGTACAAACACATCACCTTTTGAGGTTTTCATAGTTTGTTCTTTGTTTTCAACTTTAGGAAAGGGAAATTGCTAGACTTTGGGGTATAAGTCTAGGATTTATAAGGTTAGCTCTTTTAGCCTAAAAGGAAAGACAAATTAGTGGATTTGTGGAAATCCTTAGTGTGGATAGCTAAGGTAGTGGATGCAGACCTTGTTTAGAAGGTTGAACCACTTTAAATCACTTGTGAATTTTTTTTTCTTTTTGCATTTGCTTCCACCAAATTTTTATTTGTCAATTAACCCCTCTTGGCCATATCAGAGTAACACTCATTGGAAGGCATCACATCCTATTGAGTAGATCAATCAATTTTCAAGTCAAGCCATGACCTCTTCTTTCAGCGATTTCTTCATGGAGGATTCTCAATCCATTTCTAAGCCACCATACTTCAATAGGGTGGACTACCTATATTGGAAGAATATGGTGAGATTGTTCATCCAATCTAATGACTACCTCCTTTAGAATGTAGTGATGGATGGACCCTCAATCCCTATAAAGGGATAAAAAAGGTTGGCTCGTCCCCAAGGAAAGGCAAGAGTGGACCAATGATGATTAGAAGAAGCTACAATTCAACGCCAAAGCCATGCACATATTTTTTGTGCTCTTGGACTGGATAAGTACGCCAAAATATCTTCTTGCTGGAGTGCCAAAAATATTTGGGACAAGCTAGAAGTTACTCATGAAGGTACTAACGAAGTGAATGAGACCAAGATTAGGCTACTCAATCTAAGTTATGAGAACTTCAAGATAGAACACGAAGAAGATGTCAAGTTGATGTTTTATTGATTCTCCATCATTGTAAACGGGTTCAAGGGCTATAGAGAAATCATCCCGAAGGACAAGCTTGTTCAAAAGCTCATCTATTTTCTTCTGAAATCACGTGATTCAAAGAAGATCATCATCATCGAAGCTAAGGATCTTAAGACCTTGAAGCTTGATCCTCTCATGGGGTCTCTTCTCACTCATGAGCTAATGAGATAAGGAAAGAATGACGAGGAGAAGAAGGAAAAAGTAAAGAAGAAAGTTGGGATTGCTCTCAAAGCTTCACAAGATAAGAGTGATTCTAGCGATGAGAAAGATAAAGAGATGGTTATGCTAGCTAAGAGATTCACGAGGTTCATGAAGTCCAACCAAGGAAGAAAGTTCCAACGAAAATAGAGCTTCAAGAACAATTCAAAGGAAGAAGAGAAGGACCAAATTGTTTGCTATGAGTGCAAAAAGCCGGGATACATCAAGTTTGATTGTCCCCAATTAAACAAGAAGATCTTCAATAAAAAGAAGAAGCTCAAGGCTCATGTGGCTACTTGGAGCAATGAAAACTCATCCAATAAGGAAGAGAAAGAGGTAGCCAACCTATGTCACATGGAACTCGAAGAGGATCCTAAGGTAACCTCTAATTTATCTACTTTTGAATTTGATGAACTTCAAGAAGCATATGATGAATTGCAAGAGGTTTACGATGAATTAGTTTTGTAATTCAAATGGTTAATTTTGAAAAATAAAAATGTTAGCTCAGATTTGAAAAATGAAAATGACTTTATTTCTAAAACTAATTTGGAGCTTGAAAGTAAAGTAAAAGAAATGCAAGCAAAAATAAATGATCTTGAAAAGAAAAATCAATACTTGTATGGATTACTTTAAAGAATCCATGATGATCACCAAAAGGAAGTGAGTGATCTTAAAGCTTCCTTAAACAAAATCGAGACCAACTATTTTAAAAAAGAAAATTATTCAAAACCTACTATGGGACTAGGAACTCTAATAGATACAAACATAGAGGCTTCCAAAGGTCCTCTAAAGGTAAGGACATTAAGAGTGTGTAGGTTCCTAAGGAACTCTTAGCTTCTAGTAATGTTGATGTTTTTCTTCTTGGATTCCCAAGGGAATCAATATTTTGGTAGCTAATACTCATGGACCCAAAAGAATTCAGGTACCAAAAATCAAGACTTGATTCTATGTTTGTAAGAGGAGCATTGCTACAAGGCCCAAAACTCAAGTGCAAATACATAGTACTTTGATAGTGGATGCTCAAGACACATGACCAGTGACAAGAGTTGGTTCATAGAGTTAAAGCCAAAGATTGGAGGAGTCGTGACAATTGGTGACAACTCCAAAGGCCACAATGAAGGAATTGGTTCTATTGGTAATCACTCTTCTATACTCATTGAAAATGTTTTATATGTTAACGGTCTAAAACATAATTTGTTAACCATAAGACAATTGTGTGATAAAGGTTTCAATGTCATGCTTGATTCTAATGGTTGCAAAACAATTGACATTGCATCTAGATGTGACAAATATGTCATTCAGTTCGGGTTCATTCATTTTGATTTGAGTCATTTCGGGTTTGACTACATTTGATTTAAATTCGGTTCGGGTCAGATCAGTTTGTTTTAAGTGCGGGTCTATGGTAACTTCAGTTAAGGTATTAGGTCGATTTTGTTGATTTTTGGGTAGGGTCAATTTAGGGTTAATGGGAGATCGATCGGTTTCATTCGGGTTTTCAGGTCGAGTTAGGTTTTTACACCCTATATATGGCTTTATATAGCCAGTATATTTGGCTTTTTGGTGAGTTGTGCTGCAATTCACTTCTCATCTTTATTTATTTATTTTAATATCTTTTCTTTATTTCAGGTTACATTCAGTTTGGGTCTATTTGATTCTGGTCCATTTTGGTTCAATTAAAATTTATTTTGATTTTGGGTCGGTTAAGTTTATTTCTAGTTTCGGATCAAATTTGGGTCAGTATGTTTGGGTCGATTTAGGGTCTCGAATTAGGTAAATCGGATCAGGTCTTGGTTCTTGCATCAATTTTGTTGAGTATAATTGCATCTAATAAAATTGTGCTTATTGGTTATAAAATAAGAAATGTATACATGGTACATCTAGACAACATTCATATTTCAAATGCATGTTTTGTTGCTAAATATGAGCATGATACTTGGTTGTGGCATAGAAAACTAGGACATGCTAGCATGAGTGTTTTAGAAAAATTAATTTCTATTTATCTAGTTAGAGGTTTGCCTAAAATAAAGTTTTCTCTTGATAAAATTTGTGATGCATGTGCTAAAGGAAAACATAAAATAGTTTCTTTTAAATCCATTAATGATGTATCAACAAGTAAGATATTGCAATTGATCCATATAGATCTTTTTTGCCCTATTAGAACTATGAGCTTGGGTAGAAAATAATATGCTTTTGTGCTTGTTGATGATTACTCTAGATTTACTTGGGTTCTATTCTTAGGCACAAAAGATGTAGCTTTAGAAAAATTCATCACATTTTCAAAAGCAAACCAAAATGATGTTGGTTACACTATTTCTCATACTAGGAGTGACCATGAAACCGAATTTCAAAATCTTGGTGTTGAAGAGTTTTGCAACTCTAATGGAATTACCCATAGTTTTTTGGCTCCTCGCACCCCTCAAAAAATGGGGTTGTAGAGAGGAAAAATAGAACTTTAGAAGAAATGGCTAGAACCATGCTTTGTGAAAATAATTTGCCAAAATATTTTTGGGCGAAAGCCACAAATACCCCTTGCTATATTGTTAACAGAGTAATGATTAGGCCTCTTTTAAAGAAAACTCTTTATGAGTTTTTTAAAAAATAAAAAGACTAACATTAGCTATTTTTATCCTTTTGGATGCAAATGTTTTATTTTAAATAATAGAAAAGACAATTTAGGCAAGTTTGATGCAAAAAGTGATGAATGTATTTTTCTTGGATACTCTTTAAATTCTAAAGCTTATCGTGTATTTAATAAAAGAACTTTAGTGGTTGAAGAGTCTATACATGCTGCTTTTGATGATAACCTCCTTCCAAGGAAGGATACTTGTGATGATGATGTAGGAATTTTGGATGCAAATGATGGTGAAGGACAATCGTCAAAGGTAGATGAAGTTCTATCAAAAGAACAACTACAAGATCCACCTCTGGAAGCCTTGAAGGACATGTCTCTAGAGGAAAGGGAGGTCACCTACCCAATGGAGTTCAACTATGTCAAAGATGGTGAAATTTTGGGTGATCCATCCAAAGGAGTAACCACTAGATCCTCTCTTAGAAATACATGTAATTATGTTGCATTTATCTTATGCATAGAGCCTAAAAATATCAAAGAAGCATTAAATGATGATTATGGATATTGGCTATGCAAGAAGAGTTAAATCAATATAAGAGGAGTCAAGTTTGGACATTAGTTGATAGGCCTAGTAATAAATCTACAATAGGTACTAAATGGGTTTTTAGAAACAAACTAGATGAGAGTGGTAACATAGTGAGAAACAATGCTATAATTGTTGCTCAAGGTTACACTCAAGAGAAAGAATTGATTTTGATAAAACCTATGCACCCGTAACTAGAATGGAAGCTATCAGGATGGTGCTTGCATTTGCATGTTTTCATGAATTCAAGCTTTTTCAAATGGATGTTAAAAGTGCTTTTCTGGTTTTATAAATGGAGAAGTGTATGTGGAACAACCTCCCATTTTTAAAAATCCAAAAAATCCAAACCATGTTTTCAAACTTTCAAAAGCTTTAAATGGTTTGAAACAAGATCCTAGAGTTTGGTATGAAAAATTGTCAAAATTTTTAGTTGAAAATGGTTTTGACAAAAGGAAGGTTGATACTACACTTTTTATTAAAAGAAAAGGCAAAGATATTGTAGTAGTTCAAATTTATATAGATGATATTACTTTTGATTCTATTAATAAATCTCTTTGTCAAGAATATGCTAAGTTAATGCAAGGTGAGTTCCAAATAAGCATGATGGGGGAGCTTTCATTCTTCTTGGGATTCCAAAACAAACAAAGAAAGAATGGAATCTTCATCAATCAAGCAAAGTACATCAAGAATATGCTCAAGAAGTTTGCCTTAGAGAATGTGAAGCCTCAAGCCACTACAATGAGCTAATCTACAAAGCTTGACAAAAATGAAGGAGGTAAATGTGTCGATCTTAAGCTTTATAGATCTATGATAGGTTCTTTGCTTTATCTTAGAGCAAGTAGACCGGGTATCATGTTTAGCGTTTGCTTGTGTGCTAGATTTCAAGATAGTCCTAGAGAATCGCATTTACAAGCCGTTAAGAGAATCTTTAGATACCTTAGAGATACACCTAGTTTAGGTCTTTGGTATCCTGGAGACTCATCCTTTAATTTGCATGCTTATTCGGATGCAGATTATGGAGGTTGTAAGGTAGATAGAAATAGTACTTCATGTGCTTGTCAATTCCTTGGTAACATGCTCATATCATTTTTTAAGAAACAAAGTAGTGTTGCGCTATCTACCACTGAAGCGAAATATATTTCGGCCGGTAGTTGTTGTGCTCAAGTCCTATGGATGAAACAACAACTTTTAGATTATGAAATTGATGTAGGTACCATTCCCATAAAATGTGACAATACTAGTGCTATTTGTCTCACTAAAAATTCCATCCAACATTCTAGAACCATGCATATAAAGATAAGACATCATTTCATTAGAGATCATACTTAAAACATGATGTAGTTCTAGAGTATGTAGATACCTTGCATCAAGTAGAGGATATCTTTACCAAACCATTAGATAATGAGCGTTTTTGGATAAGAGAGTTAGGGCTTACAAGCCTTTCTTGAACTTTAGAGCCTTTGGTTGTTCTTAAAATTGCTTGAATTTGTTTGAAATCTATGTTTTTATATGATATTCTCCTTGAATGCATCTATTCATATTGTTAGTGGGAGTATGTATCTTTACTCGCCTATACATGTTACTCATTCATCATAAACATGCATATCGATTCAAGCAAAATTAAATTTTTGGGTCCTTTGCAGCCAAAATTAAACATTCTGGGCAAATGGTACTGGTATAGGGGTTACCGTACCGTTACGAGTTATTGGGACAACATTTCGATACTAAAATATCAGTACCGGTACGCAACGAGGATTGGTATGGGCTTGTTCTGTACCGGTACGCGGTTTTGATACGTAATTTTTCTGTACCGATATACACGTGTCTGAGCCATTAAATAGGCTTTCCAAATCTGTTTTAAAGTCAAACTTTTTTTCTTTCAAAACTCTAGCCAAAAACTCTTTATAAACCCTTCAAGGCCTTGCAATTAAGCTTCATCTTCTAGCGATCATTTGCACTCTATTTCGCCTTGCTTCGTTTTCGTACGAACGGTCCATTGAGAATTATATCCCAAAGACAGAAGTCTTTGGCTCTCATGAAAAATATCATCCTATTCTTCCAATATGCATAATATTCACCGTTGAAGAAGGGTAGTTTATCAATGGATTGCGTCATGGAAACCGGTTGATAGAATGTTGATCAAGCTATCCTGAATTGGCGCAATGGGATGTTAATCCTTCACAAATGAGCCTCGCACTGATACCAATTGTTGGGCTCGAGTTCTTCAACCGTTCTTGCTTGCCAAGTGGTGGAAAATTAATTTCTTGGGTGATGGGGGTGGAAGCAAAAAGATAAGACAATGGACACAAGAATTTAGAGTGGTTCGGCTTTCTAAGCAAAGCCTACATCCACTACCTTAGCTTTCCCACTAAGGATTTCCGAATTCACTAAATCTTTTAGTCTTCCCCCTTTTTAAGCTTAGTAGGAAACATTTACAATCACTTGACCTATACCCCAAGGCCAAGCTAACCCTCTTTACAAGAGAAAAGAAAAGCAAACGGAAATCCCTTTCTTAGGTAGATGTTTGCACTCTTTAAGCACTCACCCAAATCCTAATACACTTGAGCATACATTGACAATTAAGCTCACAAGTGTTTGTCTATACAAAAATATACAATTTTAGCTCTAAGACTCTTTTTCAATCATAGACATGTTGGCTTGTTGATCATTAGTTGTTCCAGGTGCTTGAAGAGTCCTTTTATCCTCCCAAATGAGTTCCTAGCTGTTGAAGATCGTTGGGGATGATTTGGAGCCGTTGGAGACTTTATTTTCCTCAATAAATGCAGTTCTAGAGATATCTGTATTGATACACGGGTAGCCGTATCGATACTCGTTCTTCAGAAACTAGCCGTTATGCTCTTTACAGCCTTAGTGTATCGATACGCCTTTGGATTGTATCGGTACGAGGGTTCGATACGCTACAATCCGTATCGATACGGGGGTTCGATACGCTACAGTTCGTATCGATACGGGGGTTTGGTACGCTGTAGGGAAATAGTCGTTGAGGGTTTTGAACTAGCCGTTAGGGGTTTGAAAAACAAGGATCGGTACGCCTATAAGCTTATTGGTACGACCCTCTCCGTATCGGTACGCATAAACCTGTACCGGTATGGGTTTTCGGTTCTGGAAAAATACTGTAGCTGAAACCCTAAAGTGTATCGATTTGGTGTGTAACCGTATCAGTACGGTCGTGATAAAAACTTGAGTTTGGCTACTTTAAAACGTTTTAAACACCTCCAAAACCTTTTGAAAATACCTCAAGCTTATTTTCAAGTTGTTTGGACTTAAAATCATTTTTAAAATCTTTTCAATTTAGTCCAAAACTATTTTTCAATTATTATATCAAAATAAAAATCCTAACAAATTGATTGAATGTGTAAATATTAAATATGTTATTATAAAAATTTCCGTAACTACAACGTCTCCCAGTTAACGGCCCAATAATCATTTTGTAATAAAAACTAAAGTTTGATGATCATTATATAATTTTTGAAAGTTTGGTGATCATTTTATATTTTAAAGGATAGTTTAGTGATCATTTGTATACTTTACCCGTATATTAATTTTGTTTCTCTATTTTTTCCCTTGGTTATTGACATACGCAAGTCTCAAAACATGACAGGTGTCCCTCTATTTATTTAATTTCCCCCTTAGTTATCTTTTGAAATTATGCACCGAAGTGAAGGAATAGAAAAGAGTTAATTGCATTACATGTCTCCAAACTATAACATTCATTTACATTGGTCTCTAATTTTTTAAATATTTTAATTTTATTCTTAAATTATGGGATTCATTTTAAATTGGTCTTTAAAGTTTTGATCATTTCAGTTTCATCCTTAAGCTATGACATTCATTCTAAATTGGTCCTCGAACTTTTTGAATATTTCAATTTCATCATCAAATTATCGTTTATACCACGTCATATTATTACATAATACAAATCAGTGTTTCTTGACAACTAACAATTTTTATAATGGTTTTATTAACAAAAAATATAACTAACATTCATTGATAATTTGGGGATGAAATTAGAACGTTCAAAAAGTTTGAAGACCAATTTAGGAAGAGATTCATAGTTTGAGGATGAAACTTGTATGCTCAAAAGTTTGGAGACCAATTTAGAATGAATGTCATAGTTTGAGGATGAAATTAAAATTTTTAAAAGCTTAAGGACCAATCTAAAATGAGTGTCATAGTTTGATGATGTGTGGTGCAATAACTCAATAGAAAAATACAAGAAAGGGAGAAAGAAGAACAAAAACTATGTTTGATTTATCATATTTTTATAATAAATAATAATTGCATTGGTTTTTTATATCCCTAATTAATTTATAATCCATGGGGTTGTCTTCCAAAGGACTATATATCTGAAAGTTCGACCACAACATAGAGAACAAGAAACCAAGCAAAAATAAAACCATTTTTGGTTTCTGATTGTAATTAGTCGCATTCCAAAACACAACAGTTGAATGGCTTCATCTAAAAGCGTGGATAAAGTTTGCCCAAGGGCCGCAAGAAACAAGCAGCATACAGGGATGGCCGCAACTGAGGACCAGGTGAAGGGTATCTTCAACCGCTACGACACTATCAAAGACGGGTTTCTTCGGAAACAAGAGCTTAAGCACGCCTTCGCCAGCCTCGGTTCACGCATGCCTCGTGTCCGAGCCTCACTGGCGCTGCACCATGCAGACGTTAATGGCGATGGTTACATCGATCAGGCTGAGTTCAACAAGCTTGTTGCGTATACTTTGAAACGTGGTTACAAATTCAAATAATAGTTTGGATTTTGTGTAAAATCATCTCAATCAGCCTTTTTTTTTGTTTAATTTCAGGTGTTGTGAGTAGACTGTGTTTTTGTAATCTGTCACTTATGTTGTTTAATGTTAAGTGTAAACTAAGTAGCGCTGTAAGCGAACCGAACGAACAATACCGAGGGTATGTTCATGTCCGTTCGTTTAATTTTAACCGAACAAATGAACGAACACGAACAACTAAACAAACATAATTTCTCTATTGTGTTCGTTTGTTAAAAATGTAGTTTGTTTGTGTTCGTTCGTTACAATGATAAACGAACGTAAACAAACACAAACGAACGAACATAAAAGGACATATGTGAATAAATTTAAATGAATATAAACAAACGAACATAAAATGATATATGTGAATAAATTTGATTTTTTAAAAAATATAATACTCTTGTTATGAAAAATAATAAATATAAATGGATATATGAGAATAAATTTAAAACGAACATAAACGAACAAACATAAATGAACAGATTAATGAACGTTCACGAACGTAAATGAATGAACGAGCCCTTTTTCATGTTCGTTCATTTAATTAAACGAATAAAAAATCTTGTTCATGCTCGTTCGTTTAATAAATAAACGAACTTCCCGCCAAACGGTTCGCTGAACGTTTGGTTTGTTTACAACACTAAAATTAAACATGCATATGCAGTGGCATAACTTAGTGAAAGAGTTGAGGAAACGATTTAAAATATTAAAAAAATGGAGGCTTAAACTAAGTGTTTCAAACAAAAATTGGAGGCTTGATTTATTTATTTTTTCAAAAAAACTGAAGTCTCACTAAAATTTTTGAAATTGTGAGAGACTTAGTGAGGACTTTTAAAAATTATGTGAGGAGACTTAATTAAAAATATTCAAAATTTTTGAAGTTCAATATAAATTTTTAAACATTTTGACGGGATCAAATTAGTTCTTCAAAAAATTTAAAAAATATGCAAGATGAGCTCCCGATCAGAGCCTCACCTTTTACCTTTACAGCTTCAATAATTTCTCAAGTGGGAATCTTGTAAGTTAGTGGTTGCCCCTTATTATTTTAGTTGTATTTAAGGTGTTTTCTAAACAAAACAATGAAAATAATGGTTTATTAATGAAATATTAAATTAATTGTTCAAAGTAATAAAATATATTTTGTTTTATAGGAGCCTGTTTTTTTTTATTTACTCAGGGTCCCGAAAAATTCCGAAACTACTCTGGCCCTCGAGAAAATGAGAAAAATATTTTAGGTTTTTTTTAAAGCTTAGAGATAAAACAACGAGTTGTTTTTGAATAGAAATCTTCTGCCCTTTTCGGTGCCCATTTTTATGCCCGACACTAAAAAAAGTAGGTTTAGGGTTTAACGTTAATCTTTAGAGTTTAGGGAATTATGCATAGGGTATATTTTTAAGGTTTAGGGTTTATGATTTAGAATTTAGGGTAAGGGATTAGAATTTAATTTTTTAGTGTTGGTGCATAGAAAAAGGCACCGAAATGAGGCAGATGATTTTTTTCCACTGTTTTTAGAGAAAGATTACCAACAATATATTTTGGTCTTCTTGGTTTTGGTTTGGAAATTTTATAGCTTCATCGCATAATTAAAGGATATCTCATCAAATGTACAAATCCAACTATTTCAAATATTTACAAGCATGGATTTAATGGTAAGGTTGAAGTCTTAAACTTTAAAATCTCAAAATATACGAGCATGTATGAAATTTTGAGATCTTAAATTTAAGTCTGAACATGCGTAAATACTATATATAGATTCAGGAGCGAAGCTGAAAATTTATTTTAAGGTGCTAGAATTGGATTTTAAATTCTTAACGGTCACAGAATAAATTTACTATTATACTAATTTATAATTTCAGAAACTTTGAAGGGACTAAATAGAAAGTTTTACATTTTAGGAGGACAAGCCAAGGCCGCTGCCTTCCCTTAACGCAGCCCTTGCATGGATTTTCAATCTATATTTTATTCTGATTTACGTTCTACTATTTGTGATATTGTCTAGATTCGTTCAGTCTAGGTTAAAATACATTTCAATTAAATTTATTATAACGATTAATGTTAATTATAATTATATGAATATATTTATTATTATTATTGTTTATAAATTATAATATTTAATTTTATTTCTAATTATACGAATTATTAAATATAATTATATATTTAAAAATCTTTACACGTATACCAGGGCCAGCTATAAGGGGATCACCCTGAGCGACCGCTCAAGGCCCTCAACCAGCCTAGGACCCCAAAAATTTAATTATTCATATTTTTTAATTTTTACTTTTTAATTTATCAAATTAATTAATTAATCTAATGGTAAAAAATTAATTCTTTTTCCTAAATAAATAAATCTAAAAATAAAAATAATGTGTTTGAAATATTAAACTAATTGTTTAAAGTAATGAGATGAATAAAAACCTTCTGCCCTCTTCGGTGTCCCTTTCTATACCCAACACTAAAAAAAATTAAATTTTAAGCCCTAATCCTAAATCCTATACTCTACACCAATACTTAAACCATAACCTTAAATCCTAACTCTAAACTTTAAACCTAATTTTTTACTATTAGTGCATAAATAGGGCATCAAAAAAGTAGATAATTTCTATTCGTAATAAAATATGTTTTTGTTATATAAGGATCCAATTTTAATTTTCGTTCAGCACCAAAAATCTCTGAAATGGCCCTGACGTATACATATCTCCTTTGGCACGTATCCTTTTTAAAGTTGGATCTGAGACATGATAATAAAACATATATCAATTTTGGAGTATAAAATAAAAGTTAAACAAGTTAAACAATGTGATTAGAATGTAAGTTAAACAGATTTTTTTTAATATAACCACTAAATTTTTATTATAACTATAGAAGATATCACAATTACAACACATTCAAGAAGGAAAATAATGGGATTAATTTACCCAAAATTTCTTACAACCAAAAAACAAAGAAAAGTGAAAAACTTCATTGGAGATAAGCATACTATCAAAATTCAGAAGCTTCCTGAATCTCATTGTCTCTATCCAATCGAGACGCATAACGAATGAAAGAGGAGTGGTGAGTGATCCAAACTATCAGGCAGAATTTTCCGCTACCCAGGACTGATTACATCGTCAAACAATCATCAACCGAGTGGGGATCTAACCTTGCATGACCACCGACAAAATCATAATCAGAAACTAGCGCCGATTAAAATCTATGTGCAAGCAACAAATGACCGCTAGGGTATACTGAATCATGCCACAATGACAGATGAAACAAACCATAAAACAAAAAAAACATGTCACAAGGACAGAAGAAAACACGTGTCACAAGAACATAAGAAACGTATGCCATAAAGGCAGAGATTTTTATTAAAAATAAAAACAAAAAAGTAATAAACAACAACGATCAACAACCAATATTTAGGTGATTGCCGATCGCCGGCTAACACAAAAAAATTAAAAAAATTTGCAGGCGGCGCAGGATTCTTAGAGAGAAAAAACTAGGGTTTGGTCAAATATGGTGTAAATTCTAAATCTGAATTTATTTTATAATCAATATATTATACGTAAGTTAAACAGATTAAACAATAGGATTAGGAGGAATCTATATATTCCGGTTGTTTTGATAGAGGAGTCTATATATTCTTGTTGCTTTGATTCTCTCAAATGAAAAGTACATTCATGTATGATGTATTTGAATAAAACCTTGAATTTTATTGAAAATAGAAAGAAAATAAATATAATATAGTTTAAATAAAATCTGAAAACTTGAAAAATAAGTCATTTCTTCCTTTTTTTAATTTTCATCATCGTTTATAAGATTCAACATCATCTCAAAGTACTCATTGTGAAAAAGCTCATATCACATAATTACCTCCAATCACCAAATGAGATAAACATCTTTTTAACTAGAAGACTCCAATAATTTTACACATAGTTTTATGCTAGTTCAAACGAATAAAAATTCCCGGCCCTTTTGATGTCTCTATGTATGTCTCATACTAAAATATTATGTACGAACCTCCGACAGGTCTTAAAGAATCCGGTCCCTGTCAATTATTTTCCTTTTAATATTAAGTAGAAGTATTTTTTTTGAATATGTGAAGTAAGTTTTATTAATCCCGTCAATTTAAGAAAATAAGTATTTTAAATTGATGAGTTGTCTTCATTAAATATTAATTAAAAATAAAAAATTATTTTAATAAAATTTAAGGTAAAATAAGTGAAGGTAACGTGAACAAATTTTCACATTCCTTTCATTAATAATATTTTATTCAGTTTCTACACTTATTTTACCTTACTAAATTAAAAAAAAAAAAATTCGTGATTTCTTCCTTTTTCAAGATTGAACAAGAACACATAAAATAGAAAACTTTATTGTTTTAAAATTTCATCTTCCGTCGCCTTTAATTTTATTTTAATCTCTTATAATAAATTTCTAATTCTGTCCATGTTAGAACTTACCTTCGTCCAATATAAATCCAAGAACATTGGGAGTAAATCTCCAAAACATGATGAATACCAAAAAAATATATACTAACAGCCTTCAATAAATATTTTGACAGAATTTGAGATTATCCTGTTACAATTAATAATTCGCTAAATATTTCCCATAGGGGAATAAAGCTAAAGAGTATTAAATTGGGACAAAAAGCGTAGACAAAGTCCTAATTTTTTGCAGGGAATTTTCGGTGTTTACTAATTTCTTATAAAGACCTGAATCAATGGAGCTTCCATTATGTTTAGATATAATAGAAAAAATATCTTAATCTCACTTTAAAAGCTCAATCAGACAAAGATAATAACTAAAAAACGTTATATTTTGATACACAAGTTGTATAAAAAAATTTACAGAACCTTTATAAAATCTAAAATTTAAATCTCTAACTTTGTACTCTAAACCTTAAATCTTAAATTCTAAACCCTATAATCTAAGCCCTAAATTCAATACATATATAAAGTATCATTTCCCAAAAGAATTCTATAGAACTATAGAATTTACTTATAGCACAGGTATTTTAGTCTAAAGCCGTATCACTTATTCGATACGTTCTCGTACTAGAGACATATTGGGTACGGCTTAGGTACCTATAAGTATTTTTTCTTTCTATTTTTTTCTTTTATTCTCCCCCTCTTTTTTGTGTCTTTTTCTTCTTTCTTTTCGATTTTTTCTTTCTCACATAATTAAACTATAAGAATTTAATATTATTTTATATTTACAATAACTTTGCCCAACTCGTATTCTATAATTTTAAAAATTATCATTTTTTGTTCTTATTTCCGTACACGTATCAGTGCAACATAGGAATTTACGTTGTGTAGCTTTCATTTCATAAAAAATTACTCTAGGAACAAAGGTAACAATAAGAGATGCAAATAACTTAATTTACATCCTTTTCCAACTAGATCTAGCAAATTTGACTCGAGATTTAAGACTCGAACTGATTTATCCTACCCGAGACTTGATATAGACCCGAACATAATAGTTTAAACTTGACCCGAATCTGAACTAAAATCGAACTGAACCAAAACCGACCAAAATTTAGTTAAACTGAAAATCAACATGAATCGAAATTAACCGAAACCGAAAACAACTTGAACAGAAAGAAACCTGAACCGAAAGCAACTCAAACAAAAAATTAACCCAAACCGAAACAACCCAAATTTAATTTCCTCAAATATGTATGTTTTATTCTCATTTTGTATTATATTACTAATTAACAACTACCTTTAGTAATAATTTAATATCATTTTTTCTCCTTTAAAATATCATCTTCATATATTGACTCAAATTGAAAGCTGATCGATCCGATATTGACCTGACACGAAAAGTAATCTATCTGATATTGACTCAACCCGAAAAATCAACCATTCCGATATAGACTCGATCCGAAAATCAATCGATCTGATATCAACCCTACCCGATACCTGATCAGGTCCGAAATAACATAGACCCGATCTAAATCTAAATCATACCCGGTCCGACCCGAATCGAACTTAAATAGAAAATAACCCGAATCGAAAATCAAATCGACCCGAAGTGACCCAAACCGAACTCTATCTCAATTCGAACGACCCAATTGCCACCTCTATTTCCAACCAAAAGTTTCCGTAGGCTTTCGGCTTACTCCTCTGCTTTGAATCTGCCGGTCATGTTGCAGAATAAAGCAAGGTTCCTTCAAGATTGGTAAAGATGATCAGTCAAGGGTCTGAAAGGCCAAAACTGATCGGTCCAGAATCACTTCAAAAGGTTGCACAAGTGTTTATCTGTTACCTTTTTTTCTTTCAAGATTCGACTTGTGTAGATATCAAATAAATCCAATGGTACAAATGAAAACAGTGAAATCTAAGGGTACCAATGCAAATCTTTTCTAAATTCCACCTTTTGGACCCCTCTCTTTTAGATAAGTTTCATCTTGGATTTAATGCAGAAATTAAGTTATACACACATATATGTATAAATAAATAAATAAATAAATAAATAAACGCAGTTAAACAGAACTACAACACAACTGCCCTCCTATTACTCCAAAAACATGTTTTGTTTCGGAGATTCTCCTAAGGGTATCCCCAGTACTTGCCAAAGGAAAACGGGAGTCCCCGTCCCTGTAACCGAGGCTCAACTGAAAGCCATATTCAAGCAATGCGACACCAACAGTGATGGTCGTCTCAGCAAACAAGAGCTGAAGAATTTTTTCGCTAGCTTAGGTTCTCATCTTCCTGGTTGGCGAGCCGGCCGAGTGCTTCATCATGCCGATGGGAATGACGATGGATATGTAAGCGAGGACGAGATGGATGGTCTCGTTAAATACGCATTAAGATGTGGCTATACTCGTATCGTTAAGTAACATAGGAAAATCCCCTAGATTTTCTCATCATCTGCAAGGAATTCTACCCCGTTTTTGTTTTCTTAAGATGTTTCTCACTTTTTCTTGCTTGAAGCTCTTGTTTTATACGTGTGGCTGCAATCTGCAGAGATGGAGATAGAAGAGTAGGCTCCTATGCATTATGCAAGTGTGTTACTGTATATATAATTAAGTCAATGTAGTAGTTTCATGTACAATCGTAATCTGTCGTTAATTACTTTGGACTAATTTCATTTCTCAGCTCCGGCCCGACTCGAAAATAGTATTAGTAGCCTCGGCTCGAGCTCGAAGCTCACCGAGCTTTAAATTTTAAGCTAGAGCTCGAGCTCGAACTGGACTGTTAAAGCTCGGTCGGCTCGTGGTTCGACCTCGGCTCATGGCTTTCCTCAAATTGTTTTTCAATATTTTTATTAAAAATTTGAAAAATAACATGTAAAAACCTATTTAGAAAAGATTAAACAAAAACTTGTAACCGTACTCTGTAAAATAAAAGCATCGATCAGTTTTATAAGGAAATATAAAGATTAATTATATAAAAATAATATAATTCAAAATAAAAATAACATAAAATTTAAAAGAAAAATCCCAAAGATCAACAATCAGTTTTATATATATATATATATAATTTACTTTAGTTATTTTTTGTTTTTCTTTTGCTAAGCATATTGCTTTAGTGCATATATAGTGTGTGTATATATATATATATATATATAATATTATATATATAATTATTTCGAGCCTATTCACGAGTTTTTCGAGCCGAGCTAAGGTCTCGAGCTGAGCACGAGCTCGAGTCGAGCTCACTCGATATGAGATTTGACCAAACCGAGCTCGAGTAGCTTGCAAAAGCCGGTCAGGCTCATTATCATCCCTAGGCACAACTCATAAAGATTAAAAAAATAAAGATTAATTCACAAAAATTAAAAAAATTAAAGTTAAATATGTAAAATTTAGAAAGTTTAGGGTAATCACTTGCCAACCCTAACATACAGTTGGATCTGTCACTGAACTCAGGTACATATGTCAAACACATATACATATTTAGATGTTTGACCCGATTCTTCTTTTTTTTTTTCTCTTCATAGTTCTGAACCAGGCATAAGAGCCCGAGCCCGACAGAATCCGAGCAACATAAGTATGGCTCCATACATATATGATTTAAAGGAGTTAATTATTTGCATCTTCTACTTAATTTGTATGAGACCAAAGCACTGATACAATTTTTAAACTGATGAAATATCATACAACCTTTTGTGTTCATTAAAGAATATGAGATTTTTCTTCGTCAAATTGCGATTTTCATGCACTAGACTCAATTTGAATGATTTAGTTTAGGGCTTATCCGATCCTTTTGCACTGGGACTTGATCTTTTTGGCATTTTTTGTTTGTTTTGAAATGTCTTGTGAGTTTTAGTATATGAGAAAACGAGGAGAGAGTTAAAGGAGAGAGATAATATTAGATTTTAGAAGAAAAGCTGTTGGAATTTAAGTAGTTTTAGACATGTGCAATTGAAGCAACGGTACAAAGCTTTCAAAAAAAAAGATGACCCTAAAATAGATGACGTTAAAGGCTTGCAAGAGAAAAACAAAAAATTATTGATGTAATAGTGATAAAATACGTTAAAAATAAAAATATTGTTGTACTTAATAAATTTTGAGTAATGTTATACTCCTTTTTCAAAAATCTACTTCCAGAAACATAATAAGTCAACAATATTTAATTTATTAAATTAATAGTATCATTTTAATAAATTGTTCATGACCTGCTAAATCTTTAAATCGTCACTTGTTGAAATGGAGAAAGATAAAAGTTTTTGGAGAGAAATATAGAGTACCGTAAAAATAGGATCTACTTATGGGTTATGAGTGTTTTTGAGTGGGTTATTGGGTTGATTGTTCCATTTGGGCCTTATTTATAGTCTAGAATATAAATTTCTTGAGAAAGGGATAGGGTGATGATCCAAATACCACCTAGGTGGTTTTATGTTTATCAAGTGAGATTCTGTTTTAGAATATAACTCCCTTTTCTTAAGATTAGGGTTGTAAATGAGACGAAACAGATCGCGAGTTATTCAAGTTCGACTCAGTTAAACCTCGATCAATATTCAATTTGTTCGAATTCGGCTCGAGTTTTTAACGAGTCGAGCTACTTGATACTCGATCCGAAAAGCTCGCGAGCTACTCGAAAATATAATAAACTATTTTTAAATTTTTAAAATTAAAGTGAATTAAAATGTAGGCCGGATGTTTTTAGTTGTTATGTTATGTTAGTTTAATTTTTAGTTTAACTTTCTTTTTATTTTCATGTGTACTTTTTTCCTCCTACTAGGATTATAGGGCTTTTAATGAGTCACATGAAAAATTTTCTTTTATATGATTCTATCTACAATGAAATCATGCAATTTGATCGATAATAATAATAGTAATTATTATTATTATTATTATTATTATTATTATTATTTGTTACTATTATTATTATTATGAATATGGTTGTAAATGAAACGAGACAGATCGCGAGCTACTTAAGCCCGACTCGGTCAAAGCTCGATCAATACTCGACTCGAGCTCGAACTCGGCTCGAGTTCTTAACGAGTCGATTCGAGCTCAGCATACTCAAGCTTGAGTCAAGCTCGAACTCAACTCAAATTCTTAATGAGTCGAGCTGAGCTCAGCACTACTCGAGCTCGACTTGGCTCATTTACACCCCTACTTAAGACTACTTTAATAAATAAAAAATGTCTTTTTTTGGATGAGTTTCTAGAATTAGTCATTTATTGTAAGACAACTTTGATGTTTATTGAAATTTGAATGGAGAGAATTTTGATTTCTTCAATGTTAATTCTAAAGACAAAATCTTGTGAATTTACAATTGTTTTTTTAATTCCTTATAATTAGCATGCTAGTATTCACTTTCCCTTTAATATTATTGATTCTTCTCTATAACAATTAATGGCTCAGTAATTCATTCACTCAAAATCTACCCATTGTTTATGGGTTCAGAATCATAATATCTTTAAAATTTGAGTTTTTTTGAAATTTTGTAATAAGCATTTATATCGAATTATTAATTTTTTATTAATAAAAAACTCAAAGTAGAACTTTTTCATTTAGTAAGAGTTTAAAAAAGACATGGATTAAATATTTTAATTTCTTGAAAGTGGTTAGATTTAACCAAGAGAATCAGGACATTTGCCTGCTACGATTATGAATCTTATATGGTTTTGGAATTTGGACCACCAACCTTTCTGTTCGAAATTAAAAAGAGAAAAAAAAAAAGTGAGAGAATCGTACTAACGACTTTGTGAGTCATGCTAGTCACACACGTTAACGTCTAACGTCAATATTTGAATCATACGTAACAAAATTTCTACTACTACATTTTTTCTCTTTCGCCACGTTAAATTTATTCTAATAAGACGAGTTTCGATTTGATCTAATTTTATATGGTTTTTTTTTGAAGTTTAGTTTTTGAATCAATGTAAATTTGTTATAAGTTATAGTCTTTGTGTTTTCCTTTAATTAGATTAGATTAATTTGGTTATTTTTTCGTATAGAGTTAAAAATTAGTTCATTCTTGAAATTTTAATAGGTTTGAGATTAAAAAAATCTTGCTAGGAATCATTTTTTTTGGGACAAGTTACAAAAGCTAAAAGAGAAGTTTTCGTTGAGAATCATATGCTGGCATGTTACACAGAATATTTATAAGTGTTGACATCTTAAGCAAGTATATTTGATCGGTTGGCTAAGCTGTTTATCTTTGTTTTTTCATATTTCCGTAGGTGTCATGAGTTCTAGACCCAGTAGGAGCACTCCCCTTCCTTCCCCTATAGTATTTCTTCCCCTCTCCTCTATGTAGGATTGAGATTAAATTTAAGATTTGTCAAAAAAAAAAAGTGTCGGCATCTTAACATGAAAATGAAGTGCAGTACAAATCAAACTTCAGATTCTGCTCTAACAATTTAATTTCCGGCTCTCCCTAAATCTCAATCCTTTTATATAAGTGGGAATGAAATAACAGGTTGTTTTCTATATAAGTTCAGCCAGGCCCTCCAAAATTTTGAAAATTCAAAAATGCACTCCTTGAAAAAATTTAAAAGTTTTAATTAGCCCTTCAAAAACTTTAAATATTCTTAGAGTTAATTGCATCGCATGTCCCTAAACTATGATCCTCATTTTAAATTTATCCTAACTCTATAATGTTTCAATTTCATTCCTAGACTATGGCACCCATTCTAAATTAGTCCGTGCACTTTTGAATGTTTCAGTTCCATCCCCAAACTATGACCCTCATTGTAAACTGGTCAACAAACTTTTAAATTTCAAATTTCATTATCAAATTATCATTTATGTCACATCATATTATTACATAATACAGACCAATGTTTACATGGCAGATAATAATTTTTATAGTGATTTTATTAACATGGGATATGATTAGCATATACCAATAGTTTAAATCAAATTTAACCCAAGTCATGAACAAAACCAAGAGAATATCATAAAAAGTACAATAAGGTGAAAGGACCACGAATCTCTTGTTCTAAATAAGAAAGAAATGAAAAAGGAAGAAAAGAGAAATGATAAAATCACATATACGAATCTCTTATGCTAGTCACACACGTCAACATATCCCACGAAAAAATTTGAACTGCATGACTCTAAAAATCCTATAATCATAAACATTGTTTTATTTGCATACTTTTATTTATCTCCATTTAATTTATCATTTTAAATATTTTTTTGTTAAAGTCTATCAAAAGTCCTTTTACTATATTAATAGTTCATTTTAGTTTCTCTATTGTAAAAAGAGATATTTTGGTTTAAAATTCTAATTAATTGGCTTAAATATTTTGATTTAAACACCATTTAAGTCCTATTCAATTTTGGAATTAAGCAAAGTGAAACTTCTTGAAAAAGATGAGTAATTTATTCTATGGGTATTTTAAAAATTAGTAAATAAAAACAATCTATGATTGTGTTGATAATTTTTCTTAGTACATGACTTGTGTCCAACTATGATTGAATTTTTTAAATTAAATAAACCCAAAAGATTTATAATTTATAATAGTTTTCATAATTTTGAATTTTTTGAAAATTCTAATGAAATTTTAATTTCATTTATGATTTTTGTATCATCACACTTGCTAGAATTTAAAAATTATAAGAAAATTCAGTGCACATTTTTCAATTAAACATTTTAAGTATTTTTATGTTTTGGCTTGTAATTGTAATATTATTGAAAGTGGAGACAAAAAAGGTTGGAGTTTGAATATGAATTAATTTTGCATTTAGATTTCATAAGAGTTAAAAAAAAATTGTAAAATTTCACATAAATTTTTTTGCGAGATATTAATTTTTCCAAGTTCAAAACTGAAATCGACCTAAAGAGTGTTTAAACCGACATATTTAAGCCAATTAACAATAACTTTAACGTTTTAAGAAGTGCAAGGACCAAAATGTCAACTTTTTAAATGTACAATGACTAAAATGTTTTTTCTTACCGTAAAAGGACTAAAATAAACTTTTAGTAATAGTACAGGGAGTCAAACGTTCTGTTTTATATTAGCGGGACTAAAATGAACTTATGGATTTCTAGTATACTTTAACCAAAAAATTCTAAAAATTATTTTTTTATCTTTATCTACAGTCACTGATTTTTAAAACTTTATTCAAGTTAAGATAATTTTGTAAAAAAAAAAATGAAAATCAAACTTAATTTGAAATTTATTATTATTTTGCAAAATGGGTTTATTAATATTTGTTCACTTCACGAAATGAGTTGATTGCATGAACAGGGTACCATTAATTAATATGTGAATAAGTTTTACAATACATAATGGAAACATTATATATACTCAATAAATCAAAAGAATACGTACAAAACGTCGAATATAAGCATATAAAAGTAGTAGCAAAGCACGAGTAAGAAAGTGCAACCATTATGGGTAGAGTTTATGGTTAAAGTTTTGGATTAGAGTTTATGGAATTATTGATAGTTTGTATTTTTTTAGGGTTTAAGATTTATAGTTTAGAATTAAGTGTTAAGGCGTAGAATTTAATTTTTTTAGTATTGGAACATAGAAAGGAGCACCGAAAAGGATAATAGATTTTTATCCTATCATAATAGAAATCATCTACTCTTTTCGGTGCCCCTATTTATGCTCAATACTAAAAATTAGGTTTAGAGTTAGAATTTAGGGAATTATGAGTTGCGTGTGTTTTCGGGTTTAAGATTTATAATTTGAAATTTAAAATTTAAGTTTAAAATTTAATTTTTTTAATATTGGGGCATAGAAAAAAACACTGAACATCGAAAGAAGATTTTTATCCCATTTATCAACCCAAAAGTAGTGTCAAAAAAATAACTATCTTTGACCCTACCAAGAAAAAAAAGATTCCTGATAAGTAGGAATAAAATGCATGAATGAATGCTACGCAATAGTTGGAAAAATAAAATATATAAAATTATAAAATTAAAAAGTAAGTCCTTTTAATTTGTCAAAATCGGATTTATATTTTCAATAATCATTAGAGTAAGTGGTTAAAAGCTCTTAGTTGATACCTTCTCTTCCCTTAGGATTTGAGTTTTAGACTCATTAAGAGCAAATTTCCCCTCTCCTTAGGTAGAAATTGTTTAAAAAATTTTGGTTTTATATTTTAATAAAAATATTAAGTAGTCTAGTTATATTTTTTATAAGCAAGTATGACGTAATCTAGTTATCGTAAACACATAAACTCAAATTCTTGATTTGTGTTAATTTATTGCATATAAATTATTGAACCATTGATTTTAGTATAAATTATTGAACTATTGATTTTTATGTCACTAAATTAACCGTGAAGCTTAACCTTTTTGTTAAATTATGTTGTATTGGAGTAATATACAGTATGTGCATGATCCCCTATACACATACACTAAAGGGAAGAGAGTAAGAAAATGAAAGGAAGGAAAAGAGATAATTCAGAATAATAATAATAGAAGGGTTCAATAAGCCCCTAAATTTTTGCAAAAAAAAAAATCAATTAAGACTTTAAATTTTTTTTGCACCTAATTAAACCCTTAAACTCAAAAAAAATTAATTTGCCCCTTTGACCAACGTTTATCATTAACTTTAACGATTTTTTTAAAAAATTGATGCGTGTCACAACAGGATAATGCCACTTGTCATTTCTTGGAATTTTTAAATTTTAAATTTTAAAAAATATAAAAAAATCTAAAAATTTTATGAAAAATATGGGAAATTTAAAAATTACTTTTAAAATATAAATAAATATTTTTATAATTTCAAAATTTATTCAAAAATAATAAATAATAAATTTTAAATGATTATAGTATTTTTAAAATAAAATATTAAATATTATTGTAAAAGTATAAAAATAAATTGAAAAATATAAAACAATAAATATTATTTTGATTTTTAAAATATAAAAAATAAAATTTATTTTAAAAAAGTATAAAACAATAAAAGTTATTTTAAAAAAATAAATTTTATTGTTTTATATTTTTTCAATTTATTTCTTATAATTGTATAATAATATTTAATAGTTTAAATTTTTTAAAATATTTTAATATGTTGAAAAAAAAATATTATTTATTATTTTTAAATAAACTTCGAAATTAAAAATATTTTTAATATTTTAAAATAATTTTTAGAATTTTCTAGAATCTTTTTAGATTTTTTCTGGTTTTTATATATTTTTAAAAAATTAAAATTTAAAAATTCAAAGAAAGTAGAAGTGGCATTATCTTGTTGCGACATGTGTCAAAAAAATTTCAAAAAAGTTAAAATTAACGGTCAACATTGGTCAAATGACTAAATTGATTTTTTTTCTTGAGTTTGAGAGCTTAATTGGGTGTAAAAAAAATTAGAGGCTTTATTGATTTTTTTTACAAAAATTTAAGGGCTTATTGAACCCTTAAGCCAAAAAAAAAACATCGGAGAAAGTGGCGAAGTATGGTGAAGAAATTCTATATAAATGGATGCCTCTAGCAACTCTTTTGATCATACTGTAAACCCAAGTAGCTCCAAACCTTAATTTCCCTTTTGCCAACATGCCTCTTATTGTGCCGAAATCCATTAGTCTTGCCCTAAATGAAGAGCAATTGAAGGCCCTCTTCAAAGAACATGACAAAAACGGTGACGGCCGTCTAAATAAGGAGGAGTTGTTGAATGCTTTCCGGAAACTGGGTTCCCGTAACCCTAGTTGGCGAGTTCGTCGCTCGCTGTCCCATGCCGATGGCAACGGAGATGGATCCATCGGTTTAGATGAACTTGATGAGCTTGTCAAATATGCTGTCAAACAAGGATATGGCATAAACTAGGGCACTTTGCGCTTTGTATAATATATATATGCCGTACAATAAAATCGTCTGTGAAAATTACCCATGTTTGTATTTGCAGCTTGTTGTTTGTTTGTGTTGCAGCAATTTCGTATGCTGAAATAGAAACAAGTTTCTTTCATTACAACCCATATGATTTTCTTTCTTTTGATAATTTAGATAAACTTACCACCTCCACCCGCGGATGGTTGACGAAGGTTCAAAAGTATCTGATGATGGGAAGAGTAGCCACCAGATGGTGGTGGTGCTCAATTGAGTCCCACGTCCAATGGCACCGGCAACTAAGGGTGTATACGGTTCAATTCGATTTTTTTTTTAAATAATAGTTCATTAATTCTCGGTTCCATTAATCTCAAATTTTGATTTTTCATGTCAACTTTGGATTTTGAGTTTTGTATTTTATTTTGACAAAATAAAACTATTTTATGAATTTTTAAACATTATTTGATAAATTTTTAAAGTAGTTTTCATAAATATTTCTTTAAAAATAATTTTTCAATTAACTAAAAAATAATTAATAACTGATATATAATATTTTTCAGTATAAACTATTTGTTAAATTATAAAACAATTAAAATTAATTAAAATCATATAAAATCTAGTTTGAATTGGTTCAAATAACAAAGACTTTTAAACTTGTGAACTGTAAATCATACAAACTCTTTGATATGGATTGATTTTCGGTTAATCAATTTTTGTTGCTAAACCTACCGACAACGAATCAAATCTTATTCCACAGTCAATGGAATGGACAAAGCGAAACGGCCACGGCTATGGACGAGGATGATTTTGAGGAGGGCGATGACCTAACTGAGAAAATCGACTAAGTTCATTCTAAAGCTTTTACGAAGCTGGGATTCAGTAACTCTCACAGAGTTGGCATCTGGATTTGTTGGAATGACATCCTTGGTAGTTTTCAATTTCTTGATTCAAAAAGGGATGGATTGAGTAAAAAATTTAAGAGCTTGTAAAAGGAGACGGAACTTAGAGTGATTCGGGTCACAAATTAGTCCCCTCCTTTATTTTTTTCGATTAAGGATTTCTCAATTCATTATGATTGTATTAGCTTTAAAGACAAGATATAACCTTATAATTTTTATCTTTTAACGTGAAATATATATAATCAAAAGACTTTATACATCAAAAGTCTCTCGAACTCACTCTCAAAGAAGAAAATACAAGATAAAATTGTTATGGAAGAGTATAGCACTATAGCTGAGACTGTCACTACAGCAAAATATGTATCTAGCGGCGTTTTTTATTTATATAGCGGCGTTTTTTAGCGCCGCTAAAAACTTTCCCAGCGCTTAGAAACACGCCGCAAAAAGTGCCGCTGAAACAAGCGCCGTAACAGTTCCCGGCGTTTTTGGGCAAAAACGCAGCAAAAAGTCATGATCTATAGTGCGTTTGTCTATACAAATGCCGCGAAAAAACATGTTCTTTAGTGGCATTTGTAAAGACAAACGCCGCTAATAACTATTCTTAGTAGCGTTTATCTTTCCAAACGCCACTAAAAACTATTCTTTAGTGGCGTTTGTAAAGACAAACGCCGCTAATAACACCATATTTTCAAAAAAAATATAGATTACAGATTCAAAATATTTGTTAAATAAAATATTTATTTCATCCAAAAATATATTGTCACAATTAACTTAAAACATTTTTAAAAAATATTTATTTCATTACAAAAAATACATTTTGTCGCAATTTAATCCCCTCTACATATTTCGTTCTTAAGCCTCTACAAAATATTATCTATGTTGGACTTAAAAGGAGTTTCTTGGTCAGAGCTTGAATCAAGTTCCTCATATACATCACTTACCCCATTATTCTCCAAAATGGCAAGAACATCTACCGTTGCTTTTTCAACCCTCCTCCTTTGGACGGACACAATTCTTAACTGTTCCTCAAGTTCAGCTACTTAATTTATATAAAATCCAACACTACAAAGCATTACAGAGACTCTATATGCTTTGGCATGAAACATATATAGAGAGGAAGAGAGGATAAAATAGAATCGTTAGACCTCAAAAGGCCCCCTAAGTAAAACATTTATACTTCGAACAAAAAAAGTAAAACATTTATGCATACCCTTCTTTCGAGTTCCTCAGCTCTTTGTCTTGCAGTTTTTGAGACTGGTCGTTCAGACAGTAACCGTGCTCGAAGGAATTCAATAATCATATTGGAATCCTCCATGTTGCAAGTTATCCTGAAAAAACAAGGGAGAAATAATCACCCAAAAATTAAACAGCAAACCTCAAACCTAATCTAGTATAACTTTATTACTGATCAATAGTGCAATACACAGAACGTAACATACAAAAAAAGTCCAAACTCAAAAAAGCAAGTTTCCATCAGTTCATCCACAAAGTATGAACAAGTATTAAAGCTAACACAATGAAAGAAAATCTAATTTTGCATCAAAACCAGTTCCCCCTGCATATAAATGAATATACTTATACTTGCATATAAAACGTGGAACAAATACTTTCAAGGGATCAAGAGGCTTCCTACAAACAAGAGAAACTGCCATGCAAGAGAAAACTTCACTGCGAAACTAAACAACAATAACAAGAGAAAACTGATTTTGAGGAGGGCGATGTCCTGACCGAGACAATCGATGAAGTTCATTCTAAAGCTTTTACGAAGCTGGGATTCAGTAACTCTCACAGAGTTGGCATCTGGATTTGTTGGAATGACAATACTGATATAGAGATCATCCTTTGTTGATTCAAAAAGGGATGGATTGAGTAAACAATTTAAGAGCTTGTAAAAGGAGACGGAACTTAGAGTGATTCGGGTCACAAATTAGTCCACTCTATTTTTTTTAGATTAAGGATTTCTCAATTCATTATGATTGTATTAGCTTTAAGGACAATATCAAAAGACTTTATACACCAAAAGTCTCTAGAACTCACTCTCAAAGAAGAAAATACAAGATGAAATTGTTATGGAAGAGAGTAGCACTATAGCTGAGACTGTGGAATCACCAGGAGGTCCAGTACAGGTTCAGGCCCAGGAGGTGAATGATGAGATGGAACAGGAGCAAGGTTTGCGTAGGGGAGCAAGAGAGAAATGGGTCCCAAAGGCTCTAACCGATTTTGTTCGTTTCTGAACGTAGTACTTAAATAAAGAAGTTGTAAACGGATGAGGCATGATGATTCTGAATAATATTTCTCTCAAATTCTATCTATTTTCTTCTTCTCTGTATTTCCTTGCCCTATTTCTTGCTCTGTTTTCTGAACGTGACAGTTTGGTGTTTTCGTTAAGAGAGAGCCGCCATGGTTAACAACAGCGAAGCAATCAAGACGCTTCAGGATATCACCAATCGATACGAGCTGCTTCTAACTTCCCTTCAGAACCATGATGAGAATCAGAACCGTTGGAATAAAAATACTTCCCGTTGGAATAGAAACACTGAAAAGACGCTGCAAGACATGGCCCGATAGTTGGCATCCATTGCTGCAAACTTGGAGGTGACTGCGCAAACGTCCAAAGAAGGGGAAATGGCGGTCAATCGCGGGAAGGCAAAGGTAAAGATGGAAGCAGAGGATGTGTTTCCATTTGCTCCTCGACCAGCTCAAGTGGAGCTCCCGATTTTCACCGGTAAGGACCCAGAGGAATGGCTGGCTTCCGTCCAAGATTTTTTTGAGTTTCACAACACTGAAGACCACCACCGTGTCACCATTGTAACAAACCAGGTTTTATGATCCAAGGGTCGGTTTAAAACCCGTAGTTGGGGGCCGTGTGTTCAGGCCTTGAGCTAGGCCTTAGAAACCTTAGTGGGATTTTCCATAGAATTTTGGCCTTGAGCTTTGGGTGCCCTGTAATTAGGAATGAAAGGAAGGGTAAAAGGGTAAATTTACCCACAAATGATAAAGAAGGGTGGTGGTTATTTTGGTGCAGAGGGATGATCTCATTCTTCTTCTTCCACCATTTACTTCATCTTCTTTTTCTCTCCAAAGGCTCAACTCTTTGGGGAGCAAATATTGGTCTTTTGAGTGTGAAATTTGGATTTTGAGTTGAGGGAAGTGTGCTTAGCATCCAAGGATCTATATTTTGAGGTAAAGATCAAGTAAAATGGTGGTATGAAGGGTTTCGGTGGGGGTTATGGAGGATGAACGGAATAGGGATTTTGATCCATTTTTAGTTATGAAACCTTCCTTTTTCATGTCTCAACCTTCCAACAATGTTGTAACAAAATTTACAACCTTTTTCTGTAGTGAAAGGGCTTGAGGAGTCTTCCAAGAGCAAGGGCAAGAGCAAGGTGGGAGGGGATTAGCTTGAAGCACCAAGTTTGGTTTTTTGGAACAAAGTTAGTACACTACTAACTCTTATGACTTCATGAGTATCATAAAATCATGTTAGCCTTGTAGTTGCATGGCATTGTGGTTTCTTGAGTGCATAAACCCCTTTAATGGCAAGTTGTTTAATTTATGTTAGAATGGTGTAAAATTGGTAGAAACCAACCTAAACTTCCTCTCATAACATGTAGGATTGATTTGGGGTTTTGGAGTTGGATTTTAGGGGATTAAAGATGGAGTTTCAAACTCCAAAAAATTTAATTCTAGGCATGAGTACCGATACGGGATGAACTCGTATTGGTACCCCTCTTTAAAAACGAAGAAAACTTGTTAAGTGTAGAAGGGTGTATCGGTACGGGTCAGGCCGTATTGATACCCCATGTTTCTTGTAAATTCCACTGGCGATATCGCGTATTGATACGCCTAGTGAGGATCAATAGGGGGTGCGTACCAAAATAGATAGGTTTCGTACTGGTACCCTCTCTTTAGGTGGGGGATCAAAACACAAAGGGTGCACATCGGTACGGGTAGCATATCGGTATGGGTTGGTCTCGTACCGGTACCTTGTTATATTGCTGGGATGACCTCGTTTTGAGGCACGAGAATTAGTACGGGCAGCATGAGGATTTGTACGGTAGGGTTCGTACCGCTACAACAAGACGGATATCGGTACGCCCTGTCGAATCTGTCCAAAAATTATGTTTTTAGTTCGGGAGTCTGATAATTCGAATGTTTGGGCCCAATAGGTCCCATTTAAGGTAAAACTTAATGTAAAACTGAAAAATGGAGAAATTAATCTCGAGAATGACCAAAATGAATATTAACTTGGAAATGCTTGTATGCCTTGGTTAAATAGCAACCATGGGGATCGTGTATGGTCGTGTGTCAGGTAGGGACACTAATAGGGACCCTTGGCTGGCCACGTATGGTTACGTGCCGGGTATGGCACTTGTATGATGAGTCACTCTTGTTTGCTGGGATCCGGATACCTAGTTTAGTGTTGCAACACATTTTGCTCGATGGGCATTTCGAGCATATTATTTATTGAAGAAATGGCTCGATGGGGATTTTGAGCTTATTAGAAGAATTGGCATAATAGGCATTCCAGGCTGCTCGAAGAGAGATACCGAGCTCTTCGATGAATCTCGATGGGCATTTAGAGCTCTTCTTCGAAGATACCCGATAGGAGTTCATGTAGCTTCTTGTTTGTTTAGTCTAGTGGAGTGGTAAACCCCGGGCATGGTTGGGCCTAATGTGCCATGTGTGATAGCTTGTATGATTTTAACCATGTGTTTAGGAGAACAGAGGTAGCGCCATGTACTGTTAAATTCCCATGATATTATTCATCTACATACACATATTTTATGATTTGCATGAAGCATAATCGAGTGGAAGTGTATCCACTAAGCTTTCGTTAGCTCAGGGTTCAGAATTGTTGTTTCTGTTCACAGGTCAACAGGATTATCATGTTTAGGTAGAGCACCATCGAAGTAAGGCTTCAGCGTCGACCGGTGGAGTACAATACTTAGACTAGTTGGGCTATGTATTCGTAGGACTCTATGATGTATTGTAACTTTATTTTGTATTTCAGTATTTTGGGTCGAATGCTTTTATTATGTATTTTATATGGAGCTCCATGCAATGGTTTAAAACAGTTTATTATGATGTTTAAATTTTAAACTCAATGACTCTTTGTGATATTATTGTGGTATGGGCTAAACCAGGCCAAAAATTTTATAGTACGAGTTTGGGTTTGAGGCCCAATTTGTCATTATGGTAAAAGGGGTGTTACAATTAGTGGTATCAGAGCCTAGGTTTAGTCGGTTATAGGAAACCTCGGGGATTGTCTAGAGTGGTAAATAGGAGTTTAGCGAATACAGTGCCCAAGGGTCAAAGTTGTACTTGTTTAAGCTGAATATTCGATGGTGTAACCTTGTTTGTTGTTGTTGTTATGCAAAAAATAGTGATGCCTAGGGAAGCACAAGATCATGAGGAGAGCTGGGGCTCTCGTGGTGGAAGTTTTGATGATGAGGATTATGTTCCCGACGAGGAGGAGATGTCGGAAGATGATGGAAACCCAAGGGTTGATTATTATACTCATCTGCACAGAGCCCTTCATTGAATTGTGAGAGCCATCCCAAGGCCTTCAACTACCTCGCGAGAGGCACCGATTAAGAGGGTCCGTCGACATGGTGCAACAGATTTCTTTGGATCAAGGCAAGACAATCTAGTGAGGGTAGATCAATGGTTAAGAGACACCCGCTGGATCATGAGACTAAAGCCCGAAGATAATTTGTCATGCGTTCTTTTCCTACTGAAGGAGAATGCAATGGAATGGTGGGAGACCGTGGAAATGGGATGGTACCCAAACAGGCCAACATGGGATGACTTCTTGGATGAATTCGAGTAGAAGTATGTGGGTGAAGCTCACATTGATGGTCTAAAGGATCGGTTTACTTGTAACACCCCGAAAAATGGGCTAAAAGATTCAAGTGAATTATCGGAATCATGTTGGAATTTTTTGTTAGGCTTTAGCTAATTAATAAATTTCGGAAAATAATTTAGGTTGATTAAATTGATTTTCGATAAATTTATTGTGGCTAATATTTTTGAAAATATTTTAAAGAGTTTGTCAAAGGACAAAATTGAACTTAGGTAATTTTAAATGGATTGATTTAATATTAAATTAAATAGTGACTATTTTGCAAAAGGTTGTAAAATATTAATAATGACAATTTTATAAAAAAAAAGATTAAAGTGGTAATTTTAATGGAATTAGTAAATCAAATAAAATAAATATCTTTTCCCTCTTGTTTTTAACAAAAAAGAAGTTGACAGTTATAATTTTCTAAAAGATGAGAAAGACATTTCTAAGTTTCTCTCATCTTCTTCCAAACACAACTTAGAGATTTTTGAATTCTTTAATTATTTCTATTTCAATTTCTTCCCCATATATTTCTAAACAATTATGAATTAAGGATTTTGATTCCTACATCATCTCCACTATTTTTCTTGTTAGAAATCAAGAGGGAAGTTCATCTTCAAGTTGGTTTTTCATCAAGCAAGGTGAGAAAATATTCTTTAATGTTTTTCTACATGATTTTGATTCTTAATCTTTAACGAATTTCTAATGGAATTATTAGATTTTAATGGATTTTCTCATAAATCTTAATTAGATTATGGTAATCTAATTATTTCTATGGAGTTATAATGTTTAGTGCTTGGGTAATAATAATCTAAGGTTGATTTTGTGATTTAATTTTGAGAATTAATTTAATTGGTTAAATTTAAATTTAAATTCTTGAATGGGGTTATTGGTGATGTGGTTGATTTAATTATTAGATAATATATTAGTATGCATTGTGAACGTTTGAAGAAATGCACGTAAGGAATAAAATATGAAAAGAATCGAATGGTTTCAAAGGTTGCTGCTGCAATATATATATATATATATAAAGAAGTAAAGAGGAAATCGAATCAAAGAGCAGGGCAGTGGCGCAAGCAGAGCAATGAATTGCTGCTGCATGCGTGAGCCAGTATATGGCTGTAGTTTAATAAAAAAAAGGATATTAAACGGAATGGAAAGCAAGGTTCGGCCAATAGCGTGAAAAGAAAAAAAGAAAAAAAGAATTAATTTCCCCTGCAGCAGTTAGTTCGTGTCGAGTGAAGTTGGGATAAATTGGGATGCTTTAATAAAGTGGTTATCTTAGTGTGGTCCTATGTATATTGACCCTTGTATTTTCCTGTGAAAGATGGCAAGTGTTTGGATAATTTTTGGATAGGCATCGAGGTATTAGCGTCAAGGCGTTGGCATCGAGGCGATAGCAAGTTGGTGAATGCAAATATGTTTTGGTACTATAAAAAGGTTTGAATTATGGCTTTGTTGGTTTAGTTAAAGCCTAGCAAGCTTAGCTAAGCTCGGAAGTAAGTTTTTCCTATTTTTGCCTTTTTAATACCTGTTTGATATGAGACTTGTTTTACGTGATTTGATTTCAAGCATGGTTGGTTACCTACTATTTTATACATGATTTTCCATGAGAAATGTAATGTAAATCATGTTATACATGAATGCCTATGAGGTTTGGCAATTGGTTTTGATGCACTTGTTTTAACAATTTGATTTCTCACTGTTATATGCATGATTTGAGCATGGTTTAATGCTGGAAAATGGTTATACAACGATGATGATGCATTTGGAAGTAATGCATGTTTTGATAATATTTTTGAACATTGATAAATGCATGGTTGATTGCATTGGATAAATGGCTTTGATTGATGCGTGTGAAAATAGTGAGTTAATGTTAAAGAAATGAATTATATTGGCAAGTGATATAGTTTAAAATGTTATCGGATATAGTTGGACAGCCATAGGATTGACAGTGCACTATAAATAGTCATCTTGGATGTTGAGGTACCTAATACTCCATCCAAGTACCCTAACGGTTGAGGGCTTATATGCTACCGAAGACTCTCGTTCATGGATAGTACATCTAACCGATGAGCGGTGTTGAGGGATTTATGTGTACCGAAAGCTCCACCACGGGTGCCACAATGGTAGAGGGGTTTATGT
Organism: Hibiscus mutabilis; assembly: GCA_019671005.1. Lineage (NCBI taxonomy): Eukaryota > Viridiplantae > Streptophyta > Magnoliopsida > Malvales > Malvaceae > Hibiscus > Hibiscus mutabilis. The sequence continues at coordinate 34,422,499 of CM033740.1, read as the reverse complement.
GTACCAAAAACTCTCGTTAGTGGACCTTTAGATGGTTTACGGTTGAGATGTGGGAAGTGTTGAGAGGAAACTTGTTGAATCCGTGTATCCGATGTAATATTTTGTAAAATGAAACTTGGTTTATGATCACTTGAAAGCCAATATAATATATGATGTATCATGTTGATGGATTATGTTGTATAATGTTAGTTTACATATGTTTTACTCTTTAAGCCTTGCATATGGGTTGTTATGCATGGGAAAGCTTAAATTGAGTGGAGCAAATGATATTTTGCTGTTGAATCCATGATACATGTTGCATATGGTTTAAATATGCATGTTTTGGAAATGTAAAGTGCATGGTTTTGCAATGCATGATATTTTTTGGTGTAACATATGGAAGGATTTGTGACGCATAAGGTTGTTATGCATGATATATTTTGAAATAAATGAAAGGAATTTCACTTCAAATGTTATTTGGTTTTTAAAGGAAGAGAACAAATTGCGTTGGCTTTAAACTTATATCTTACTTTACAATGGATGCATGGTTTATGCTGGGAGAGATGATGCTTATGGCTTGTTTAAGCATGTTTTATTCAAATGATATGAGAATGAAAAGGTTGTTATTAAAGCATGAAGATATGTTTTGAATAAGCATGTGTTATTTAAGTGCTTTTGAAATGACAAGTTTGACTTGCTTTGATATGGGCTTTCTAATACCGATTAGGTTTTGAAAATGCATTGACGTTATAATCTTTTTAACCGCACTCAGTAGGCATTATATGCTTATGCTCTCTCTTTTTTTCCGTCAATGCAGTGAATAGCACAAGGAAGGGGTGATGGTTCGAGGCAAGGATGGGTCCCAAGAAAAACGTATTAAAAGAGTATGTTTTGGTATTATCATTATTGGTAAAAGGCAATGTGGGTTATTGTTGGGATATTATTTTGTATACGGTTTGATTATATGTTGAGGTTTATATTATGTTGGATGATGGTTTTAGTTAATAAGTATAATGTTGGTTTGTTTAGTGCCATGTCTCTACAATGGTTCATGTTCTAATGATTTAAATGGTTTAAATAATGATTGAAATGATTACTTGAGTTCTAAGAGTATTTAGAGTCATATGCTTTAGTTCCTTGGTTGATTAATGTCGTATGTTTGAAGTCTTGACCTTTGGGCGCTCATTGGAGAATGCTTTAAATTGTTAGGAAGCATGCCTCTAGATTACTTATATATTTGTGATTGGTGTTGAATATTTGGCATGTAGTTACTTGAACCTATGTGTTTAATGGTGATATAATATTAGAAGCATGTCATTGTTGTTTGTAAGTGATTTGGTTATGTTTAGTTGGGATTCAAATCCATAAGATGCGTTTTAGTGTAGCCCGTGTTATGGAATGGCTGGTGGTTAACTCGGCTAATGGATTTTACCGAGTTTGGATTCTTTGCATTTTGGTCACCTTGTGTCGTTGCATCAATTGAATGAGTTTTAAGCATCCTTTTGAGCTGAAAATTGACATGTTGGTCTAAATGTTATTTAATTTCAGAATGGTGCTTTAATTTTTGTATGGGTCCATGTGGTGTTATGATTCTTTCAATTTGGTCCTTATTTTGTATTATTTCTAATTAAGTAAGTTTGGACTATTGTTTAAGCTGAAATTTAACCGGCATGCATGAAACATGATTAATTAAGGTTTGGTAACATAGGATTTAGGTAAGTTCTCTCAATTTTCAAGATTTGTATTTTGGTCCCTAAATTGCATTTACGCTCAATTAGATGCCAATTCGACGCCCGATTCAATCGAGATCTTATCTGTTGCCAGCATGTACACTTAAGTATTAATTAAGCAATTAGATAAGATAAAAAGAAAAAAATGGATCTAATTTTGAGTAAAACATTTCGGGTTTGTTTTGGCAAACTCAATGTAGCTCGCTCGGCTCGGTCTGGCATCTAGGTCGGGTCAAGAGGGTTACATTTTGTGGAATCATAGCCAGGTTATGATTGCTGGGAGTTGGTTAGTGATTGTTGGGTGTTGTTGAATTATTTGATTGATGGGTTGTTTACATATATGATTGGAGCTTGAGTTTCACAACCTCGGACTAATAGAGTTTAATTTGTGTATTTTGAGAAATTGATAAATGTGTTGCGTATGGGTTCATGTTGTTAATTGCTTATGTTGGGGTTAACAGGGAACATATTGCCTATTACAAATATTTTTGAAAGGTTTTTGCAGGTTTGTCTTGGATCACTTGCCGAGCTTACACCCCAGCTATCAGGTTTAAACACCGATAATACATTTGATTTTATATGAGAAATAATTTAATCAGTAGTTACTTTTGAGCTAAGTAAGCGTTGTATGGGTTATCAATAGTATAAGAAAGTAGTTTTTGATCTTAAGTTGACTTGGTCCGCGATCGAGAATAGTTAAAAGTGGTCTTCGAACTTGAGTGACGGTGTCCTCATTCATGAGTTTATAGGTGGTGTTGGTCCATTGTTTAGAATATCAAAAGTGGATATTACCATTGATGTTAATGATATAGATTTTGAAAACAACAAGTGAGTGAGTGATGTAAATGGAAACGAGTACACTATAACATGTGGTATGCTTGATAGTAACATCAAAATTTGTAAAGTATGCTCGAGATTTGCTGGATGAAGCTGCCACTGTGATTCTAATGAGAATTTTAGAGTGTTTAAATTGATAAGGTGATGGTGTACGCATCATGCAAGAAAGTTGATGTTCGTGATCGAAACTTGAATAGTGATTTTTGGGGAATTTGATAATTTCCCTAGTGTTATTCTCTATGAGGATGGCCAGGGTATGAAATATACGCAAGGCATTGGATTGAATTTCATTTTCAGAAGTCAGAGTGAACAATGGTATCGTGAAATCTATTTTTTTGGTTAAGGAAGGGTTATGTAATCTGTTTTTCAGTTCCTATTGCATCGTCTGGCAGATTTTGGCTTCACACGTTTATGCATATTAAGTGATGCTGGTTGTTTTTGAACATGTTGAAGTTCTGAAAATTGGAGTTGATTTTTGCGATGATGTTTGTCCAAGAATGAATCGGTTTATGTTTGATGAGTTTTTGGCTTATATAGTAATCCAAGATTTAAGGATGTCCGGATTCTGAATTTTTGTGTTGTTTAGAAATTATTGCATGGAATGCTTACGAGAGAGTTTTCCATGTTGTTTTATGTTTGTGAAGTTGAGTTAGGTATTGAGACGTACCTTGGTGCGGCTCTCGAATCCTTTTTGTGTTGTGTTGAAGAGTATTAAAGAGATGTATAAGTTGATAACGTAACTGTGATAATGGTTGGCTTACGGATATGTTTGATTTGAAGTTTTATTTTTTGAAGTATCAGCATGGTTGTTAACAATAATGGTGTTTAAGACCGTTTGGCTGGTATGGGATTATAGGTATAATGTGTAGACAGCGAATGGATTAGTGATATTCGATGTTGCGATGGGTTGAGTATTCTGTGAATACTTGATTTCGTGTGTAGCAAGCGTAGTGGTATTCTCATGTACAATGGTACCGAGAAGGGTTTTGATCGACAACCAAAGATTATTTGGTAGGCTTTTGTGGCAAAACGAGTGTTTGTTCCTTATTTGGGTAAGTGCGAGTTCTGGTATGTTGAAAGGAATATTGATTCTGAGAATGTTATTAGTAAGTGTGAAGAAGCTGTTAAAGATTGGTTCTTGGAAGTTGAGTTGTGCTAGATTTGTAGCAATCAGGGTTGGTGTCAGAAGTACACAGTTGTCTGGGTTTAGTTGTTTGTTATTGAAGTTGTCGAGGAATCTTATGAGATTGTTGCACCCTTAGCGAAGTTGCGGTAAGAGATATTCTATTGAATCAGATATTTTGCTAGGTTTTATTTGGGATCGTAGTTTAGGGTTTAGTTAGTTAATTAGTCCTGGTTAATAATCGGATGTGTTTTAAAATGAATTTGGTGATTTGGACATGAATAATGTTTTGGAAGGATATTTAATTAATTGGTTTATCAAATAACAAGAATTATGTTTCTGATAACTAAAAAATAGAAAGACAAATTGGTTTGAAAAGGTGATTTTTGTGAATTAAGTAGAAAGGGGACGCAAGCTAATAATCTTTAGGGAGCAGTTTCGCCCTTTATATTTTAACAACTCAATTTTCTTTTGCTTTAAAAAAACTACTACCGATGGTTAGTATTTTTCTAAAATAGAGGTTTTCTAAATTTTTAATACAAATAAAGACCATTGTTTTTGTATTTTCAACTTTCCTAAAATGTTTTCCAATGATCAATTGATATTCCGATCTCATTTCTAATCCATTTTTCATCCAAATAATTTTTAAACTTGAGCGAATCGGTGGATTTTTTTCAACAATATTTTTCACGTTAGAATACAAGGGGAAGCTCATTTTGGTTGTACTCCTATCAAGCAAGGTGAGCTATGGTTTCTTATTAACATTCCACACACTTTGTGTCCTTAATCTATTATTTCTATTAACATTTGTGATTAAAATGAATTTAATTGGATTTAATTGGTTTGAAATGGTTTCAAGAACAAATTATGGTTAGGTTGTTCAAACTTAATGATTTCTAATGGGAACTAATGATTTCTTATTGGTTGATAATAATCTAAAAATTGGTTTTACAGGTTTGATCCTGGAATTAGTTTAATTGACTAATCGAAATAGTGGTGCTCCGTATTTTTGGTTGACGTATGGTTAGCAGGAATTTTTGTTTGTAATCCCCTTAGCCCGGCCTAGCTGAAACCAGACTAAAAGAATAACATTAGGTTTGCCGAAGCAAACCCAAACTATTATCCTAAACCGAGCCCATTTTTTTCTTTTTATCTTGTCTATATGCATATTAACTTTATCTTACGTGTTCATGCTTCAGCAAAAACGTCACATTGAAATTAGATTGCAAAACGGAATTCAATTGATTAACAATTCACATTAGGGACCAAAACATAATTTCCATAATTTGTAGAATCTTCTTTACGATTTATACTACCAAACCGCAATTAGTCCAGTTTCATGCTCACATTGTAACCGCCTCGACCCGGCCTAGACGCCCGACCGTACCGAAAGAACTACATTAGGTTTGCCGAAGCAAACCGGAGAAAGGTTACTAAAAGTCAGACCATTTTTTTTCTTTTTATCTTGTCTAGATGCGATTAATCAACCTTATATGTACATACTTGCAGCGGGTGAATTTTCGAAGGAAACGAATCACAAAAAGGCAACCATTGCAACACATTCATTTCGAGGACTAAAACATAAATCTTTTAAATTATAGGACCAAAATTGAAATTAATGTTACCAATCCTCAATTAGTTCTTTTACATGCCCACATATCAAATTCCATGTCAAGATGAACAACCATGCTCATACAATTACATTCGCAAAACTTAGGGACTAAAACACAAGAGACCATAAAGAAAAATCCATGACATTACCTGTAAAAACAGCCACATGTATCGATACGAACATAGCCGTACTGATACAGAGCAGCCACTCGTACCGGTACGGACTAATCCATATCGATACGGTGCTCCATGATGAACAACCTCGTATCGGTACACAGTGTACCGTATCGGTACGCCGCATCAGCTTGTAAATTATTAAAATCGTACCGGTACGAGCCCTTAGTATTTTGGTACACGGGTTTTTCCTTAAAAAGTAACTTTCTAGTAACGAATTCCTGTATCGATACACCTTGTACCGTACCGATACGCCAAGCTTAACTTGCCTAACCGTACCGGAACTCAAATACTTGTACCGATACCGATTGCTTGATTTTGCCTAGCCGTACCGATATTGTACCCTGTGTATTGGTACACCTGGGCCTGTAATGTCATTTTCTTCTGGTTTTTCACCAAAATCTAGATGCATTGGATCCCTAGAAACTCACACACATGCATACAAACATTCAACAAGACTTATACTAACATTGGCAGCCTGGTTTAGCAACTCCAACAATGCATATGCTTCCAATGAATTAACCTATAGGCATGCTTCCTAAACCATTTTCCAAACATACCAAAACGTTCAAACAAGCACTATCCAGCAAAGGTAACATACCAACCTATCCACGGTGTCATTATTCAACTTGATAAAAGCATCAAAGCATGGCATCCATTCAATATTAGCTAGATGCATCCCTAGTGTAGCGATGTCTTTTTTCTTCTTTATCGCTAAAATAAAAACGATGGGTTTGCGAAGATGTTTTTGAAAGGTGTTTGTGATTCTATTGGATATAAAATATTTATTCCGTGGGGTTTTAGAAGAAACCGCATTAAAAAATGGAGTCGCCACCGGCCACTTAGGTAGGCCGGACACCATAAAACCAGAGATTCAAAAAGATAGGGTTCGGGAGTCGGTTACGGATGGGGAAGGATTAGCAACCCCACACCGCCCAAAACTGGTACTTTAATAATTATCGCTTTATTAATATTGGATTTTCCGGATTAAAGTGACGATTATTTTAAAATTCGGTCATAATTGCGAATAAATTTTAAGGGCCCCGTTATCCGAGAATAAACGCCCAACCACTATCACTACGCCTGATACTGGCCCCGTTTACGCTCGGATAAAAGGGCACCGCATTGACAATTTATATCATTATGCAATCTTAGAACACATAAAAAACATAAACAAACATTCATAACGACGTAGCATTAAAACCCAAACACTATAATATAAAACAAAAACGATTAAAATGCATGAACATAACATTTCATGATGATAAAACAAAATAAAACAAAATATGAACAAGAAAATGCTTGCTTCCAAAATTGGCCTAATTAATTTTAACATGCTTAAACACATAAAAATGAACCACAACTTTAACATGCATGACATAGACCTAAGAAGGGTACGAAATTAACAAGTCAACAATACCACAAAAAATACACTAAGACTTTATCAATGACATAATTAGTATGTAAAAAAAATAACTACAAAGACATTACATATAACAAATAATATCATACTATCAAGTAACCTACAAAGAAGCGAAATGGACATAAAAACATGGTGTTTATGAGACCAATCACACAAGTAAAAAAATGACCATAATAAGCTAACATGTAAACATGATATGCACATTAAGTTAAATATAACAACAAAGACATATGTAATCTGAACGATCAAATTAAAGCACAAAAATGATATAATACACTATAAAACATAAATAGACTAGGCGTAAATGAAACATATGTAAATATGATATGCAACACAATACACTAAAATAGATAAAAGGAATAAAGATATAAAAGTTTAAAGCATCGAAGGACTAAAATGGAAAAGAAACAAAACCTAAAAACAGAAATTAAATAGTTAAAGACATAATTCAGGACTTGATTAAAAATCGAATTAAACTCCAAAGGACCTATCGAGTAATAAACCCATGCGCGGCAAGCTCAAAGTGTAAGAAGCGAAACATGGAAGGATCATGAAGGTATTTATGCCATTTATAATCTGATCCAACTTAATTTCGGGGTTGAATTGAATGAAAATGAAATGCAGATGCTAATTTGAAACGAAAAAGGGGATGCAAAAGCGTGTGGCAACAGAGAACAGGGATTGAAAACGCAATTGTGCCATGGCCGAAAGCAAAAGCGGGAAAAAACAAAAGGACCCTTCGTGTAATTAGACCATTTAGCTATATAAAGGTTATTATTTGTTTTATAACCGGTAATATTAAACCTAAACCTAAAAAATTATTCAGCCCCTCCCCTCTTTTTCTCTCAACAACTCGATATCGCCGTTCACCCCTTCCATGGCCGACGTCGTCTCCGGCGGTGGTGGAACCCAAACTAGCTTCAGAAAAACTCTCCCCTCTCTAAAACCCTGGTGTATGCTTATTTTTTAGGCAAAACACTCCGATTTGCCTAGATCCAAAAAAAAACCCAAGCCTTTTTGGAAGAAAAAAAAACCTCCTTTTCACCACCCGACCTCTCCTCTCGACCGATTCACCCTAGGAGTGGGTTTATCACCGATTCAAGGTGGATCGACGCGTTGAATAAGGGAGAAGATAAAGAGATAGATGCGTGGGGACCTTTCATCGGAGATCCTAGTCTCGCCACCGTACAAGGTAATTTTGTCGAAGCCTAAAAGGTATACTCTTCCTTTTTTGTTTATATTTGGTATTGATCTTTGGTTGAATGAACATGCAAAAAAAAAAAAAAAAGGAGACTACCTTTTTGGAATTTCTTGTGTATTTTCAGATCTGGTTACAAAAAAAACAAGACCCCCTTTACATATGTGCTATTTCTTTCTTTTTTGTAGATCTAATAAATCATAAAAAGATTATCTTTTCGAGATTTGGTTGTTGATAATATGTTCTTTTGCCTCTTTTGCACGCACGTCGGTGGTTGGGTGATGGTACGCGGAGTGGTGCCGGCGTGGAGAGTGTGGCAGCATCAAGCATTTGGATTTACTCACGGCCGTTGGATTAGATCTGATCCAACGGCTGTGATTACATGAGGAATGTGCGGCCTAGATCGAGCCTTGAAATGCGTGGAGTTTGCTGGAGATGACGACGCGTGGCGATGAATCAGCGGTCTCCGCGCGCGCGCGTTTATACGAACGTTCGGAAGTGTGTTTCACGCGCTGGACAGCTCTCCCAAGGCTGATCGTGGTCGTTGGATCCGGATTTGATCCAATGGCCCTCCTTCAATGCTGCAAAAAAATAAAATAAAGAATATGATATTAGATATCATATAGGGTTTTAGGGTTAATTAGATGGGATTTAATTTGACCGAAAATGGGCCTTGTAATTTACATATATATTTTGTAATAATATGGACTTGGATTGTTATTATAATATTTTGGGTTTTATATTTTATTTTATTTTACATTAGTCCAATAATAATAATAATAATAATAATAATAATATTAATAATAATCGACGTTACATATATAAAACACGTGCACACCATATAAGTGTAACATGCGAATACACATGCAAACATTAATGTAACATACTAACATACATATATATATAATCATACATATAATTAACATAACATCTACATATTAATCAAATACGCTCATACTAAAAATACACCTATGACACACATACATCATTAATACGTATACATGCAAGATAATATAATGTACATGCACACGCCACACCTTATATATATATTAGTAAAATTCACGCATATAATGAACATATAATATACTAATATTATTTACAGGTAAAAAATGAGTGATTACACCTAGGCAACTACCTAGCAACAATCAAGAAAGGGTTCATAATATGATTATCAACATCAATCATACTCCCAAAACACTGCATTACACATGCCAAATACTAGAGAAAAACAGAAATACAAATCCCAAAATCATGGCAAACACATTGCCTTATTATCCGGAAACATAAACCGAGTCTATACTCAAACTAGTCCTTGTCTTTGGATCACTTTAGCCTTGCCCTCGCAGCCCCAAACCTTAATACTCCACATCATTAAAAAAATAGAGTATAAGCACACATGCTTAGTGAGGATGCTCATAAACTAGTGATGCGTTTAAAATATTTACAACCGAAACACTTGTTTCCAAAACATGCTTACAACCAAAGCATTTTCCTTGTCTCCAACCAAGACATGCATAATCACCCTTATTCAACATCATATACTTATTCCATGCTTAGATCCCAAAGCATTAAATTATAAACCATGCTTAGATCCCAAAGCATTAAATTATAAACCATGCTTATATCCCAAAGCATTAAATTATAAACCATGCTTAAATCCCAAAGCATTATAAAATAGGTTCAACTCATGAACTTTCACATATATTGGCAATAATAGTGACCCGAATAGACTACCATCTATCCAACATATTGGATACACGGATCTCTCATACCATGCCTAGTTGAACCGCATGATATCCCAAACCTTGCCTAGTTAAACCGCAAGATTTGACACCCTCACCTTGTTAAACCGCGAGACTTAACACCCTTGCCTAGTTAAACCGCAAGTGTATCGACCTTGCCTAGTTAAACATCAAGATCACCATCAATTTGGGTTGCCTAGTTATACCGCATGCCCCAAATGAGGTTCCCAACAGTCCGAGTGGCCTTGTTAAACCAACATACCTCAAGGACCTATGGCCACGATCGATTTTGTTCATATTTTATAGTGCACTTTAATCCTATGGCATGCCAACTATATCCGATTGTTTCTTACCTTGTCACATAGCCAATATATCATTTCCAAAACCATTTACCTACTGTTTTTCAATGCATTAAACCAAACCATCACATATGGAATTCATACTACTCAAAGCAATACCCCATTCCCAACCGGAATGAAAACCAATGCTCATTAGCATTTATATACATAATATCCATTGCATATGTGTTCATAACCATGCATTTACAATAGTAAATTAAGCCATGTTTAACACCAAACATGAAATCAATGTGCTCATGTCTAAACCGATATTCAAGAGCGAAATAAGGGAAACTTACTTTCGAGCTTAGGTAAGTGTTTCACGCTTACCCTAAACTCTCAACAACCTTTATCAAACCTTTTATAGGCGTTTAAACCCGTTTCCACTCACCAATACACTTCATCACCTTGGTTATCCCCTATTTTACCAACATAAAGCCAGAGGACAAATGCATTATTATGCATTCAAACCATTGCCTAACAACAATCACTCGCAACTCTCAAGTTGCCCACTCAAAAACCATCTAAAACATATCGAAAACACCATCAAACCCTTCCAAAACTTAACTCAGCCATAATATAACAATTCAAACCATCAAACTTTAATAATTAACACCTAAAAACCCTTTCCCAACATCCTTTTACTTCCAGCAATGATTAAACTCGAAAAACACCACAACAACCATTGATTTACAACCTTAAACATTAGAGATCCAACTTGTTTCAGGATTGCAACATTAAAACCAATTTATTAACTCAATTAAACATCAAAATCATGATCTAATCTGATCATAAACCCTGCAAAACAAATCCAATTCGAAATATGTCAATTCCATCAATCAAAACTTAATTAAACCAATTTCCAATAATCAAACTATCAAAACACATTAGAAAACAATTATAAAGGATCAATAACTTGGAAATTTTAGTAAAGAACCTTTCATTAGAGGAGAAGAACGAATCCTTACCTCCAATAATGATCTCTCCCCTTAATTGCTTAGGAAAACATGAAAATCAAAAGAATAACAATAAGTATTTGATGAAAAAGCATTAGGAAATCAAAACCTCTAATTTTTACCTGAAGAAATTGAAGCTGGAAAGGTGTTTGGCTGGAGAGAAATTGAGAGAAAGAAGTTGCAAAGTTTGTTACGTGATTTTTGTTATAAGTCTAAAAATATAATTTATTAATTCTCTCCACTTTAAAGCCTTTTAAAACTCAATTAAAATCAATTAATTAAAGGGAGAAATCTGTTAAAAATGTTTAGGATAATTAGCTCATAAAGATTCAAAGTTTTGATCCTTTTACAAAACAGTCACTAAAAATAGTTTTCAAAGTTCGCATTTTGGTTACTAACCCAAAATGTCCAATTTCCAAAACTCATTTTCCAAAATTGACTTTACAAAAATCATTAATACATTTAATAATGATTTTAGAGCATTTTTCCACAATTTTATCACCTTTAAAAATATTTAATCTGAATTAATCCCGAAACTGACTTGAATCTCTAATATCGGTCCACCGGACCCTCAAATCAACCTTTAAAACACTTAAGCTCAAAACCGAGGCATTACACACATGCTAAATTCTAGCTCATAACAATCATTAGATCTCATTCAATTGTATACATAACATTTAGGGACCAAACTGCAAGATTTCAAACTTTAGTAGATTCATTTACACACAATAAGCTAGGCGTACCGATACGAGCAATTCCTGTACCGATACGAAACAACAGACTTAACGACCACCTATATCAGAACACATCCACGCGTATTGATACGGTGTGTTGACCAACTTGTACCGATACAGCTTTGACCTCGTACCGATCCCCTTGTATTTTCTCCACACTTGAAATTCCAGTAGCTAGAGCCCATACCGATACGGTACCCTGCGTATCGATACGACTTGTTAAAATCGAAGAGGTCATTTTGGTATGCTGGCCTGTGTACCGACACCAGTGTATAACTCTCCCTAATGCGTGTCGATACGGTGGCTAAGCGTACCGATACGCTATGCTTTATTTCAACAATTTGAGACTCAACAAGACCCTGCATACTGAACCCTGGGGTACCCGTACCGGTACGCAGAGGCCTGTAATGACCTCTAGGTCCAACATATGACACTTTGGTTCATTCGAAGCAACATCAACACATATTTAAACATCATATAACATCATTATCATGCTTAATCCTCATCATGTCAGCATTTAGACTAATCTAGCAAATCTAGCACAGACATTCACCAAGACTATATGCATGCTTCCTAGTCAACATCCAAAACACAAAACCAACCACAACTCAACCACTTTAAACTTATTACAAATCCAAAACAACAATTGGAACTTGCACAAACAGGGAGTTCACCAAAACCCTCCCAAAATACAATTTAACACATTGCCCTTATTACTACTTAAAATACTTCAAACCATACTTTGAAAACAAGTCTTTGGAACTCCTTTCCTTGCTTCCTCCCTGCCACAATCTTTAATTCTCTGCATTGATGGAAAAGAGAGCATAAGCACACTAGACTTAGTGAAGAATGCTCAAAAACCAACCATCACCAATGCATTTTAAACCAATTAACATTCCTTTTAAAATCCACTTTCCAAAATACTTTTCAAACATCATTTCACACCATGCCTTATCAAAATCATGCACATAATATTTCCAAAACAACATATTAAACCATATGCAACATGTATCATGGATTCAACAACAAAAAATCTCATTTGCTACCATCAATTTAAGCTTTCCCATGCATACATTAAACATGTTTAAACCACATTAAACAACACAATCCATTTAATGATACAACAATAATTATATTGGCTTACAATTGATCATTACCAAGTTCCACTTACAAAACATAATATCGGATACATGGATTCAACAAGTGTTCCCACGACACTTGACATACAATCTATCATCATCTCGAGGTTCAGTGCTCATAAATCCCTCCACCGTTGTGACACCCGTGGTGGAGCCTTCGGTACACATAAACCCCTTAACACCACTTATCGATCAGATATATAACCCACTAATGGGAGTCTTCGATACTATTGTATGTCAAGTTCATAAGCCTCTAGCTTTTTATAGCCAAAAGTTGAGTCCCCGAATGCAAGCAGCGTCCACATATCATAGAGAAATGTATGCGATCACTCAAGCTGTTGGAAAGTGGAGACGGTACTTGCTGGGTCAAAAGTTTATAATTATTACGACAAAAAATCCTTGCGAGAACTTAACCCATAAACCATCTAGACACCGGAGCAACACATGTGGTTATCCAAATTGATTGGTTATGACTTTGAGATCCGTTACCGTCCTGGCAAGTTAAACGATATGGTCGATGCATTATCGAGATAGTTGGAGGCGAACTATATGGCCTTGTCTCATACTTTGTTTGGGTATTGGAAGACATCCGAACAGCCAATAAACAAGATCCAGAGATTCAAAAACTAACAGTGAACATCAGAGAGGGTAAACTGGATTCTTCAGATTATACAGACAATGAAGGGTTAGCTGTTTTTAGGGGATGGATTGTTATACCAAATGAAACAGCTTTGAGGGCCTTGTTGTTGCGTGAATTCCATGGTTCCTAGATAAGGGGACATGTTGGCATCAATCACACCTATCAACGGATTGCAGCCAGTTTCTATTGGCAAAATTTACGAAAGGATGAAAAACTGTCAAGTGTGTCAAAGGATGAAGAGCGAATGATTGGTGCCCGCAGGTCTCCTTTAACCTTTGCCAATTCCAGAGCAAGTATTCGAAGATCTATATTTAGATTTTATTGTAGGTCTTCCCAAGTCTAACGAAAAAGAAACGATACTGGTGGTGGTCGACAGACTCACCAAATATGCCTATTTCTTCACGTTGCCAAGGAAGTTTGATAGCAAGGGAGTGGCCAAGGTTTTGATACAAAGGATAGTGAAGCTGCACGACATTTCTAAGTCACTAGTTAGTGATCGGGACTAAGTCTTCATCAGAGAAATATGGATAGAAATGGCCAAGCTATAAGGCACTGAACTGTGTATGAGTTCCGTCTTTAACCCTCAAATGGACGGGCAAACGAAAGCCTTGAATCCGTGTTTGAAAATGTACTTACGTTGTATGACCGATGAAGATCCGAGCAAATGGGAACAATACTTAGCCTGGGCAGAGTATTGGTATAACACAGCTTACTAAAGTTTCGAGGGAATGCCACCATTTAAGGCGTTGTACGACCGAACCATGATTGATTACCTCGAGGGAACCTCCAAGAATAAGCTGGTAAATCGAGAGTTACAAGAAAAAGATGAGATACTTCGAATTCTGAAGAACCTGTGGCAAGCCCAACTTCGCATGAAGAATCAAGCGGATCAGCATCGTCGAGAATTAGAATTGGAGATAGGAAGTTGGGCATATGTGAAGATGCAGCCATATCGACAGTCTCACTCCGGTTAAAAAGGCAACAGAAATTAAGTCCCCGATTCTTTGGACCATACCAAGTTGAGAAGAAGGTGGGTGCAGTGGCCTACAAGTTGAGATTACCAGCTTCAGCGCGAATTCATTCTGTTTTCCATGTCTCACAGCTCAAACCATGTCACGGACACCCGATGCAACAGATCACACCCTTTCCTCTTATGATGGGAGATTCTGTGGAATCAACGACTGATGAGAACCTTGAAGACAAGGTTCCTGTTTAAGAGGGGGTAATGTTATGGAAGAGAGTAGCACTATAGCTGAGACTGTGGAGTCATCAGGAGGTCCAGTACAGGTTCAGGCCCAGGAGGTGAATGATGAGCTGGAACAGGAGCACGGTTTGCGTAGAGGAGCAAGAGAGAAAAGGGTCCCAAAGGCTCTAACCGATTTTGTTCGTTTCTTAACGTAGTACTTAAATAAGGAAGTTGTAAACGGTTGAGGCATGATGATTCTGAATGATATTTCTCTCAAATTCTATCTATTTTCTTGCCCTATTTCTTGCTATGTTTTCTGAACGTGACAGAAATTTAAACCAGTAGTAGGTTGGATATACAATTTAAAGCTCTCACAAATACAATAAAACACTCGAGTGAAAGAAAACGCTTGCATATGTCTTCCCTCAACGGCATGTGTGGCAATTTGTATATTACTACAAAATGTGAGACATCAAACCTTAATATTATGTTTGTGTATTACTACAAAATAAAAAGGCAATGAACATAAAAAAACACAAAATTAGAATCAGAATACCTCCATATAATTACTTTAGGAAAGGGTTCAAGAGCCCTTGGCAATTTGAATGCGAGAATCAAGTCCACCACGTGCTTATGCATAGAACTGGATTCCTAACACGAAAAGACCTTTGGATTCCACTTTTAAATTCGATTCATGTTCTTTTAAGCGACGAAATCAGAAATAAAATCTCAAGTAGAACTTGAATTATAAATTTCTAACAAAAAATTAAAATATAATTTTATTATTATATTGATTTTAATTTATAATTTTTAGGATTAAATTACAATTTCATCATTTTAAAAGATTACAATATAATTTCACTATATACTAACTTATAAATAAATAATTAGTAGAGGAGCTTCTTCAAAATTCTATCGATTAGAAGGGTCATGGCTCTCCCCTCGATTCGCTTTTTGTGCTCCTGGTAGCCTTAGCTCCTAATATAATTAAAATGAGGTTTGCTTTCTCCCATCGGGTAATGTTAGGGTTGAAGTTGAAAAATTATTTTAGGAGAAGCAAAGTTAAATTATAAATTTGTGAAAGATCAACATGTAATTTAATAATTATTTAAGGTTATAATTTGTAATTTTTTAATAAGACTAAACTGAATTCCTATTATTTTTGAGAGGCAGAAGGGAATTCCATTGTTTTCTATTTTTGAAAGATAAAAGCTTGTATTTATTCGGAAAAAAATATTGACTCGAGCCTCATTAAAAAACCTCCCTAAAGGAAATTCTATTGTTACTTTAGTTTTATAATTTAAATTTTGAAGGGGCTAAAAATGAAATTATGCCATTTTGGGGACATGGCCTCTGCCACCCTCTTTGCCTTAACCCCTAGGTAACGTCATAAAAGTGTACTACACCAAGCTTGGCATAAGCGGCGGTTTTTTGCGGCGTTTCTGTAACAAACACCGCAATAGCTGTCATATATAGTGACGCTTTGCCACAATCGCCGCCATAGGTGCTTTTTTGTGGCGTTTCCAGACAAATGCCACAATAGGTATCATTATTTGTGGCATTTTGGCACAAACGCCGCAAAAGGTGTGGATTTTGTGGCATTTTTTGGTAAACACCGCAATAAATTGGTATATTGTGGCATTTTTTGAAAAACATCACAATTGTTCAGCATTTTAGTGGCGCTTTAGTCAAAAACGCAGCAAGTGGTGTTTTATTTAGTGACGCTTGTAAAAATAAACGCCACAATAGGTAATAAACTTTTTTTTTATTTTAGCGATATACCATCTCTCAATCACACTCTTCCTCACCCGATCCCCAAATCAAATCCCTAATTCTTCCATTGTCAATCTCAGTCACGCTCTTCCTTACCCGATCCCCAAATCAAACCACAATCCTAATTCCTCCATCGTCAATCTCAGTCATCTCTCACTCCCTCATCACAGGTAATTCCTCTTTTTGTTGTTTCGACTATACTCGTCTTTCGGTTGTTCTGCTGTTGATTCAGATGTGTTTTGTTTTTAAATTGTTGTTTCGTCAACCTCAATTTCATAATAGGTAATTCCTCTTTTTTGTTGTTTCGACTATACTCATCACAGGTAATTCCTCTTTTTTGTTGTTTTGTCAACCTCAGTTTCATAACTTACCTTTGAGATAAACACTACTTTTTTTGTCTGAAAATCTCTAAAATTATCCTTTGCACTCTTAGTTGTAAACTTTGTATTTGCCCAGTTTTTCTTTGCTATTGACCAATAAAAAATACTGGGTTAGTTGCTTTTCGGCCTTTATTGAAAAAGGAAGAATATGGTTAGCTTTGTCCTAATTCTTGGTGGGACACTTGGTATGTGTACATGCTGTAAATATGTACAAACAAAAAATATGCAGGCTTTAGGTGGGTATTCTGTGAAGTTTTGATTGCCCATAAAGGACCTGCAAACATCTCATGTATTTTGAAACAATTTGGGGTGTTTCGTTGATCTTTGAACAATGGACTAGGTCATTCTTCTTAGATGTGTTTCAATGGTTGTATATGGATAATGTTTTTCTATTTTGGGATTGGAGTTTAAGTCTCTTCAAGTGGGTTTAATTGCATGTTTTAATTTCATAAGCTGGCTAACATTCAATAGTTAAGTAACAAATGGACATTGAGCAATTAATTAAACTCACTTGTGAAGTTTTTTAAGCCCACTGCTCTTAAATATAAGAGAATAAGTTGTGGTTATATTTGCTTCATGTTTTTACGTGTGGATCCTCATAAGCAACCAAGAATAAGTCTATTAATAAGTTGAACATTGTCAATTGTGTGGAGTGTTTATGCACCGCCACCAATAAATAAGTATATTGTGGATTGTGAAGTACAAAAGATTGGGACCTTAGACAACCTCTTTATGGTAGAAATTTATAGATTTGAAGCATGTGACATCCTTTAATTTGGATATTACTTGTGTTGTTAAGCTTATCTTTATTTGGTTTTGGATTAATAATCTGTTATTTTGGTAACTATTTTTTAAGTTCTTAGTCACGTCTTAGAGTTTGCATCTTCTGTTTTCTGGTTATTCTTTATACAGTTATATGAATGCTAAGATGCTGCATTTTAAAAATATTGCTAGATCATATATCTAAAGCTATCAATTGCTTAACTCTTGTAGGCAGGCAACTCCAAATATCAAGGCCGTGAAGGTGTGCAGTACACCTTAGGGAGGTAATTGTTCATATTTTATCATGCAAATAAGTTATAATACGTTTGTCTGAAGTTATAATGCGTTTATCATGGAAAAAATTGTTCCAAGCATAAGTTAATTGTTTAAAATAATAGTTAACTCATGTGGATACAAAACATTCTTAATTTAAAGCAGAAGCGAGAGAAGCAACATATCAGAAACTCCATAATCAACTTCAAGAAATGATGGCGATGGTAAAGCATAACCAACCACAGAATCTGCATCTTAGT
Source organism: Hibiscus mutabilis (assembly GCA_019671005.1). Classification (NCBI taxonomy): domain Eukaryota; kingdom Viridiplantae; phylum Streptophyta; class Magnoliopsida; order Malvales; family Malvaceae; genus Hibiscus; species Hibiscus mutabilis. The sequence continues at coordinate 34,404,241 of CM033740.1, read as the reverse complement.
CGATTTCTTAGGTTCATGTTTTGTTTATTCTACTGAACAATGTTGAACTACATTTTACTTTAATGTTATAGACTTTGATTTATTTTTGTTGTTAAGTATTTCTACTTAATTTTCGTAATTATTTTTCAAATTTGATGTTATTGGATATTGTTACAGGTTAAATTTGGGTATTACATATTTTAAAATGTTGCTTGGCAAAGACAGTAAATATAGTATTATTTTTATTTGATTTTTTTTTTGAAGCATAGTGTTATTCGCGGCGTTTGTAAACACAAACACCACTAAAGAACAGGTTTTTCGTGGCGTTTGTAAAAACAAACGCCACTAGAGAACAGTTATTCGTGTTTACAAACGCCACTATATATTTTGACCTTTTGCGGCATTTTTTTGGCAAAACACACCGCGAACTGTTGTGGTGCTGATTTTAGCAGCACTTCTTGCGGCGCTTTTCTAAGCGCCATAAAAGTTTTTAGCGGCGCTAAAAAACGCCGCTATAAGACTAAAAAAATGCCGCTAAATATCTGTTTTGCTGTAGTGGTGGGATGGTCCATATTGTCTTGGGTCCGGATTTTGTGTTCTAAACTCTATCAAGAATTGTTAAAGGATTCACAAAGTCGGAAATATTCGACAAGAGCACTTTAAATGCCTCAAGAGGCAAGTCCACCAAGAAAAATTGAAGACTTGAACCTATGAACTCAAGGTTAAGAGTGAATTTGGTTGGTCGAATCTTACATTACGAACCACAATATTATATTTAAGGGTGGGAATCAGATAGGGCGGAACATTTTTGCATTCCTCATTCTGTCCCCAACACTTACAATTACAGTTTCAGGAAATCCTCATTAAATGCTTCGGGGATTTTTTTCGTCCTCGTACCCTTCCCATGCGGATCCCTACGGTTTTTGGGGAATCACCATCCCAAAAAAATTAAACCAAATTACTATTTACTGACCAAAATAAATGGTCAATTCAGTTCAAAATATAAAGTTTGGATACTTCGATTAGAAGTAGTTACGAGATGGTAAAGATTAAAAGGGTGTTGTGCTGGGAAAAATTTAGACGGGAATTTTAGCTTATATCTAAAAACTAAGATAGAAAGATGTTGAGAAACTTGAGTGTGGCTAGGTTTGAGAAAAACTTGAAGTGATAATAACATAGTTAGGTTTTTTTTATTAAGATATATATTAGGGGTATATAGATAAATAAGTATATATTTTTTGAAAATCTTGTAAAATATCAAGATCCTTGCAGATATTTTTTGGGATCCCCACGATTATTTATACGGTTACTGTTAGGAATTTGGTATGTGGCAAAATAACCAGAGCGATAACGACATAGACCAAGACATGCACAGGAGACAAGATTTAACGTGGTTCAGCATAGCCTACCTCCACGGACGAGAGAAACGAACAATCCACTAATAACGTAGAGAACCCGAAGAGTACAAATACATGATAACCCATGTAATCCCAAAACCCGGTGTACAAATCCCATGACCCGGTGAAACCAAAACACTCTTCCCATCATCCCTACAATACCCATCTCTACAATGTAGGCACAATAGTTGTAGAGATCCTAAAAGTGGTTACATCTCTCTCGAGTAATTCCCCATCTTTTTCATTCACTTGTTCTCTCATACTTCAAAAGGTTAAACCTAGTCTATATTTATAGACCCAAATACTTGGTCACTAAGAAAACTTATTCAATAAGATCTCCACCTAAAATAGATATTTACACATTAAAGTAAATCCTAATTACCAAGTAATCTTCGACCACTAGAATTACAATAAAACCCAACTTAATTACCAATTAGAATTTGAGTCAAAATATAACAAATCTCCCCCTTGACACAAATTCTATTCGAGCATTGGTCTTCAAGTCTTCAACATCTTCAACTTTTACGTAAGCCAAATATCCGTTGAAGCACCGCCGCCAAGTCTTCAACAACTTCAATTCTTACGTAGTATCCGTTAAAGCACCGTTGGATTTTTAGAATTACTCCCCCTGCAACTGAAAACTCATTGCAGTAATACTCCTCTGGCATGTCTCCAACATCGCACCGCAAAATTCGCAGCAAAAATTCCTCTACAATTGCGCAGCTCGAACCATAGCTCATGATACCATTTGTTACGAATTTGTTATGCGGCAAAATAACCAAAGTGATAATGACATAGACCAAGACATTCACAGGAGACAAGATTTAACGTGGTTCAGCATAGCCTACCTCCACGAGTGAGAGAAACGAACAATCCACTAATAACGTAGAGAACACGAATAGTACAAATACATGATAACCCATGTAATCCCAAAACCCGGTGTACAAATCCCATGACCCGGTGGAACCAAAACACTCTTCCCAACATCTCTACAACGTAGGCACAATAGTTGTAGAGATCCTAAAAGTGGTTACATCTCTCTCGAGTAATTCCCCATCTCTCTCATTCTCTTGTTCTCTCATAATTCAAAAGGTTAAACCTAGTCTATATTTATAGACTCAAATACTTGGTCACCAAGAAACCTTATTCAATAAGATCTCTGCCTAAAATAGATATTTACACATTAAAGTAAATCCTAATTACCAAGTAATCTTCAACCACTAGAGTTACAATAAAACTCAACTTAATTACCAATTAGAATTTGAGTCAAAATATAACAAATCTTCCCCTTGACACAAATTCTATTCGAGCATTGGTCTTCAAGTCTTCAATAGCTTCAATTTTTGTGTAAGCCAAATATCCATTGAAGCATCGCCGCCAAGTCTTCAACAACTCCAATTCTTACGTAGTACCCGTTGAAGCACCATTGAATTTTGAGAATTACTCCCCCTGCAACTAAAAGCTCGTTGCAGCAATACTCCTCTGGCATGTCTCCAACATCGCACCGCAAAATTCACAGCAAAAATTCATCCACAATCGCACAGCTCGAACCATATCTCATGATACCATTTGTTAGGAATTTATTATGCGGCAAAGTAACCAAAGCGATAACGACATAAACCAAGACATTCACATGAGACAAGATTTAACGTGGTTCAGCATAGCCTACCTCCACAAACGAGAGAAACGAACAATCCACTAATAACGTAGAGAACCCAAAGAGTACAAATACATGATAACCCATGTAATTCCAAAACCTGGTGTATAAATCCCATGACCCGGTGGAACCAAAACACTCTTCCCAACATCCCTACAATACCCATCTCTACAACGTAGGCACAATAGTTGTAGAGATCCTAAAAGTGGTTACATCTCTCCAGAGTACTTCTCCCTCTCTCTCATTCTCTTGTTCTCTCATAATTCAAAAGGTTAAACCTAGTCTATATTTATAGACCCAAATACTTGATCACCAAGAAACCTTATTCAATAAGATCTCTACGGTTTGGTCAAAATATAAAACCCAAGTAATCTTCAACAACTAGAATTACAATAAAACCCAACTTAATTACCCATTAGAATTTGAGTCAAAATATAACAGTTACGGTTTGATTATCTCTACTGTCCGGATATAACAATCTATGTTCTCATCCCATTTGAGCTTCGATGATAAAACTTCTCTGTCCCCGTCCCCTGAGGTGAAGATTTCAATTATTCCTCATCTTGTTTGTTCAGATCCTTACAATTTTTGAGAATTTAGATATTTCCCGCCTAATTCCCACCCTTAATTATGTTACAGAGTAAGATTATGTGGTTTGGATTCTTAACATTCTAGTCATCTCGTAATCTCTCGTTCTCAGATAGTGTCAAAACACTGTAATATTGGGTGTAGTCTCGCTACCACATAAGTCCATAGAAAATCTTAAATTACACGTGTAATCTTAAAGTTTGAATCAATTTACAATTTTTTTTATTATCTTAATCAGTTTAGTCTCTTTTTTTCTCAAATAAATTCTCTGTCTATTTAAAAACAAAAATCTATCTTCTTTCTTCATAAAACAATAGGTGTTTAACTTTAAAATTATAATTATTACATTTACTCTAATAATTTATTTATTAGTATATTAATTATGATTGATGATGTAATCATTTTTCATGAATTATTGTAATTCTGTTTATAAATTTATTCAGCATCATATATTTATTAATAAAATAAGAATTATAATTTTATAGAAATTGGCACTGAAAGGATATTGAAGGAACAAAACATGTTTAATATTTGCAGCTGCTTTATCTTTCCCATCCAACATTTTACTCAATGCTGTGGTGCATCCATTTCTTTCCTTGTTTTGGAGCTATAAACTGCTCTAGCAACCGCAATTCTTACTGCTAAAACCCCATAGTTTAGAGCATCCTTGAGCCAGGGAATGAAACCGTCAGCAATTAGAGCATCTACAAGAAGCTAAATGCCTAACGAAATCAACAACTTCTAGACTTTTTGGATTTGGAGATGAATCCCAGAAATTCCTCAAACAATCAATCCCACCTCCTTAAAAATCAAAAGCTTCAACTTTTAATCATCAGAAACCAAATTACACGAACAACCAATCCAGTTTTCTTATGCTAAGGCAGTCCCAGTAACAGAAAGCTCGATTAAAACAAAAGCGACGCCCTCTTCCGCAAATTTATCTTTAATTTCTCAAAACCTCATATGCTAAAGCTTGGGAACCGAGGGTACCAGCTTGGCGAATCTCTACAAGCGACGAAATCACACCTCTGGAACCGATTGCTCTAACATTCTCTTTTGACAGGTGCGGTCGCGGCTTTGTGATGACGAGAGATTGTCGCGTTAAGGGGGCGATGGTTGATGAAAGAAGAAGAGTTTAGGGTTTTCTTTGAGGAATGGGAAGATTTAACACAAAAAATGAGAAAACTACGGAGTTTGTTCCCCAAATTTTTTAGGCTTTCGAATTTTGACTAAATTGATTAAATATTTAATTATAGAGGATTAAATGTGTTATTATATAAAAAATTTAACTGCTACATCACGCATTTAATGTATAGTTAACGGCTCGGTGACCAATTTATAATAAAAATTATAATTAAATGCCCATTATATAACTTTTGAAAATTTAGTGACTATTTGTATTCTTTGGATAGTTTAGTGATACTTTACCCTAGTTATTTTACTCTTTCTTTCTGTAATTCATTGAGAAAAATCTAAAGTTAGTTTAGTGGTAAGGCTTTAGTTTTTCATCCCAAAGACCATTGTTTGAATCCTATTGATACCATATGTAGCGATGTCCCTTTTAATTTTCATCGCTAAAATAAAAACGATTGTGTTTTCGAAGGATTTTTGAAAGGTGTTTGGATATAAAATATTTATTCCGTGGGGTTTACAAAAACCTAAAAAAAATGGAGTCGCCACCGGCCACTTAGGTAGGCCGGACACCATAAAACCAGAGATTCAAAAAGACAGGGTTCGGGAGTCGGTTACGGATGGGGAAGGATTAGCACCCCACACCGCCCAAAATTGGTACTTTAATAATTACCGCTTTATTAATATTGGATTTTCCGGATTAGAGTGACCGATTATTTTAAAATTCAGTCATAATTGCGATTTAATTTTAAGGGTCCGTTATCCGAGAGTAAACGCCCAACCACTATCACTACGCCTGATACTGGCCCCGTTTACGCTCGGATAAAAGGACACCGCATTAACAATTTATATATCATATGCAATCTTAGTGGTAAAAATATAAAACATGGCAAAATATTTAAATGCAATAAATATTGACATAATGAATACTAATCTAACATAAATGATATACTAGACTAAAACATGCATATAAACATATTAATCTAACTCATAAATAAAAACATATCTAGCATAAACAAAATACTAATATTCATAAATATTAATCTAACATAAAAACAAATTCATAAAATACTATTCTAAAACATACATACATAAATATTAATCTGACTCATAAATAAAAATATATCTAACATAAATAAAATATTAATATAAAACACAAATTTAAAACATATTAAATATTAATCTAAAACATAAACATAAAAAATAAGACTACAATTTTAAAATAACTAATACTTCATTAATTTATAAAAATTACAACACTAATAAAAAGGGAAGAAAATATACCTAACTAGGAGCTCGAATAATGAACCCTGACTGCACCCCACCGAGATCTACCGCGACCCCTCCAAAAATATTAACTAGATCGGACCTAAAATAGGATCCCGATCGAATGTTGGATCGAACCAACTGGGGTCGAGGGCACTGCCCCCAACCCCGGCCAGCCTTGTGGCCGGCCATGCCCCACGATTTGGGGTGCCAATTTATTTGGCAATTTGGCCTCAATTTTTCTCTTCAATTGGCGTCCCATTGCTCTCCAAAATGGGGTGCCTATTTATAGGCAAATAGGATGGAAAATGGGTGACGTGGAGCACCCTGCTCCACGCAAATTTCCCTTTTTTTTTGATTTTTTTATATTATTATTATTATTTATTTATTTATTTATTTTGATTTTTTTGCCTTTTTTATATATATAATTTTACTATTATAATAACACTAATAACACTAAAACCCGGTCAAAAATGAGTGATTACAGTTGCCCCTCTTTGCTTGTTCTTGTGAAACGAGGACAAAGCAAAGATCAAAAGCACTCATTTTATCAGACTTCCCTGTTTGTAGCCTTGGAAAAACGAATTCTTTTGGACATCTCCGCTCTTCCTTGGCTGAATCTTCGGGCTCGTAAGTTCTTCCTAAATAGAGCTTCGTCACCTTCCGATCTTGGAGTTTTATCAGACTTCCCTGTTTGGTTTGTAGCCTTGGAAAAGCGAATTTTTTGGACATCTCCGCTCTTCCTTGGTTGAGTCTTCAGGCTCGTAAGTTCTTCCTATATAGAGCTTCGTCACCTTCCGATCTTGGAGTTTTATCATACTTCCCTGTTTGGTTTGTAGCCTTGGAAAAGCGAATTTTTTTGGACATCTCCGCTCTTCCTTGGCTGAATCTTCGGGCTCGTAAGTTCTTCCTATATAGAGCTTCGTCACCTTCCGATCTTGGAGTTTTATCAGACTTCCCTGTTTGGTTTGTAGCCTTGGAAAAGCGAAATTTTTTGGACATCTCCGCTCTTCCTTGGTTGAATCTTCAGGCTCGTAAGTTCTTCCTATATAGAGCTTCGTCACCTTCCGATCTTGGAGTTTTATCAGACTTCCCTGTTTGGTTTGTAGCCTTGAAAAGCGAATTTTTTTGGACATCTCCGCTCTTCCTTGGTTGAGTCTTCAGGCTCGTAAGTTCTTCCTATATAGAGCTTCGTCACCTTCCGATCTTGGAGTTTTATCAGACTTCCCTGTTTGGTTTGTAGCCATGGAAAAGCGAATTTTTTTGGACATCTCCGCTCTTCCTTGGCTGAATCTTCGGGCTCGTAAGTTCTTCCTATATAGAGCTTCGTCACCTTCCGATCTTGGAGTTTTATCAGACTTCCCTGTTTGGTTTGTAGCCTTGGAAAAGCGAATTTTTTTTGGACATCTCCGCTCTTCCTTGGTTGAATCTTCAGGCTCGTAAGTTCTTCCTATATAGAGCTTCGTCACCTTCCGATCTTGGAGCTACATGCTCTTTTGACATAGAACCCTTCGCTCTGACCTTCCGAATTATGAGTCGTTCCTTTCACTTTGAGACAATAAAGCTTGGAGTCATTCCTATATAGAACCTTTTGCTTTCAACGCTGGTTTCTCCTATATAAAACCTTTTGCGCCACTGATGGATTCTTCCGACTGGGAGTTCCTCCTATATAGAACTGCTAGTCTTCAAACCTGGAGCCATGATCCTTCCTATATAGAACTTTTGGCGTCTCGAAATCAGAGCTACAGGTTCTTCCTATATAGAACCTTTCACTCTAAGACAATGAAGCTCGGAACCTTTCCTATATAAGACTCTTTGCTTTCGACACAACAGGTTTCCTATATAACCCTGTGTCATAGGTGAATTTCTTTGACTGAGAGTTCTTCCTATATAGAATCATGAGTCTTCACCTTAGAGCCGTCGGTCCTTCCTATATAGAACTTTTGCGTCTTGAAATCTTGGAGTTTCGGATTCTTCCTATATAGAATCTTTCACTCTAAGACATTGAAGCTCTGAGCCCTTCCTATATAGAACTCTTTGCTTTCGACACAACAGATTTTCTATATAATCTTGCGTGTCATGGGTGAATTCCTTCGACTGGGAGTCCTTCCTATATAGAATCATGAGTCTTCACCCGAGCTGTCAGTCATTCCTATATAGAACTTTCAGCTTCAAGCCTCGGAGAGGAGGATTCTTCCTATATAGAACCTTTCTCTGGAGCTTGAAAACATGTACCTTTTGTATGTAAAAACATTGTCTTCTCATTTGGGATTCACACCACGATGGCCACCGATGTCTCTTTGATTCGGGATTCACACTGAAAATGGCTACCAATCTTCCAATTTTAGGGACTCACACGCGAAGGTGGCTGCGAAACTTCTTCAAATTTAGGGACTCACGCCGAAAATGGCCGCCAAAACTTCTTCAAATTTAGGGACTCACTTGAAAATGGCGCCAAAACTTTCTTCAAACTTTAGGGACTCAAGCCGAAGGTGGCTGCCAAAACTTTCTTCAAACTTTAGGGACTCACGCCGAAGGTGACTGCCAAAACTTTCTTCAATTTAGGGACTCACGCCGAAAATGGCAGCCAAAACTTTCTTCAATTTAGGGGCTCACGCCGAAAATGGCCGCCAAAACTTCTTCAGATTTAGGGACTCACGTCCAAAATGGCCGCCAAAACTTCTTCAATGAAATCCACTTCTTAATGTTCTTTGATAATTCTTCAGGTACCTTTTGTGCGAAAGGCTTTCTTGTCTTTAGAGTTATCACCCGCCATCATAAATGATCGTCTGGTTCTTATATTATTCTTATATGAACCCTTGTCATCTTCTTGGCTTGGCGTTGCCCCATTCAACCACGGGCTCCACTGCTTTGAATTTTCTGGCCTATCATATAGAGCCTTGATCTATTTCTAGTCACCAGGGTGAGCCAGGATGAGTATGTCCTGGATTCCGGGATTCATTCTCGTCTTGATCCACTATGGAATTTTCGAAATCTACAAAAACCTGAAAGCGTCCTTCCTTCTCAATGCCCGGGCATCCATCCAATGCATTCTTTTCGATCTTGTACCCACGGTGCGGTCGACCCCGACTAGATGACCTGGGCCTGAAGAAGGACAGGCCTTGTGACTTATCTAGTCAGACATGAAGGTTCTGGACGAAGCCAAGCCGATACATACGATAGGCGAAGGAAAGACCCCCATTTAATAGCGTCTGGGGAACGCAAGTTTGATCGAGGATTGGAGAGGACTTTGATCAACAATAGGCCAACTGCTGATTCTGGTAGTGAAAAGAAAGCCCATACCTAACTCGCTATGCTTACAGCTTGGCACGGGGCCCGAGCTTGATGATCCCGAAGGAGCCATCATGTTCAAAAATTCAGGATCCAAGAGAGAAAAAATCTTTTAACTCTTTCTCGATGCGACTCGATAAAGGCAAGGGGATCTTGGAAGAGTTTTTTAGGATTCTTAAACTTTGATTGTCCGGTACCTTCCCTCGATCTGGTCTTCTATCAAAAAGCTTTAATTAAGGCGCCGAGCTTCTAAGCTTCTTTCTTCTATCTTCTAGTCGAGGTGAAAGCTTTCAAAGAGCTGAGTCCTTCCCCCTGCAAAAAGCCCGGTGCCGCATTAGGTTAGGGGGCTGGGCGAAAATAGCTCCTCCGCATCCCAAAGCGCGCTGCCCTCCTGTTATCCCCGGCGTACCTTTGATCCGTTGAGCGAGAGCCCTTCCACACGGGACCGCCGCAAGGCTGGCTAATCGTACGCAGCAGGCTCGAAGACCCCTGGTTCTGGAAGGCACATGAGTCCGAACGCTATGTTGAATGTGCTTGCTTCTTCTTACTTTTACTTCTTTTTTTAGACGTTTGGGACCCATAGCCAATGATCACAGCTTCACAAAAGATTGCTACGAATCCCGATCGATATACTCCTTTAAGTTAAGTCGGGCGGCGGTTGTTTCTTTATGGTTACCTGGATCGGTGACCTATCGGGCTGATCCGTAACATCAACTGCAGAAGAATGAGGTCATAAGGTGTGGTACCTGGAGCTTTTCTTTTTAAGCTCTCTCGTGAAGAGGCATATGCCAGAACTGCTTTCACGAATGAATCCCCTGTTGTTAGCAAGGGCCCTCCTGCCGTCGTTTCAGTGACTCATAGGCCTTTCCGAAGGGGGCTAAAGCTCATCGGCCCATTTCCACTAATAGACAAGGGCTGTACCGATTATATGTCGGATAGGCGCCCGCCCCCAAGCCAGTGTCCATCTTCATGAAATGACATTGGTAGACGGGTTGGGACCAGCAAATTTTCTCTCAAAAAGAGACAGGCCGGAGATAACAGAGGAAGGTATTCGGTTCAAAAAATATACAGCAGTCAAAACAGCTTTCCTCTTCCGCGGGATTCTGCCTTTACTGCTCGTTCCGGAACCGTCGAGTAGATTCAATGCAATCCGGTCAGAGGGCCCGTCTGCTGCTAGGTCCGGAAATAGGGCGCCGCTATGCCTCTCGCTCCGCCGCGACCGCCCTCAGACTATGTAAAAGAATCGAGGCCGGGGGTCTCGCCCATAGTGGTTCCCCCCCGCCTTTGGTGATTGACCAAAGGCGTGCAAAACAACAAAGCCACTGCTCTTCGGGGTGGTGAGGTGGACAATCCCTTACTCCAGCTTCAGAGGAGCATCTTTGCATGAAAAAATACTAACTCCTCAGTCA
>CM033740.1:34076588-34393241 GCA_019671005.1 Hibiscus mutabilis | reverse complement strand
GCCACTAGTTAAAAAAAGTAAACTTTTCCGGCCGGTAAAGGAAGGGGCTGAGGGGATAATCTAAGACTGATTGAGTTCCCGTCCTGCTATTCCTTTCCGGAATGAGCCCGCGACCTCTACTTTTCATGTCAAGCGTACAAGTTTCGTTTAGTGGGATTTACCTTTCAAGACAGGAATTGTTTTTCATCTTATCGGAAAAGACCCTGTAGCTGGCCAACTGGGAGTAGGTTCTGGCTGCTCTTTCTGTGATGCTATTTCGACCTCGTAAAGATATTAGGACTTTCACACTGACATTGAGATTGATACTTCAACTTTCAAGCCAGAGCAAGTGCATGTAAAAGTTCGCCTAATACTCGAATTTCGTTCTCCTTCCACTTTGACTTCGACTATTGCTACTTGATCTTCTCGTAGCATTTCAACGGGAACTAACTCCCGGTCCCTATGCTTTAAATCTCATCATCATTCATTTTTAAAGTAAAGTAAAAGGTAATTTACTTGTGTATATTTCAAAAAAAATAATGATTGTTTGAAAAGATAACAGTCATTTCGAAAATCACAACTTGGACATTTTGAAAACATTGTTTGGAACAAATGGTAAACATCATAACTTTGGGAGAAAATGTCAACCTTTTTAAAACATGTTTGCCCCGAAATATCAAACACCATAGCGCATCTGTTTCAAGTTGCCAGAGACCAACTCTAATGAAGCGCATATTTAGAAGATCTTGACCATTGTGGAGATATATGCCAATGTATAGTTTCTTCTGGTCTAATAGGCTTTTGAGAGGAACAACCCTACCTAGTTTCTACCCCGTTTAAGGTGGCTCTCTTAATCTCACTATCTCACCATGCCCCATCCTTCCCTCATTTGGGTGTCGATCAAGCACTTCGAAGTTTGACGTTCCTTGAAGAAAAGTTAACCCTTATAGGCGGAATGAAATCTGAAGACATTCTCATTCAACTTGGATATCTATGGATGACCAGAATGGTCTTTGAGGCTTTTAATGTAGGCCTTTGGTTTATGGTTAAGTGAAACAGTATTTCTGTACTTGTGTAACTTGGATATGCCCATTATTCCTTCCTTCCTTTCTTTTGGATCACTCTAGACTGCCCGTTTTCGAGTTTTCACCCTAGAGTTCATTTCCTTTCTTTTTATTGTATGCTGCCTTGCATTCTGGCTATATACTGATGTTCGTTTTCTGTCCAAGAATGTTTGATCCTCCGTAACTCCTCTGAATCGAGATTTCTTGAAGGACTACGAATACATTTTCGGGAATTCTTGTGATTGGCACGCCTGGATGAAATGTTATTCTTGCTTTCTTTTTTTCTCTTTTTCTTTTCACTTTTTCTCTTGGATCGCTCTAGACTGCCCATTTTGGGTTTTCACCTAGAGGTCACTTCCTTTTTTGTACCTTCGGATCAATGTATTTTGGCTGGATATTGATGCCCAGCAGCTCGTGTGGACTACTCTTTTTCTTCATTTTCAGGATCACTCTAGATTGCCGTTTTTGGTTTTCACCCTAGAGGTCATTTCCTTTTTCAAAATTGGCAATCTTGGGCCGACTTGTCTTGACTTGGCTTCAATTCGAGCTTCTATACTAATTTTCAAAACTGATGTTTACTTGAAATGTGGATTCCTTGTGTCTCTTGCACATAGTTTAAGTCTCGTTCTTGTATTGTTTGATCTGTGTGTGAAACATAGACTGTATTCTTTTTTTCTTTCTTTTTTTTCCTTTTTTTTTTTTTTTTTCTTATTCGAGTCTATGAATGTATCCTTGAATCAACACAGATCTATCTTTGGGTATTGATACGATCTTCCGTTCGAGTTAATTGCCTCTCGCAGCTCTTCCGATATTTACTCGATCCGGATTGCTTCGCCTTCTAATTACCATTTATCTTCTTTTGGTTTTTCATTTGGACATATCCATGTTTTCAACCACTTTCTTTCGATGATTTTTGATCTTCGTACCCAATCTGTATGGTCTCATCTCGTGTCTTACGGTAAAGTAAAAGAACACCATTCGTTGACATATTCACAAATGTCCTGAGAATGCCTTCAGGGGGTAGAGGTTTAGGGTCAACTTTCGTTTCAAGGATCTAAAACGACAAGTGCCTGAGAAGATAAATTCTTAAAATGGGAATTGCCCATTGTCTAAACACTCGCTTTTGTTCCTCTGTTGGCCTAAGTAAACTAGCAGATACTCACATTTACAGTATCACCACAACATTCAATCTCTTCTAAATATATGCAACTTAGAGTTGATCTTTGGATCTGAAGCAAATATACTGTTGCATTCAAAATTCGAGGACCTGGTATAGAAATGATATATACATATGTCCATTCAAAAATGTGTGTATATGCATATGGGAAAACTACCCCATAAAAATGAAATGTTTAAAGAATCAAGAATGAAAAAATGCTTTTCTAAATGGAAATGTGATTTTTAATTCTAATAAACAATGATTTTTGTTTTGAGAATTTCTTTGTGAAATGATGAGAAAACTGTATGGACCTTTGGATTATCTCTCGTGGTGCTAACTCATTCTCGCCCCTTCCAAGGTAGTGTAGGCTTGCCTCTTCTCTTGTTTTTCCACATTTGGATGACTATTTTGTCACGACTCCCTTATCGACCAGCTTCTTAATTTTTTAACGACCCCAAATTTCTTAGTATCATGCCCGAGTGCCTCAATGTTTTGAAAGTGATACACATTTATCTCTCTGTTTCCTTTTGCTCCTAGGCAGGTCCGGGTCTTTAAACTAAGGTCCCAGAGTGCATATTTGTTTTCGCTCGATTGTCATTAAGTCCTCAAAGCTGACCTTCATTTTCTCGAGCATCTTATTAAAGAAGAAATAAGAAAAATGGCATGGAATTCACTTTTCTCTTCATCTACGGGAGGCTGCACTTGGGTCGCTAAACACATACACCTCAAAGCACATTCCTTGAAGCTTTCATCAGGTTTCATCTTCGTACCCTGGAGATACCGACGACTTAGTGCTAGGTCCAAAGCACATCATATTACGGTAAGTCCTGCTAGACTGTCGGGGAAGTAGTGGATCGGTAATTTTTAATGCATCCCTCTATCTTTTGCAGAATATGGCCGCGTAAATCTTGAGGCATCTTGTTCCATCATCATGTGCAAATCTGAGAATCTTTGGAATTCGGAGGAACGACCAACCCAGGGTTCAAACAGAGTTTTCTTGCATTAAAGACATCAAACTTCTTGTTTTCTCTTTTTTCCTCAAGCCCATCTTTTAACTGCTCGGATCTGGATTTTTGAGTGTCTTCAATTATTCATGATAAAACTCTAATTGTTATTTGGATTACCCCCCAAAAATTTTATGCAATGTAGTGATAGTGTTATGTAAAATATGCCATGATTGTACAATGTAATGCAATGCAATGCATGAATGCAAATGCGGTGTTGATTCTTGAACAGTCCTTAAAAGACTTTCAATCAATAGAAAAATGTCTGGTTGCAAGAAACTAATAATGAATTACAGGTGACACTTAGCTTCCTTCTGGAGATCTTGACTTCGGGAAGCAAAACCTGTGCTCCACGTCTCGACGTCGTCTTCAGGATGATGGATGACTTCGCCTTCTCTTCTTATTCTATTCTATGGACTCGTGACGTCATGATCTTTATTTTTGTGGCTTCTAAAAATGACATCAACAAGTGCAGGCATAATGCAGATAAGATCTTTTCTGGGTGCAAACGAATAATACGTCTAAACATGGATGGATTTTATCGGTCCTAAAGGAGTACTTTTAAAAAATTTAGGGTTTAAATTAAAATTCTCAAAGATCATTTGGTTTAAAAATTTCCCATTTTTATTATAAAAATTTTAACTTACTTAAAAATGAAACTTTTAGGTTTTTTGTTATTATTATTATTCTGAAAGTTTTATGAGAGAAGAAATTTCAAAGCAAAATAATAATATTTTCAATTTTTTTAATGAGTTAAATTAAAATCTGAGAATTTTAAAAAATGGTCAAATGTGAAGATTTAAAATTGGGGTTTGAATGCCCCGAATTTGAATCTTTCGTCATGACGTGCCTTATTGTAAATCGTCTTCTTTTTCGCGATTGGTCTTTGCTCGGCCTAACTTGATATTGTAATATTATCGTTCCCGCAAAGCGGACTTTTTCTATTTTGAAAGCCTTTTAATGAACTGTTCTTGAATCAACACCATGTCATGATATGCAACATGAATGCAAATAAAGGCGTTGATTCCATTTGGTAATCACCCTTTGAACGACTTTCATGGGAATTAAAGGGTCCAGATTACAAAAAGATCCATATTACAAAAGGAGTCCCTATTACAAAAAGAGTCTATTACAAAGTCTTAATTACAAAATAAAATTCTACACATAAACTAGCTAGCTCTACCTCCTACCTCCTCGATGACTCACGAGCAACTTGATAAACCTTGGTGCTTCTTCCATGTCCGGGGTTATGAAAGGTCGGAGAGTCGTGGCTTCGGTAGCTAAATCATTCACACACCTTGTAGCTCGTTGTATGTCCACCATTAGGTCTCGTGTGTATACTTTGGCACTACATGCTCGTTCGACAAATTGTTACGTCGGATCTGTTGAGTAATCTCTGACCGATGTCACGCGACTGAATCGATGTTGTCCTTCCTAAGACACCATTTTTCCATGATGAAAGATTTTCTAATCGGGCAAACCACTTGAATCAACGCCTCTATGTAATGTGGATGCAATGATAATGCAACAAAAATATGTGTAAAAATAAAATAAAACACAAAAAGAAATGAGTTAGTATCGGATAAAAATAATAAATACATAAATAAAAGGACAAATTAAATAAGGTAAATAAACAAAACGACCCTATTTATCTAGTCCAAAACACCTAAGGTTATCCGCATGGCTCTAACAGGTGGGTTTCTATGTTCTCTACATGCAGTGTTGGTGCTAGGAGGTACCCGAATTGTCCTTGTTGTCCCCTACTAAGGGTAGCAAGGCCCCCGGTCATCACCCATTATAGGCTCCTTTCAACCGGGTTCAATTGGGGACCCATTCGCTTATGCCCGTCTGAAGGAACGATATCCTTACGAAAAAGCATAAGGTACTCGAGCCCCGAAGGTACTTGCTAGGCCCATACGGAGAACGATATCTCCACGAAAGCATTAGCGTTTTCCCCACTTAAAAAAAGACGGGTTTATATGCCATATTTTAAATGCGTTAAAATAAACGTGCAATTATGACCGAATGTTAATTTAATAGTCACTTTAATCCGGAACTTCCAATATTAGTAAAGCGGTAATTATTTTGAAAGCTTGACTCTCATTTGTTTTTGAAAAACAAAAAATTGTCTCCAGCGGAGTCGCCATCTGTAGCGATGTCCCTTTTAATTTTCATCGCTAAAATAAAAATGATTGTGTTTTCGAAGGATTTTTGAAAGGTGTTTGGATATAAAATATTTATTCCGTGGGGTTTACAAAAACCTAAAAAAAATGGAGTCGCCACCGGCCACTTAGGTAGGCCGGACACCATAAAACTAAAGATTCAAAAAGACAGGGTTCGGGAGTCGGTTACGGATGGGGAAGGATTAGCACCCCCACACCGCCCAAAATTGGTACTTTAATAATTACCGCTTTATTAATATTGGATTTTCCGGATTAGAGTGACGATTATTTTAAAATTCAGTCATAATTGCGAATTAATTTTAAGGGTCTCGTTATCCTAGAGTAAACGCCCAACCACTATCACTACGCCTGATACTGGCCCCGTTTACGCTCGGATAAAAGGACACCGCATTAACAATTTATATATCATATGCAATCTTAGTGGTAAAAATATAAAACATGGCAAAATATTTAAATGCAATAAATATTGACATAATGTAATACTAATCTAACATAAATGATATACTAGACTAAAACATGCATATAAACATATTAATCTAACTCATAAATAAAAACATATCTAGCATAAACAAAATACTAATATTCATAAATATTAATCTAACATAAAAACAAATTCATAAAATACTATTCTAAAACATACATACATAAATATTAATCTGACTCATAAATAAAAACATATCTAACATAAATAAAATATTAATATAAAACACAAATTTAAAACATATTAAATATTAATCTAAAACATAAACATAAAAAATAAGACTACAATTTTAAAATAACTAATACTTCATTAATTTATAAAAATTACAACACTAATAAAAAGGGAAGAAAATATACCTAACTAGGAGCTCGAATAATGAACCCTGACTGCACCCCACCGAGATCTACCGCGACCCCTCTAAAAATATTAACTAGATCGGACCTAAAATAGGATCCCGATCGAATGTTGGATCGAACCAACTGGGGTCGAGGGCACTGCCCCTAACCCCGGCCAGCCTTGCGGCCGGCCATGCCCCACGATTTGGGGTGCCAATTTATTTGGCAATTTGGCCTCAATTTTTCTCTTCAATTGGCGTCCCATTGCTCTCCAAAATGGGGTGCCTATTTATAGGCAAATAGGATGAAAAATGGGTGACGTGGAGCACCCTGCTCCACGCAAATTTCCCTTTTTTTTTTTTTTTATTTTTTTATATTAATTATTATTATTTATTTTTTTTGATTTTTTTGCCTTTTTTATATATATAATTTTACTATTATAATAACACTAATAACACTAAAACCCGGTCAAAAATGAGTGATTACACCATAATTTTATTCTTCCTATGTTTTCTCCAATAAGATGATGACACACGTCGTTATCTTATTGGATAGTATTAATATATTAATTATAATAATATTATAAAATAATATTGGACTAAAATTTAAAAATAGAAATAAATCATGTCAATTTTAAATTAAATAAAAAATAAGGGTTGAACTGAATAAATATAAAATTTGAAAGACTTAACATGCCATTTACCTTTTTTTTATTAAAGTTGGTCAATGTTTTGGTCAAGAAGTGTCATGTGGTGTTGTCGGATTGGTCTATATATTTTTTATAATGGACATTACAAAAAGGACATATCACGATTTTTAGTTAAAGAAAAAAAATGTTTTGAAAAAAATTTTAGGGACAAATTTGGTATAAAATATATATTTTAGGAGCCAATGATGCCATTAAGCAATTGATTTTCAATTGAAGTGCTTACGTTGACTACAAAACAATGAGATATTTTTTTACATTTCGGAGTTAATTGAGTCATTAGAAAATTTTCATGAAGAAATAAAGGAAATGACTAAAAAATGAGTGAGTAAAGGGAAAGAAATCAACATAAAAAATGTGATATTTATGTCTGTAATTGATTTTTTATGATAGATTATAATTTATAATAAATTTATTTTTAAAATTTTACGTTTTTTTAATTTAGAGAAAATTTATGTTGAGACACATTTGTGTTCCGTTTTTCATTTTTTGCGTATATTTAAAGTATTTTAAATTTATATGATTTGTACATAATAATTCATTTATATTATTTTGATGTATTTGTGTTTATATAGAACATGTTTTTATTATATATATATATATATTTGTATTGTATTTCAATTAATCTTATATTTTGTTATGATTCAACTCTAAATTGATTTAATCATTTTTAACTCTTTAATAAGAATTTCCAAAACGAAGCGAGGGGCATGTTCTAGTAATGCATTAAACTGAATGCCTTATTGATATCCGCATGAATTGGTCAGTCCAATTTGATTCTTAATCCATGGTGTTGGGTTCATTTTTAAGTGATTCTCTTCCTCTTTTTTTCCTAACCCCTTCTGTCCTTATCAAAATCCATTGCATATATTCCAGCTTTCTACGAGAGAGCCCGGGCTTAATTTCAGAAAAAGAATAACAAAATAAATGTCATTAATTATTTGGGTAAATGTTATATTTATTTTTATAATTAAATTTGAATATACTTTTAGATTTGGACCAAACCAGACTACGAAAAAATTAGTCGAATCTAAAGTCTTAACTGATACATTGAAAGGGTTTAAAATTAAGTTATAAATCTTAATATTTGTATCTTTCAACTCAATTTATTTCATTCAAAATTTAAACTTTTAACTATCTGGGTTTTTTTTTATGAAAAGAGAAATATTCTTATTAATCTAGAATCTAATAAGTTAAAAGAAAAGGCAGTAATTCATGAGATAGCATAAATAGGGGTTGAACTCCGAAGGATATTGTGACCTACCGTCAGCTCTGAAAATACAGTAGTTATCTTGAATCATATATAATTTAATTAATTACTGTATCGCTATGGCCATCAAGACTAATAAGGGCATCTCCATGGATGGGAAGCGTGTGATGACGATGGAGGAGTTCAAGCAGTGGCTAAAGAAGTTCGACGCCAACAAAGATGGCCGTATCAGCAAGGAAGAGCTCCGGAGCGCTGTTTACGAGACCGGGGGACGATTCGGGTGGTGGAAGAGCTGGCGTGGGATACGATCGGCGGACACCGATGGCAGTGGCTTTATTGATGAAAATGAGATCTCCAACCTTGTTGATTTTGCAGACAAATATTTGGGTGTCCGAATCCTTCATATGTAGTGAATGATTCTTAACGTTATGCTATGGGAAACAGATGGTTACTTTTATTAATTCCCTTGTGATGTTATCAGCGATTTGATCAATAAGTGCTGCTTTGAACAAAATTTGTGTGTAACTTTATGATGTAAGGATTTATATATGATATGCTTAGTAGTTAGTAGTTTGAGGAAGGTTTTGACTCCCCACTAGAGTTGTAAATGTGACGAGACAGATCTTGAGCTACTCGAGCTCGACTCGGTCAAAGCTCGATTCAATTAGACTCGACTTGAGCTCGAACTCGGCTTGAGTTCTTAACGAGCCAAGCTACTTGATACCCGACTCGAAAAACTCGCGACCTACTCGAAAATATAATATATTAATTTTTTTATAATTTAAATCTAAATTACTAAATAAAATATAAACCCTAAACATAAGTCTTAAACCCTAAAATCTAAATCATAAATTCTAAACTCAACAACCTAAACCTCTAAACTATAAACTAACACCCTAAACCCTAAAATTAACAAGCTTGAGTTTACACAACTTGTGTATCAATGTTTTTTCTTGATAGGACTTTAAATGAGACGTGACAAATGGTGAGCTACTCGAGTCCGAAACGGTCAAAGATAGGTCAACACTTAACTCGATTGGGCTCGAATCAAGCTCGAACTCGACTCGAGTTCTTAACGAGCCGAGTCGAGCTCATATTTTTCAGGCTCGTTAAAAATTACTCAAATTAGAATTCAACTTAAAATTTTAATGAACTAAATCGAGCTCAACACTATTTGAACTCAACTTGGCTCGTTTACCCCTCCTCCCACCGGTTTGGGCACTGGATTTACTGCAATCCAGCATAGTTGAGTTCCTTCTTTCTTCATTCTAATCCAAAATAATAATTTAAATAAACTCATACATATTCTATTATTTCACTCTCCTTAACTATCCTATTCTCACTCTTCTACAGATTTCTTTTTAAAAAAAATGCTTCCGTCCATTTTTTTTCTAGTTTAATTTCTTATAATTATATTTTTTAAATATCCCAATTAATTAATTTTACACGCGAAGTGTACAATGTACATCGATATAGAATCTAATTGTTTGAGTTTAAAAATTTTAGAGTAAAGTTCACAAATGGTCACTGAATTTTGTTAAAAAACAAAACAATAACTAAACTTTCAAATATTATAAAATGACAATTAAATTTTATGTTTTGTAACAAAATGGTAACACAACCGTTAAATATACTTAACGTGGCTGTTATAAAACTTTATATAATAGCACATTTAATCCTCTATATTTACACGTTCAATTAAGTTAATTCTAATTCGAAAAAAATTTATTAAATCTAACCCTCGTTATTTACACATTCTATCAATTTGATCATTAAAGCAAAATTTCAAAGTTGTGTTTGTTGTTATGGAACCAGTTTGTTAATGCATATTGTGTGTTAAGACTATGAATATGTGAAGTTTAGGCAATGATTCTTAATCCCATAAACTTTCTTTCTAAACTTGGTATTGGTAAATAGTTTTATTAGAAAGGTATCGATAAATAGCAAAACTCAAAATAGTGCGGCCATTGTAAAATTGCTGCAGCTTGGTAAACCCTCATCCCAAGGTCATCATTATTGTTGTGTTTGCTTTTTTTAACCGATAAATTCAAATCAAGTTTTGCATAAATTTATTAAGAGAGTGATTCTTTT
The DNA here is from genome assembly GCA_019671005.1 of Hibiscus mutabilis. Lineage (NCBI taxonomy): Eukaryota > Viridiplantae > Streptophyta > Magnoliopsida > Malvales > Malvaceae > Hibiscus > Hibiscus mutabilis. The sequence continues at coordinate 34,383,029 of CM033740.1, read as the reverse complement.
AACTCAATTTTTTTCATTCACAATATTAAGATTCAAATTCTTTACCTTGTCTAATAAATCTAATATTTTATCCTGCTAGACCAATTAATTATTAGTTTTGCTTTCAAATTTCATACTTCAATTTAATTTGTTTGCAAATAAAAGTTTTATCATGAAAAAAAATGTACCATAAAAAAGCCTTTTGAGTTGCAGACATGACTTCACAGAATCTGAGTGGCTTACATATTACTACTTACGAGACTACACACTTCAATGGCTATTAAAGAAAATGCTGATACTTTTAGATATCGAAGCACTAAATTCCAACAAGGAGAGACCCATCCATTAAAGCTTTGAAAGTAACATTACTCAAGGCACTCATAAGGACCATACTTGTAACACCCCTTTTCGGTTTAGTAGAAAATTAAGTCGGAGAATATTATTAGTGTTAGATACGGTAAGCTGTACAATAATTTTCGATGATTTTAATTATGATTCGAAATTGTTTAATTAAGTTAGATCAATACAAGATGGAAATATTTATTTTAGGGCCTCAATTGACACTTACAATTTTAGTGACTTAATTGCCATGATTCAAGACTTATTCCAACCCCTTTTTAATTAAGGTATCGGTAACTGTATCGATACTCGAGAAGGCCGTACCGATATACCTTTATTAAATTTTCTATCGAATCAAGAACCCATATCGATACTGACTAAGTCATATCGATATGTGTGCTCTAATTCTCACATGTTAACATCCGAATGTACCTATTCATGCCATGTGCCACCAATCTAAGAGTTATAGGGAGAAAAAAATACTTTCGTTAGAAGATTTGAGATGTGACTTGTAACCTCCAACCCGGATCGATCCTTAACAACTCTTTAAACCTGTGACATACATGAAAATAAATGCATTAAACTTATATAACCTAGTGAGATAATAACCTTGCAATAATAACATATATACAATAAAGTAACCATGAAGTCCATGAGGTAAACTCATACAATGACATCAATGAATACATAATAGTATCAATGCATAAAGTTCATTTACATGTCTTGTTCTTAGTTGCTGATTTCCTGAACCTTGGTTAAATTTGATATATTTTTTTAGTTTTTTTTTTCTTGGAGCACATCGAACATAGGTAGCTTTAGTCCGTGTTTTACAAAGCACAGAGCAAGGACTTGTGTTAATAAGCAATGAATCAATGTTTCCCCCTCTCTTACACCTCCTCCAACCGAACCGCCAACATCGCCAATATCAATAATCGGTAAATAACCATACCATTTCGATGTGTCCAAGGTTTTCCTTGATTAATGTCTTATGTCAATAAGTGAGTCTTAGCTCCAATAATCTTTGTCAATAGTCATAATGAGAGCACAGCTTCAAAACAATGTATTCCGATGTATTTAATAATTTTGACATATTCAATGGATTTGAGGCTTAATTACTAATATCATTATAACGTTAATACAGAATCAATATCATTCTGTATGTTATGATTACAATTACATTTGGAATTATCATATAACACATAATACATATACCTTTCATGACTTTATTTCACATTGTATTTGCAATTCATAATTATTACCTACTCATAACATCAATCGTGGCAAAGCACATATATACACAACTAATCAAATACACATTTACACACACAACCAATTCTTTATAAAACTTAACATACATGTCATGTATCAATACTCACATTTTAAATACTCTGGAACATACCAAAATAAAAATATCAACTCACTGAATCAAAGCTGACCCACATACCTCTGAATTCCAAAAGGTAGATAAAAAGGCTCATTATCACATTTGATGACTAGTATTTTTAAAAATAAGTAAGAATTTGGCATGTTACCTACAATAAATAACATGCAACGTATACATAACTAGCTATAAGCAATTTTAATTATATGAGTTGGTCTGAATTACAACAGTTGTTCGTGAATTTAATCTCTACTAACATAAAGTTACTGTTAAAATACCAAACAAGACAGCTTAAAATACTTACTGTCCTCTAAAATTTTATCACTATTTTCAATATGTTTAGACATGAAAAATCCACCCAATCAGCAAGCTATTTACTGTTGCTGCTGGCTGCAAATTTAGCAATATTTTCAACTTCTTTAAACATGAATAACACACCAAAATAGCACATAAGGTCCATTAAAATTTCTGGGCAGCTATTTGATGTTGGTTCGATCCGATTAAGATTGACTAGTTGCCTAATGAACAGGGTAGTTTATTAGTAATAATTCCATAAATAATATTGTGCTTCTGCACAAAAACTCCAACTCTTTCATGATTCAAACTAGAAAAGGGCAGTCTTTAACCAGGACAAGGTATTTATTGGATGTTCTGATCATTTTAATATAAATAACAACTTTAGAAAAATGACCCACCAATACACTCACCTCAAATCGGTTTCGCGTATGAATCGAAGGTCGAAGCTAACCAAAGCCTTAACTCATCTTTTCCTTTCAGATTTACCAGAATTTTTCTGACATAAAACAGTAAATAGAGATTACACATCATATCAAAATTAAGGTTAAAATATATAGAGAACTCTAAAATCACATAAATCCCATTTTGAGACATTTTGGTTTTACTTACACATAGGGTTCAGTCGAAATTGAATAAATCAATGAATAGTATTCACCTCAACGATCCCAAATGTGAACTCGGACTTTGATTTTGATCTCTCTAACTCGATAAATCCCTAAATTCTAGTTTAAGTTCGGATCAGTCTTTCTCAGAATAAGGAGAGGAGGTTGCCGATGGAGAGCTTGTTACCCTCTTTTTTTACCAAAAGTTGAGGAAAGTGATTCCTTTCCCTTATTTCGTTATAAACTTTTTAATTTGAATCTGCCAAATATTCCCCAAGGCAATTACACGTGTAGTTCTAAGGAAATTAACTAAAGGTCTAAATTATAAAAGCATGACACCTAGGTGCTTGCTTCAACATTTTTGGAAATGGTGAAATCAAGCCTTTAGTCCTCCATCTTCATTCCTCTTGAATGAAGCAACTACATGGTTTAATTAACCATAGGCCATTGATCTTTTCCTTGCTTTTACTTAAAGTACTAAGATCATTCCCTTACACTTTGTCCACCAACTTTCATTCTTTCATAGTTTGGTCACTAAACCTACTTTGAACCCTTTTTACCTTAGTCCACAAATCAGAATTTCTTCTTATTTAATCAAAAATCCCTATCACACTCTTACATATTTAAAATTCAAAGACTTATTCGAACACAAAAAATATATATTTTTCAATCATCGAAAGTCAAAAAATTTTAGACCAGTTTCCGGGTGTTATAATACCATAAACCAAATTCATCTAACAAGGTAAACACCATGAACTAGAGCTTTGTTTTTTTAGTACCATTTTGTTACAATGGAGAGCCCTCCATTGCCATTCGCTCTTGGACCACTGAATTTTATATTTCAGCGGTACCAATGGCTAACTTTGAAATTTTGCTTCAAGGACCAAATTGAAATAATATGTAAATAACGAGAGTTAAATTTAGTAATTTTTTTTTTGAATTAAGCTAGTTTGATTAAATGTGTAAATATAAAATATTAAATGTGTTGTTATACAAAATTTTATAACAATAATGTTAAGTACTTAAAGGTCGAATTTCTATTTTGTTACAAAACATAAAGTTTAATTGTCAAAGTTTAGTTACAGTTTTATTTTTTTAATAAAATTTAGTGATTATTTGTGATCTTTACCCAAAATTCTAATTTCTATATGACTCCATCTCTCAACTCACAGCCTCCTGTAGCGATGTTTTTTTATCGCTAAAAAAAAGATGGGTTTTATTTTTTGTTTGGAAAAATATTTTATTCCGTGGGATTTTTATAAAACCCGCATTTTATTTAAATTTGGAGTCGCCACCGGCCACTTAGGTAGGCCGAACACCATAAAAAAAACCAGAGATTTAAAATTGATGGGTTCGGGAGTCGGTTACGGATGGGGAAGGATTAGCACCCCACACCGCCCCAAAATTGGTACTTTAATAATTACCGCTTTATTAATATTAAACTTTCCGGATTAAAGTGACGATTAGATTAAAATTCGGTTATAAGTGCGAGTAAATTTTAAAGACCCCGTTATTCGAGAGTAAACGCCCAACCACTATCACTACGCCTGATACTGGCCCCGTTTACGCTCGAATAAAAGGGCACCGCATTGACAAAATATATGTTTGTTATGCAAACTTAAAAACACATGGCAAATATGAAAAAATATAATGCGATAAAAATATAAACAAATAAGAGCATAATAAAATATTAATCTAACATAAATAAAATACTAATCTAAAACATACATACATACATAACTATTAATTTAACACATAAATAAAAACATATCTAACATAAATTAGATACTAGTCTAAAACATACATACATAAATATTAATCTAACTTATAAATAAAAACATATCTAACATAAATAAAATACTAATCTAAATATATACATACATAAATATTAATCTAACTTATAAATAAAAACATATCTAACATAAATAAAATATTAATATAAAACATAAATTTAAAACATATTAATCTAAAACATAGATAAACATACAAATTAAAAACACAATTTTAAATTAACTACTACTTCATTAAAATATAAAAATTACAACATAAATAAAAAAAGAAAGAAAATATACCTAATTAGGTGTTCGAATGACGAACCCTGACTGGACTCCACCGAAATCTACCACGACCTCTCCAAAAATATTAACTAGATCGGACCTAAAATAGGACCCCGATCGAACCGGTTAGGACCAAGGATATTACCCTGGTCCTAGGCTAGCCGGGAGCTAATGCCCCCTTATTTGGCTTGCCATGGCCGACTCATTTTTGGCTTGCTGCCAATCAATTCCAATTGCCATTTCATTTTCCTCTTGCAATTGCTTCTTTGCTTCCTATTTATAGAGGGGAGGAGGGTGACGTGGAGCCTTGTGCTCCACTCCCCTCCCCCCTTTTTATTATTATTTTTTTTGCTTTTTTTTTATTAATTTTATTATTATTATTATTTATATATATTATTACAATAATACTAAAAATACTAAAAACCCGTACAAAAATGAGTGATTATAGTTGCCCCTCTTTGCTTGTTCTTGTGAAACGAGAACAAAGCAAAGATCAAAAGCACTCATTTTTGTTTTATCCAACTAAACTTCTCTCCTTTTGACGCGTGTCTTCTTTCTTCGGTAGATCTTCATTCTCTTCAGCGCATGTCTTCTTTCTTGTTTTGGTTGATCCACCTTGTCACTCTCGAGAAGCAAAACCTTCAAAATGGGGTTTGTTTGTTGGGGAAGCCAAACCGAGTTCTTCTTGCTACATTATTGGTAATAAGCTAATACCTAAAGAGAGTTCGACCCGTGCAACAGAAGCGAAGAGACAGTGGTCTACAAAATTCGATCCGGTGCAACAAGCGAGGAAGCAAGGCCGATAGGTGAAAGTTCTGATGTCTGATCCAGCTACAACTCTGACGAAGAGGCAAGATCAGAAAACTGATAATTTTTCTTTTTTCACTTTTTTTTTATTTTTTGTTTTTTTTCATTTTCATTTTTTGATTTTTTTTTTTTTTTTTTTTTTTTTTTTTTTTTCCTTCTTTTTCCTTTTTTCTTCTTTTTTTTTTGAGATACAACATTGATACAACTAGAAAGTTAGTAAATTTTGACCAAGCTACAACACCGACGAGGAGGCATGGTCTGAAGATTTGATCCAGTGGAACCCTACTACACCATCAGCGGATAAGTAGGACAGCAGCAACTGGGACCTAGCCACTCCATCAGCGGAGGACTGGATCGGATAATGATGACCTGGAACCGGCTACACCATCAGCGGAGAGCAAGATCAGAGGACAAAGGGAGCTTGGACCCGGTCACTCCATCAGCGGAGGACTGGATTGGACAATTACGACCTGGAACCGGCTACACCATCAGCGGAGAGCAGGATCTGAGGACGACCACTCCATCAACGGAGGGTTGGATTGAATCATGACGACCTGGAACCGGCTACACCATCGGCGGAGAGAACAGGATCTGAGGACGACGGGAGCTTGGACCCGACCACTCCATCAGCGGAGGGTTAGATTGGATAATATGACGACCTGGAACCGGCTACACCATCAGCGGAGAATAGGATCTGAGGACGACGACAGCTTGGACCCGGCCACTCCATCAGCGGAGGACTGGATTGGACAATGACGACCTAGAACCGGCTACACCATCAGCAGAGAGTAGGATCTGAGGCGACAGGAGCTTGGACCCGCCACTCCATCAGCGGAGGACTGGATTGGACAATTACGACGGAACCGGCTACACCATCAGCGGAGAGCAGGATCGAGAGGACGGCGGGAGCTTGGACTCGGTCACTCCATCGTGGGAGGACTGGATTGGACAATGACGACTTGGAACCGGCTACACCATCGCGGAGAGCAGAGATCGGAGGACGACGGGAGCTTGGACTCGGTCACTCCATCAGCGGAGGACTAGATTGGACAATGATGACCTAGAACCGGCTACACCATCAGCGGAGAGCAGGATCAGAGGACGACGTGAGCTTGGACCTAGCAACTCCATCAGCGGAGAGCAAGATTTGATAGTGACGACTGAAAACGGCTACATCATCGGTGGAGAGCGGGATCCGAGGGCGGCGAGAGCTTGGACCCGGTCACTCCATCAGCGGAGGACTAGATTGGACAATGACGACTGGAAACGGCTACATCATCGGCGGAGAGCAGGATCGAGGACGGCGTGAGCTTGGACCTAGCAACTCCATCAGCGGAGAGCAAGATTGGACAATTACGACTGGAACCGGCTACACCATCGGCGGAGAGCAGGATCCGAGGGGCGGCGAGAGCTTGGACCTAGCAACTCCATCGTGGGAGAGCAAGATTTAATGACGACCTAAAACCGGCTACACCATCAACGAGAGAGCGAGGATCGAGGAGGACGACGATAGCTTGTACACAGCCACTCCATCACGGAGGACTGGGTTGGGCGATGAAAGTTGATAAATTCATTTTGATTCATTCATTTTTTCTTCACTTTTACTTTTTTTTTCGACTTTTCAATTTTTTTAATTCTTTTTTTTCTTTTTTTCTTGTTTTTTTTATCTTTCTTTTTTCAATTTTTTTTTAATTCTTTTTTTTTTGATAATTTTTTTTTTTTTCTTGAACTGCACAAGGAAGTAAGACTGAAAAAGGTGCAGTTGCACCGTCGCAGAGAAACAAGACCTAAATAGAAATTTGATCTGCTTGGGGAAGATTCGGATCTGTTGCACCATCAACAGAGAAACGAGATCTTCATGATGTCTATATTGTTGCACCATCAGCGGTAAAACAGAATCTGAAAATTGTTGGCCTATCAACAATGACGAAGGCAAGATCTGGAAAAGTCTACTGGCCGCTGCTCATTGGCGGAGAGGTATGACCTAAAAATGAAAAAACATTAATCAAGTAAATGTTCACAAAATTTTTCTTTGTTACCTTTTATTGATGTTTCAAAGCATCCTCTTTGTGTTTGGCCTCATCTAAGACTAAGGTTGGCTGTCGCGTTGTTGCCCCCACGGGTGAGGATGTTGATATCTTTTGAACTTTTTTTTATATGTACAAGCAAGATTGCATGAATGTATCTAATTTTATGTCTAAATGCATGTGTCTACCCTAAATGCATGGTGATTTTGGTGTATGCACTTAATCTAAATGTATAGCGTATGCAAGATGAATGCATGAATATGATATGATTTTTTTGCCCTCAAAGGGATGCCCGACTCTCTTTGGTCCCGTCGGGATCTTGGTTTTTTGTATGTGGCGGTGCCCCAACCTCAACTTGGGTTCGATCGGTCATCCGGGTGCATGCCCCAACATTTTATTCATCCCTATGCCATCATCTAAAACTGTTCTTGAATTTGACACTTTGAGTGTGGATTCTGTTGCCCCTTAGGTTGGGTTTATAAATTGTGTTGATTCATGGTAGCTTATTATTTTTTGATTGGGTGCAATTTTACAGACTGTGGTCAATGATGCAAGAGTTTGACTCGTCAATGAAGGTTGGACCTTGGCAAAGAATGCCCCTGTTTGGGACCTTGTTAGAGGCACACTATTTGTAAAAGATGTGGGGGTGCTTTTGGACATGCCCCAAGACCAAACTTTTGTAAGAGGCTTTGTAAGGTGCTAGATCGACCATCTTCGTTGTATTTAATGGGGCAACCCGAGGATTAGTTTTATTATTCTGAAAATGAATGCATGCAAAATGTGTCCTAAATCGATGCAATGCAAAATTAAGATTGTGATGACGTTGTGCAATGATGCAGGTGAACTCAGTGCGATGTGAATAAAATGAAACGAGTTAGTACCAAATAAAATGATTAAATAAAACAAATGATAAATATAACAAAAATAGAGTAATAAAAACTGTACATAAACAAGAAATAAGGCACCAGAGCCTAAATAGGGTGACCACTAATCGGACAGAGTTTCACATGGCTCTAAAGGGTTGGCTCCTACGGCTCACTATATGCAGTTTTGGTGCTAAGAGGCACCCGAATTGTCCTCGCTGTCCTCTACTAAGAGTAGCAAGGCCCCCGGTCATCACCCATTATAGGCTCCTTTCAACCGGGTTCAATTCAGGGGGACCCATTCGCTTATACCCATACGAAGGAACGATATCCTCACGAAAGTATAAGGTACTCGAGCCCCGAATGTACTTGCTAGGCCCATACGGGAGAACGATATCTCCACGAAAGCATTAGCGTTTTCCCCCCACTTAAAAAAAATGGGTTTATATGTCATATTTTAAATGCGTTAAAATAAACGCGCAATTATAACCGAATGTTAGTTTAATAGTCACTTTAATCCAGAATTTCCGATATTAATAAAGCGGTAATTATTTAAAAAAAGCTCGACTCTCATTTGTTTTTGAAAAACAAAAAGTCCCCAGCGGAGTCGCCATCTGTAGCGATGTTTTTTTATCGCTAAAAAAAAGATGGGTTTTATTTTTTGTTTGGAAAAATATTTTATTCCGTGGGATTTTTATAAAACCCGCATTTTATTTAAATTTGGAGTCGCCACCGGCCACTTAGGTAGGCCGAACACCATAAAAAAAACCAGAGATTTAAAATTGATGGGTTCGGGAGTCGGTTACGGATGGGGAAGGATTAGCACCCCACACCGCCCCAAAATTGGTACTTTAATAATTACCGCTTTATTAATATTAAACTTTCCGGATTAAAGTGACGATTAGATTAAAATTCGGTTATAAGTGCGAGTAAATTTTAAAGACCCCGTTATTCGAGAGTAAACGCCCAACCACTATCACTACGCCTGATACTGGCCCCGTTTACGCTCGAATAAAAGGGCACCGCATTGACAAAATATATGTTTGTTATGCAAACTTAAAAACACATGGCAAATATGAAAAAATATAATGCGATAAAAATATAAACAAATAAGAGCATAATAAAATATTAATCTAACATAAATAAAATACTAATCTAAAACATACATACATACATAACTATTAATTTAACACATAAATAAAAACATATCTAACATAAATTAGATACTAGTCTAAAACATACATACATAAATATTAATCTAACTTATAAATAAAAACATATCTAACATAAATAAAATACTAATCTAAATATATACATACATAAATATTAATCTAACTTATAAATAAAAACATATCTAACATAAATAAAATATTAATATAAAACATAAATTTAAAACATATTAATCTAAAACATAGATAAACATACAAATTAAAAACACAATTTTAAATTAACTACTACTTCATTAAAATATAAAAATTACAACATAAATAAAAAAAGAAAGAAAATATACCTAATTAGGTGTTCGAATGATGAAACCCGATTTGGACTCCACGAAATCTACCACGACCTCTCCAAAAATATTAACTAGATCGGACCTAAAATAGGACCCCGATCGAACGGTTAGGACCGAGGATATTACCCTGGTCCTAGGCTAGCCGGGAGCTAATGCCCCCTTATTTGGTTTGCCATGGCCGACTCATTTTTGGCTTGCTGCCAATCAATTCCAATTGCCATTTCATTTTCCTCTTGCAATTGCTTCTTTGCTTCCTATTTATAGAGGGGAGGAGGGTGACGTGGAGCCTTGTGCTCCACTCCCTCCCCCTTTTTTATTATTATTTTTTTTTTTTGCTTTTTTGCTTTTTTTTATTTTTTTGTTTTTTTTTATTAATTTTATTATTATTATTATTTATATATATTATTAAAATAATACTAAAAATACTAAAAACCCGTACAAAAATGAGTGATTACACCTCCAAACTAACAACGCCGCTCTTTCGCCGGCCAATACCTGTCAATGGCCAGGCTTAGTTCTCCTCGGGCACAATAACCGTTCTTTCACTTTTGGTGAGTAGTCTGATCTCTCATGGCGGTTGATGGTCTATCCCATAGGTTCTCCTCTCCACCTCTTGTACCGATATTTTGAGAAAACTTCCCATCGTTTTGGTTGATTTTATTTCGACGCATGTCATGGGTAATCTTCTCACTTGTGTTTTGAAAGTTAGGCGGAGCTTCCATCACTAGTGTTTTTGCCTCTCTGTTATTCTTCCTAATTTTTTTATGTCTCTGTAGGTGTTTTTTCGTCTCCTCCTCTGTATCGTCTCAGTCGACGGTTGTCCGATGATTATGTTTTTTAACTCCACCATTCCTTCAGACGCAAACAACTCTCAAACCTGACGTTGATCAAGGTAAATCTTCGACTACTCTTTCCTTTTCCGATCTCCCTTCGTCTTTCCGTTTACTCACAGAATAATCACTGATTTTGCTCTATTTTGCTTCTCCTGCGATATCGCCCCCTTCCTTTTGTTGTTGGTGTGCTTGCTTCTCCAGACAGTTAGGTGAGAGGCTTGCAGGCAAGAAGATTCTCGAATGCAGCATAGGAGGTGCGACGGCTAGATTTTCTATTAGATATAGGTTTTTTTATATTTATTGTTAATAATAATATTATTATTTTATTTACCTAGGCCCGGGATTGATACGTAGTTAAGGCTAAAAATTGGTGCATACATCTACAGTAGTGATAGCTAAGGATTCTACAGGAAACATTTTCCGAACATTGAGCATGGTGGTTTACAGGAAGCAAACAGGCATGTGTTCCGAGGAAGAGATGCATTATTCCAAAACGAGGGCCCTTTAAGGTTTAACCCTAGCAGCTCTAAAAGAAGTAGCTCATGTCTCAATTCTCATCTACCCCATCAAAACAGAAAATCTCGCCTTATTAAGGAAATTTGTAAGGGCGTCTCTGAAAGTGAGCCAAGAGTTTGGAACATACAAGGTTTTTGATTATCTGCATATGAGGAAGTTTTAAATTTTGTCTTTAAACAAGGTCTATCTGATAAATCCTTTCTGATGAACAACATTGAAAAAAGCTTTAAAGATAGAGCTTTAAACAATGACATTTGTTTTTTGGGAGGTTCCCTGACTTATGTTTATTTCCCTTTTCATCATGTCGATTTTTGGTTCTTGTTTGATGGCAAGGTGTTTGCTGGTGGGTTTTGCCCCTTTTGTAATGGCGTTTGGAGTTTCCCCCTGCTTCATTTGGAGTTTGGCTCTTGTTGTTATTCTGACGATTTGATGAAATGAAAATTCACTTTGAACAAAATAAATATTATTTTATTTTGAATTTTAATTGTTCTCTTATTTATTGTTTTAATTTGGATGATCTTCTAACAATTGTTTTCAAGTCGGAGAGGGCACTGGACGGATAAATAGGTTGAGGACAAGTTTGATAAAGTATTTAAAAACTAATAAAAAATATTTTTGAATTGTTTATATAAACTTTGAGTGGTTGTAGAGGCAAATATTGCCTTTTGGTTTAATAAATAGGGATATAAGGCACGTTGCCCTATAATTGGGGATCTACGGCAAAAACTACAGTGACTTGAAGACGCCAATTTAAATTTAAATTTCAATGGAGACGCCAACTGCAGGTGGTGTCTCGAGCCAAATTACGAAAATTGAGCCGCGAATCAGCATCTGCACTGAAAAGAGTGGTCAGTTGTGTCAGCCGAATAAAGCTGGCTCGACAAGACGCCACGAGCAGATGGCGTGCGGGTTTGGCAGATTCCTCTTGGGACGCCACCTGCAGGTGGCGACTTGAAGCTTGGACGCCATCTGCAGGTGGCGTCAGGATGTCGATATATATACAGCACCTATCCGGGAATTTTTGTTCTTTTGTTGTTCATTTAAAAAAAACAGTTTTAAGGAGTTTTGGGTAGAGTTTTTGGTAATTAAGAGAGTCAGTGATGTGATCGAATATCACAATGGATTGTGACACCGAAAACGTTTATGGTCGTTGGGGCAAAATAGTTGATGATTTCAGCGAGGACGACGAAAATGTTATACTAGTGGCAGAAGATAATGATGTCGAGTTGCTTGATGCTGATGATGTTGATACTGTTAGGACCGCTGTTTCTCATGGCCATGATCTTGATGTTGAGGAAGATGTTTGGGCAGTAGTGTATGCTAGATATAGATTGGCTGATGAGTCGTCAGTTTGGGGTTATGTTCAACCGGAGCCGCAGCAACCGGAGCACAATCTTCTAGCGTACGTGCCTCCAGTCCACATGTATGAGGTGGACTATGCTGCAATGCGGGATCAAGAATATGAGGCACGTCCATTTTGTCATTCTTCAGCCTCAATCGACGGGGAGTTGAAACTCAGAGGTCAATTCGATACAAAGAAAGATGTTCAGTTAGCAATCAAAAAGTACTACGTTAGACGTCATATGCAATCTTGTGTTGCTGAATCTGATAGCGGAACATATTGTGTAAGGTGCGTGAATTGGAGGAGCAAATGTAACTAGAGGGTAAGAGTTTCGTATATGAAACGAAAGAAGATGTGGGAGGTCAGAAGGTTCATTGACCAACATTCATGTACCATGACTTCAATCTCACAGGACCACATAAACCTTGACTCCGATTTGATATGCACTTACACAAAGTTGTTGGTTGAGAAGAATCCGATGATCGCCATTGCAGTGTTGGTAGCATCGATCCGTGCACAGCTTTGGAATGTTTTAAGGGTGGTTTTGGGAGTTTAGGTAGAGCTTAAAACGCTTACCTAAGCTCGAAAGTAAGTAAAGTGGTTTTAGCTCTCGGTTGTGCTAGTAGAAAATGGTTCAGTGCACTTGTTTTGATTTACATGTTACCAACTATTAGAGCATGATTTAAAGTATTTGATATACTGTTTTTGAGCATGAAATGCTGAATGATGCACATGGTAAGTGATCCTTGTAAGTATATGGTTTATACTTGTGTTTTAAAGCATGGTTGTTGCTTTGAGAAACGGTTTGGTCAATGCTTGTTTAAAACAGTAAGGTAAATGGTAAATGGTTAATTATATTAGCAAGTGATGTGGCTTTAAAATTGTTATCGGATATAGTTGGCCGGCCATAGGATTGAGTGCACTATAATAAGTCGCATTGGATGTTGAGGGGTTTAGACCGTGTACCGAAAACTCTATCCGAGTACCCTAACGGTAGAGGGGTTAAACAGTACCATAAACTCCCGTTAATTGGTTAAGCGTCTAACTGATAAAAGGGTTGGTGTCCCCAAGGGTTGTATAGGTACCCGGTTGGTAATGTACCGCGATTGTTATTATATCGCTATTCCGGTTGAGATGGCTTGAAGTGTTGGTTGAACACTTGTTGAATCCGTGTATCTGATGAACTCTTTTGTTAATGGACTTGTTTAATGATCACTTGTAAGACAATATGATTATTATGCATGGGAAGACTTAAATTGAGGTTAGCAATGGGTTTTGTTTTTGGTTAATGATACATGTTGCATATGATTTAATATGTTGATCTTGAAAGTGTTTAAGTGCATGGCTCTTAAAGGCATAATGTTTTATATGATGGAAAATATATTTGAATGGAATTTTTAATATGCTTTTGGGAAATGGTTTTAAATGCATTGATGGTGTATTGTATTTGAGCACTCCTCACTAAGCCTAGTGTGCTTACGCTTTTTTATCCATCAATGCAGAGAATTGAAAGCTTGGAGGCAGCAAGGAGCAAGGGATCCTAACAAGACTTGTTAATCAAAGTATATTTTGGATTAGACTATAAGTAATAAAGGCAATGAGGGACTCGTTTTGGTTTCAGGAGATGTTTTGTTGAACTCTCAGTTCGAGCAAGAGTGTTTAGTTGCTCTTGTGATATAAATGGCCATTATGGATTGATTTTGGAGATGGTTTGAATGTTACGTGTTTTACTTGAATTGGTTTCTTAGAGAGCATGCCTATAGTTTACAATTGATGCAAAATTCCATGAAATGATGTGAATCTGGGTTATTATGTTGTGGTTTGATCTTATAATATGAGGGATGTTTGTTAGGGGCATGATAGTGTGATTTGGTTGGTGAAAGGCAAGGCTAAACCAGCAAAAGTGTGTTTCTGGTGCTTGAGTATCGATACGCAATACCTTGTATCGGTACGCAATGGCCATTTCAGGCATGAAGTACCGGTACTCGGGTTTGTGTATCGGTACGGGTAAGCTTTTTGAGCTTAGGGTATCGGTACGAATATGGGTGTATCGGTACAGGACTTGGCTACTAAAAATATACTTTTTGGATTAAAACCTAAGTACTGATACTCATATGGCGTGTACCAATACGGGATGCCTACGTGGAATAGAGTACCGATACTGAAGTCTGAGTCTCGGTACTGGGGGTAGTTTTCTGTTAATATGTTTGAATAGAAGTTTTGTTTTCTTACGTTTTTATCCCTGAATCTTGTTTATGCAATTAAATATGTTTGAGTAATTGTTTTAAGATAACTTTTGACATGTGAGTATGGAACGAACCTAATTAATGGTTGGTAATTTAAAATTGGGTAAAGTCCCTGTATTTTTCTAAAATTACAATTTGGTCCATAAATTGTATTTGGGTCCAATTGGATGTTAATTCGACTCCCGGTCGAGTTGGCTTTTTCACCGCTTCTAGTATGAACCTATAGGATAATATTTGCATATAGATAAGATAAAAAGGAAAAAAGTCGCAGTTTGGGTTCCTCTTTACGGTTTACTTCAGTAAACATAATGTTGATCGCTCGGCTCGGTCTTGCATCTAGGACGAGTCGAGGGGGTTACATTTGGTGGGATCATAGCTAGGTTTCGAAAGATTGAGATGTTTTAATTGATCGTTTGTTGTTGCTTGATATGCACGATGGTTGATATATGTACGCTAACTGTTTTATGCCATGTTGGGGAAAATTTGGGGACCCATTGCCTTATTATTATAGTCTTGAAAATTGATTTTTAAAATAAAAGTCTTGGATCCTTTCTTGAAGCTAGCCTGACTGTTTTTGTTTTGAAATGATTATCATGCCTTAGATATATTTTAGCACGATAGGACCGAAGAGAGAGTTGCGATCTGGTGCGATTGTTGCTGCCACTGGGCAGGATGTTGAGGGAGATGTTGTGCCTCTTGGAGGGTTGCCACCATCCCCACCTATTCCACCTGAGGAAGTGGAACAAGTACCACATGTGCTAGTTGGGCCAGGGATGGGTGATATGGCGCCATTGATTCAGGCTATGACCGATACTTTTCAAGAAGCAGTTGCGGGTGTTCATGTACCAGCACCACCAGTGGTTAGGCAGGGCTTACCGCTCGAGCATCTTTGCAGTTTAGGCAGAGTTGAGTTTCGAGAATTTTCTCCTGAGGCTTTTAAGGACTGGTTGGCTATTACTGAGAGGATATTGGGCCATATAGGCTGTTTTGATGCTGAAAGCTAGGTTGTGTCGTGTCTCTGCTTCAGGGCGATGCTTATACGTGGTGGACTACCACGATATCAAGGATGGAGGTCGAGGATGTGACTTGGGAATTCTTTCGTGATGTTTTCAAGAAAAGGTACTTGGGGGTCTGATATCATGATGAGAAAAAGCGGGAATTCATTGCGTTGTTGCAAGACAGTATGTTTGTGGCTGAGTATGAGGTACAATTCGTCAAGCTGAGTCAATACGCACTTGAGTTGGTTTCCGGCGAGCGTCAGTGATGTGATCATTTTCGGTACGGGCTCGTGTAGGAGGTTAAGACATACATGCTTGCTGCTGAGCATACAGATTTTGATGTATTGGTTTCGCAGACCAAGAATATAGAGTAGAATCTTGGTTTTGCTTTAGGATCGTAAGGTTCTAGCTCAGATAAGAAAGCTGTTGATTTGGGTTATAGCGGTGGTTAGGCTAAGAAACAGTGTGACATGAGGTTTCGTCCGGAATTGAGGCATGGAGGAGGTGTTGTTGGACGTGGTGTCTAGGGGAAGGGTGCCCAAGTTAGAGCTCCACATAACACCTATTGGGTTTGTGGATCCTGAGATCATTTGAGGAGAGATTATCCGTGTTTAGCCAGGGAATGTTAGGCACTCACGCCTGTTGTGGCTAATGCTTGCTGGAGTTGTGGGTCTGACGACCATTAGAGATGTGATTGTCCGTTGTTGGTCCGGGGTGGGCAGGGTACCGCACCTGTTGTTGCTTCACAGCGAGGCCATAGTCGAGGTCGTGGGCTATTTCAGCGTAGAGAAAGGACTGTGGCTCATACTATTGCTATCCAGCCTGATGGAGATGGACCGACTAGGGTGTATGCGCACCGTAAGGGTCGCAATGACACCGATGTGATTGTAGGTACTTTTTCGTTACAGCCTTTACCATTGTATTCGTTGGTTGATTCTGGTTCTACCCATTCATACATCTTGAATGAGTATGCACAGTTGCTTGATATACCTATTGAGTTTCTTAATGTGGGTGTTAGAGTAACCAGTTCTCTTGGCGAGACGGTTGTAGTTAGGAAGTTGTATCGAAGGTGTCCATTGATGGTTCAGGGCTATGAGGTTGTTGTAGATTTGATAGAGTTGTGATTCTATGGCTTTGACGTTATTTTGGTCATGGATTGGTTGACCGAGCATCGAGTTGTGGTGGATTTTGAGACCAAACAGGCATTATTGAGGTTGTCTGATAATTTTGAGGTTGTGGTTGTGGGTTAGAATGCCAAAAGTACGTTTAATGTTGTTTCGATTTTGGAAGCGAGCCGAATGTTGGGAATCTGGTGTTAGGCTTTCTTGGCTTATGTGATGAACCTTGGTTTAAAGGAGTTGAAGGTGCAGGATATTCGCACGATATGTGAGTTTTCGAGTATTTTTCCAGAATAGTTACAGTGGTTGCCACCTGACTGTGAGGTAAAGTTTGGCATTGAGGTCTTTGTGGATACGACCCTCGTATCGATAGCTCTGTATCGGATGGCCCCGAAGGAGTTGAAGACACAACTGCAGGAGTTGCTTGACCGTGGGTTCATTAGGCCTAGTATTTTACCGTGGGGTGCCCTAGTGTTGTTCGTTAAAAAGAAAGATGGTACATTGTAGATGTGCATAGATTATCGGCAGCTGAATAAGTTGACAATAAAGAACAAGTATCCCTTGCCCCGGATAGATGATCTGTTCAATCAGTTTCGGGGTGCATCAATGTTTTCTTTGATCGATTTGAGGTTTGGGTACTACCAGTTAAAGGTGAAAGATATGGATGTACCTAAGACAGTTTTTCATACATGGTACAGATATTACGAGTTCCTTGTGATGTCGTTCAGTTTAACCAATGCACCGGCTGCTTTCATAGACATGATGAATCGTGTGTTCCATGAGTTCTTGGACCAGTATTTGGTTGTGTTTATCTATGATATCCTTGTGTACTCTCATACCGAAGAAGATCATGATAACCATTTGCGAATTGTGTTTTAGAAATTGAGGAGAATCAGCTTTATGCCAAGCTAAGAAAGTGCGAGTTTTAACTTAGGGAGGTTGTCTTCCTTGGGCATATTGTGTCGGCTGATGGAATTTATGTTGATCCGTACAAGGTTGAGGCTGTGATGAGTTAGAAGGTGCCTAAGACAGTGACAGAAGTCTGGAGTTTTCTTGGGTTGGCAGGTTATTACCGTAGGTTTGTCGAAGGGTTTTCTAGTTTGCATGCTCCTTTGACTAAGTTGTTGCAGAAAAATGCTCATTTTGAGTGGTCGGAGGATAGACAACGAGCTTTTGAGAGGTTGAAAGAAGCTCTGACGCGGGCTCCAGTCTTGGTTCAACCTGAATCAGGAAAAAAGTTTGTTGTTTTTAGTAATGCATCTTATGTGGGGCTCGGTTGTGTGTTGATGTAGGAGGGTAAGGTGGTTGCGTATGCATCGAGGCAATTGAAGGTGCATAAACGTAATTACCCTACTCATGACCTTGAGCTTGTCACAGTTGTGTTTGCCTTGAAGATCTGGAGGCATTATCTTTATGGCGAGAAGTGCGTGGTTTATACAGATCATAAGAGCTTGAAATATCTGATATAGCAAAAAGAGTTAAATCTTAGGCAACAAGATGGTTGGAGTTGCTTAAGGATTATGATATGAGCATTGAGTATCACCCGAGTAAAGCCAATGTTGTGGAGGATGCTTTGAGTAGAAAGGAGGCAGTGGAGTTGAGGGATATGTTTGCTCGTTTGAGTGTGACAGGTGACGGAGGGTTGTTAGCAGAGTTGCAGGTAAAACTATCCTTGACGCAGTTGATTAAGGAGAAACAGCCGTATGATGAGAGTTTGGTATATCATGTGAAGGATATCATAGATAGGAATACTATGAATTTTCATTTTAATGATGATGGAGTGTTGTGTTTCAAAGGTCGAGTGGTTGTGCCTGAGGATGAAGAGTTGAGGCTTACCATTCTGACCGAAGCACATACAAGTCTTTTCGCCATGCATCCCGAAAGTATTAAGATGTATCGTAGGTTGAAAGAGGAGTACTATTAGGTTGGTTTGAAGAAAGATATGGCTGATTTTGTTGTTCGATGCCTAGTTTGTCAGCGAGTAAAGGCTGAGCATCAGTTTCCTTCCGGATTGTTACAATCGTTAAGGATTATGGAGTGGAAATGAGAAAGAATCACCATGGATTTCGTGTTGGGGCTACCTTTGACACCGACTAAGAAGGATTCCATCTGGGTAATTGTCGATCAGTTTACGAGGTGTGCACATTTTGTACCCGCATACGACGTATACCTTGGATAAGCTAGCTGAGTTGTATATCTCTAAAATAGTACTTTTTCACAGAGTGCCCAAGTCTATAGTTTCGAATAGAGATCCGCATTTTACCGCTAGGTTTTGGCAATGTTTTCATCGTTCTCTTGGAACCAGGCTGAATTTCAGCACTTCGTATCACCCTCAAATGGATAGGCAGTCAGAGCGGATGATACAAATCTTGGAGGATATGTTGAGATGTTGTATCGTTGAGTTCCAGGGAACGTGGGAAAAGTAGTTGCCATTGGTGGAGTTTGCTTATAATAATAGTTATCAAGCAAGTATACAGTGGCCCCGTATGAGGCGTTGTATGGTAGGAAGTGTCGTACACCTGTGTGTTGGGCTGAAGTTGGGAAGAATCACATTTCTCTGCCTGATGTGTTAAAGAGCACCAACGAGAAGGTTAAGTTGGTATGTGAGCGCTTGAAAGCTGTTGTAGATCATCAAAAATCCTACGCAGATTTGAGGCGTAGAGATGTGGAGTATGCCGTTGGTGATCGAGTGTTTCTTAAGGTGTCGCCCTAGAAGAAGGTAATATGTTTTGGGCGAAAATGGAAGCTTAGCCCGAGATTCATTGGACCGTATGAGATTGTTGAGCGTGTGGGTCATGTTGCTTACCGGTTGAGGTTGCCTCCTGAGTTGGAGAAAATACACGATGTATACCATGTTTCGATGTTTATGAGGTATAGGTCAGATCTATCGTATATTATGCCGGTGGAGGAGGTTGAGTTACGACCGAATTTGACGTATGATGAGGAACCAGTAGAGATCCTCGACACCAGCTATAAGGTTCTGCGTGGAAAAGCGGTTAAGCTCGTTAAGGCGTTCTAGAGGCCCCGCGGAGTTGAGGAAGCCACATGGGAACAAATTTTAGAGATGTTGGAGCAGTTTTCTGCATTTGTTTCCTCCAGGTAAATTTTGATGATGAAATTTCTTAAGGGGGAGAGTTTTAATGCCCCGGTTTTGGGCCTAGCGGTTTTAAGGCTAGTTAGTCGATCTAGTGGATCGGGTTAGAGATCCGAGTCAATTTCAGGATCGGATATTTTTCGGTGTGATAAAAATATAGAAAAATAGTCAAAAATCATTATTTAAAATATATTGATTTTTGGTGGAATTGACTTCGGAAAATGGGTCTTGGAAATGAGACATTTTGGTTAGTGACCAAAATGCAATTTTTGAAAATTGGTTTTTAAGGTGACTAAAATGAAAAGGTCAAATACTTAGAATCTTTAAGGAGCAAATTTACCAAGTTTTTTCTGGTGGTTTGTCTCTTCAATTAAATCATTTTAAACATGTGTTTTAAAGGTTAATTAATTGGGATTTAAAAATATCTAAAAGCTAGTTTTCATTTCACAAAGATTTCACGTAATTTTTCTTCAACTTTTCTCTTCACCTATCTCCAGCTAAACACTCCAGTTTTCATCAATTTCTAGAGGTGAGAGGCTTGATTTCTTAGATTCTTGATTTGGAAATGAATTTCTATCTTTGTTTTCCAAAATCTAATTGGAAACTTGTGTTTTCTTAGCTTTTTACAATCCAATTGAAGGAGAAATCACATAGCAGGGGTAAGGTCCATGATTTCCTCTATTAAATGGTTCTTTATTGATATTCCCAAGTGTTTTGATCCTTGATTTATGGTTTACAATCTGATTTTCATGTTTTTCTATTGATTTAATGGATTTAATGGGATTTAATTGATGATATGGTGAGAGATTCGAATTGAATCTGATTTCCAGTGTTATGGATTGTCTTTAAACATATTTTGGATATATAATACTGTTGTTAAGTTGTTTTTGATAATGAAATCCGGAAACTCATGAATCTCTAGTTGTTTAGGTTGTTAGAATGATGTTTTTGCGATGTTGTGGTAGCTGTATGTTTGCTGAAGTTGTTAGGTTGATTTGATTCTATTTTTAGGTGATGATTGATGGTAATTGAGGTGTTAAATTGATAGGTTGTGGCTGGGTTTTGTTAGAGGGGATTTGATGATGTTTTCGGTTGTTGTGGTTGGGTAACTGTGAGGTGAATGTAGGAGTTCGTGATAATCTATTATTGTAGTGTTGTAAATGCATTGAGATTCATTAATCCTCTGTTTTTGTGTGATTAAAACAGGGGATGTTGTTTCAGAAGCAAAAGGTGTGGCTTTGGAGGCTTCGGACGCTTGATTTCGCGTCGGCAAATCAAGGTTTCATGTATCAGTGGGTGAGAACGTGAGTTCCAGCTTTGGAATGTTTTAAGGGTGGTTTTGTGAGTTTAGGTAGAGCTTCAAACTCTTACCTAAACTCGAAAGTAAGTAAAGTGGTTTTACTCTCTCGGTTGTGCGAGTAGAAAATGGTTTTGTGCATATGTTACCTACTGTTAAAGCATGATTTAAAGTATTTGATATATTGTTTTTGAGCATGAAATGCTGAAGGATGCACATGGTAAGTGATCCTTGTAAGTATATGGTTTATACTTGTGTTTTAAAGCATGGTTGTTGCTTTGAGAAACGGTTTGGTCAATGCTTGTTTAAAACCGTGAAGTAAATGGTAAATGGTTAATTATATTGGCAAGTGGTGTGGCTTTAAAATTGTTATCGGATATAGTTGATCGTCCATAGGATTGAGTGCACTATAATAAGTCGTCTTGGATGTTGAGGGGTGTAGATCCGTGTACCGAAAACTCCATCCGAGTACCCAAACGGTAGATGGGTTAAACTATACTGTAAACTACCGTTAGTGGGTTAAACGTCTAACCGATAAAAGGGTTGGTGTCCCCAAGGGTTGTATAGGTACCCGGTTGGTAATGTACCGCGATTGTTATTGTATCGCTATTCCGGTTGAGATGGCTTGAAGTGTTGGTTGAACACTTGTTGAATCCGTGTATCTGATGAACTTTTTGTCAATGGACTTGTTTAATGATCATTTGTAAGCCAATATAATTGTTAATGTATCATTGAAAGATTTATGTTGTATGGTGTGATTTATACATTGTTACTCTTTAAGCTTTGCATATGGTTGTTATGCATAGGAAGGCTTAAATTGAGGTTAGCAATGGGTTTTGCTGTTGGTTAATGATACATGTCGCATATGGTTTAATATGCTGATCTTAAAAGTGTTTAAGTGCATGGCTCTTAAAGGCATGATGTTTTATAGGATGGAAAATACATTTGAATGGATTTTCAATATACTTTTGGGAAATGGTTTTAAATGCGTTGATGGTGTATTGTATTTGAGCACTCCTCACTAAGCCTAGTGTTCT
Organism: Hibiscus mutabilis; assembly: GCA_019671005.1. NCBI lineage: Eukaryota > Viridiplantae > Streptophyta > Magnoliopsida > Malvales > Malvaceae > Hibiscus > Hibiscus mutabilis. The sequence goes on along the minus strand of CM033740.1, from coordinate 34,360,683 downwards.
TACGCTCTTTTGTCCATCAATGCAGAGAATTGAAAGCTTGGAGGCAGCAAGGAGCAAATGATCCTAGCTAGACTTGTTAATCAAAGTATGTTTTGTATTAGACTATAAGTAATAAAGGCAATGGGTTACTCGTTTTGGTTTCGGGAGATGTTTTGTTGAACTCCCGGTTCGAGCAAGATTGTTTAGTTGCTTTTGTGATGTAAATGGTCATTATGGATTGATTTTGGTGATGGTTTGAATGTTTCGTGTTTTACTTGAATTGGTTTCTTAGGGAGCATGCTTATAGTTTACAATTGACGCAAATGCCATGAAATGATGTGAATCTGAGTTATTATGTTGTGGTTTGATCTTATAATATGATAGATGTTTGTTAGGGGCATGATAGTGTGATTTGGTTGGTGAAAGGCAAGGTTAAACCAGCAAAAGTGTCATTTATGGTGCTTGAGTATCGATACGCAATACCTTGTATCGGTACGCAATGGCCATTTCAGGCATGGAGTACCGATACTCGGGTTTGTGTATCGGTACGAGTAGGCTTTTTGAGCTTAGGGTATCGGTATGTGTATGGGTGTATCGGTACGGGACTTGGCTTTTGGAAATCTACTTTTTGGATCAAAACCAGAGTACCGATACCCATATGGCCCGTACCGATACGGGATGCCTACGTGGAATAAAGTACCGATACTGAGGTCTGAGTATCGGTACTGGGGGTAGTTTTTTGTTAATGTGTTTGAATAGAAGTTTTATTTTCCTGCGTTTTCGTCCCTGAATCTTGTTTATGCAATTAAATGTGTTTGAATGATCATTTTGAGCTAACTTTTGACATGTGAGCATGGAACGAACCTAATTAATGATTGGTAATTTAAAATTGGGTAAAGTCCTTGTATTTTGCTGAAATTGCAATTTGGTTCCTAATTGCATTTGGGTCCGATTGGATGTCAATTCGACGCCCGATCGAGTTGGGTTTTCACCTGCTTCTAGTATTAGCCTATAGGATAATATTTGCATCTAGATAAGATAAAAAGGAAAAAATCCGGGGTTTAGGTTCCTCTTTACGGTTTACTTCGGTAAACCTAATGTAACTCGCTCGGCTCAGTCTTGCGTTTAGGCCAGGTCGAGGGGGTTACAGGGTTGGGAATTGAGTGGGGCGGGGACGATTTTGCATTTCTCATTTTGTCCCCAACACTTAACGGTTATGATTTCTGAGAATCCCCATTAAATACTTCGGGGATTTTTTCGTCCCTATACGGGCCATACCTTTCCCGTGCTGATCCCCACAGTTTTCGGGAAATCTCCATCCCAAAAATATTAAATAAAATTATTATTTACTGACCAAAATAAATGGTCAATTCAATTCAAAATATAAAGTTTGGATACTTCGATTGGAAGCATTTACGAGATGATGAAGATCGAAAGGGTGTTGTGCTAGGAAGATTTAGACAAGGGTTTTAAGCTTATATCTAAAAACTAAGATAGAAACATGTTGAGAAACTTGAGTGTGGCTAGGTTTGAGAGAAAGCTGAAGGAATAATAATATAGTTAGAGTTTTTTATTAAGATATATATTAGAGCAATACAGATAAATAGGTATATATTTTTTAAAAATCTTGTAAAATATCGGGATCCTTGCGGATATATTTTTGGGATCCCTACGGTTATTTATACGGTTACGGTTCGATTATCCCTACGGTTCAGATATAACAATTCTTGTCCCCATCCCCATTTGAGTTTCGGTAATAAAACTTCCCCGTCCCGTCCCCGTAGATAAAGATTTCGGTTATTTCCCATCTCCGTCAGTTCGAATCCCACGATTTTCGAATATTTTCCGCCCAATTCTCACCCCTATTTGGAGCCAAAAACTTATTAAAAAGCAAACAAAAACAAAGTCTAAGCTCAATCCCCTTCGATCCTCTGTACTCTACACCAGCCTAACTGGTAGTACAAATCCCCTAAATTCCGCCATTACAGTTGCGGCTAAGCTGTGAATTGCTGATATATATACATCAGGAGCTTTTACTAATTATTCCATTATTTAATCACACAGTAAGTCTGTATAAGTTTTGCTTTTGTTATAAACCACAAATGGGAGTTTTGGATTGTGGTACTCTTCTTGTATCAAATATGTGGTTCATATTATCTGTCGAATAGGCCCTGCAATTATTTATATTACATGTTTAATCATATCACCAAAGAAATTAACCCTACTTTTTTTTAACTTTATGTATACCAAATGTTAATATTATAAGTTAGAAAGTTTTCATTTCTTCTGATATATTTATTTATTTCTGGAAACTACCAACAGAAATCATAAATACAATGACAAAAATATAGCTTCCAAGGTTTAAATGCAAGAGAAATTAAGAATTTTGTTTGGTTCAATGGAAAATATTCCATGAAATTTTCTGACACTTTTTTTATTGTAAAGATTTCTGAAGATGTGGGATATTGATTATGGCCCAAATGAAATAGACAGATCATACTTGTATATCACAGAAATCTCAATGTCTCTTTCCCTTACCTTATAATTTGATAGGGAAAGTTTACCACTTTTTGCTCGGACAAAAATTCAATTCTTCTTTCATTGTATCTTTTTATGTCTCAACACAAAAAAGTTAAATTCTAAGTCTTAACCCTAAATTTTAAATCTTAAAGTTAAATTCTAAATCCTAAAATATACACATTATCCTAATTTTCTAAATCCCCTTTTCGGTGCCATTTTCTATGCTCTCATACTAAAAATTTAGGTTTAAGGTTAAAATCTAAGGTTAGGGTTAGAGTTTAGAGAATTTGGAGTATAGTGTATATTTTAAAGTTTAAATTTTAGAATCTATAAGTTAGAGTTTAGAATTTAATTTTTGAAGTGTTGGGCATAAAAAGGACACTAAAAAAAAGAAATTTTTGTTCTATAGTTGTTTCGTGTTCAATGGATTTTGTATCTCTTCTTTGATATTCTCTCTAAAGTTTAAAAGTTTCACATGTAACTTCTTTTATATTTATAAATAGAAATAAGACTGACTAACGCAACCGACAATACAAAAGAAATAATTTGACGACAACATGAATCCTTGAATATTATTACAGTAATTTTCCTCTTGGTAAGAAACGTTAGAGATTGTCCCATTTTGTTCTATTTCTATTTATCTTCTTTTGTTGAACTTTCCTTTCCAAACTGTGTGTGGAGGACAAGAAGCTACATTGCATGGAAAAGAATACATATATACATATTATATACTAATAATTTTATATCTCGATTGTTGTGTCACATTACCTTCTCACGGGCGGCTTCTTTTTCTTGCTGCTTGAGAATAGGGATTCCTAACTATTAGGAATATTAGAATATGCATCCGAGATAAATTGATAAAGTTAATGGTAACTTATAGGTTACGTTTTGTGAATATCAGAAGCTTAGGGTTTCTATAATGAAATATAGAAAAATATTTTCACTACTTTACTCTTTCTTCTTAGTACAAGTTTATAGATTCTTTACAGAAAATTTTAACATGGTGGAGATGCGATTGCTTTGAAGCCTTGATTTCATTTCTTCTTCGATTCCCTTCAATCTATTTGAGTTAGCTTTACTAATCCTAGCAGCTGCCGTTCTCTCCTCCGATCATTCACTTCTTCGATCACCATGCCGCCGTTTTCACATGTTATTTTTCGTTTTCACTTGGCTTTTTTCGTTTGCTGTAATACTAAAGTTACCACTAGCTTTACCAATTTACCTTGGATGCATATTCTAATATTCCTAATACTAACTAATCTGAAATTTCAGCCATTAAATAACGGTTTAACTGATCTTAGCAACGCATGCATGCATTTGTGATCTATGACAGTACTACGTACAGATTGTGTTAGGTTGATTTTGGATGGAATTAATCTGGGTTTCCAAATTTTTTGAATCATTCATTTCAAATTTGGATCATTTAGGTTAATGACAATTTCAAGATCAAGTTATTTCGCGCTAAGGTTGCTTTACATTCAAGCTTTTCAAGTTTGGTCGTTAAGGTTTTAGATCGTTTTGAGTTTTGGTCAATTTAAATTTGAGTCATTTCAAGTTTGAATCATTTTATTCCAATTCAATGAGGCATTATCAATATTATGCCTTGAAGAGGACTCGAACCTCCACGCTCTTTATCACAAGATTTTGAGTCTCGCATGTCTATCACTTCACCACCAAAGCATCTTGAAAGTGAATCGTATTCCATGAATATGATATTTATCTAGTGTGATGTATGGAATATATGGGGTTGGATGAATTTGGACTGTTTTTTTTTTTTCTTTTTGACAAATCAAGTTGAATTGAAGTTTATGATGATAAAGAAAAAATAGTGTATTATAACATTGGCTTGATGATGGAGAACAAACAAGGAAAAGCACTTTGAATTGCATATATTTGAGAGCGCTTATATCACCTGGTGGATACAAATATGATGATGATATAAATTAAAGATGACCCTGGAAAAGAGAAAAAGGGAGAGCTTAGTCAAAGGTTGCCATCATCACAAATCTAACCTATCATGCCTTTCAATGGCATTGAAATGAATCGTTTCTTTGATATTAAGCTCCAACATTGTTGATAAAGCATACATGCAAATTGTTATACTCTTGGTACTGTCAAATTCTGAAGCTATCAAGACGCTGTGTGTGTCCCACAGCTGCTACCACTTCTTCTTATGGCACCTAAGACCAGCAATGGTTTTTTTCCCTTTTGATTAAAGTTGATATTCTATTTTTAGCTTCACTCCCCCTCTCAAAGTAGGTTTGGAGTATGGTTAAAAGACGACAAGTTTTGAAATTTGTCCAAAAACTTAAAATGTTAGACTTTTTGATAATATTTTAGATTGCTTTTTTTTTTTACAAATTTTGATACTTACAAAATAAGTTTCGATATTAAGTTTTTTTATAACATTTTAAGTTTTTGGAAAAATATTGATATTTACAAAATAAGTTTTGATACTTGTCAAAAAAACCGAAAAAACCAATCTAAAACGTTATCAAAAAGTCTAACACTTTAATTTTTTGGACAAGTATCAAAATTTGTCGTCTTCTAACCGCACTTTAGACCTATTGTACGTTATACTCGCCCCCTCTCTCCTTGCTGCACGTACTAACTTTACCTTTTTTTTCATGGCTTTATGAATACTGTTTGATTCATGGGAAAATGCTAAAGAAATAAAGTTTTCCAAGTGTTGGTCTTTTTTATTGGAAAAACAAAGATCTATTCTGACCCTCAGTCTATACTGAGGTTAATCATCATGGGGTTTTGGTTTAGAAATATATGATTTAGAATTAGCAGGTAGAAATCACATTATTGGCATCAAACATGTTATAATATACACAGTAAAGGCAAGAAAGAAAACCAGTTTAATTTTGATTCTAAGATGTAGAAATTTATTAAAGCAATGCCCCTAAACTTGTTTATATGTTACTTTTTGTACAGAAAACTAAAAGAGAGAAAGAAAATGTGCCTAGCATTTAAGTTTATCTTCCCCTCTAATGGAGTTCTTGCAATGAGCAATGGCAGCTTGAATTGCAGCCTGCAGCTCCTCCATGGTGCTATCACTGGTTGAAGAAGCAAACCCTGTGGTTGCAACAAGGAGACCGCTGTTTGTAGGCGATGTCCTCATCGACGCCGGAGCCGACGAGTAGTCTTCTCTCATCAACTCATCTTCCTTTTTGTTTCTGATCAAACCTAAGTTACCCGAAAACGAATAAGCTTGCCGGTGGACATGGACCTTATCCCTCTTCCCTTTGAAGAACAACAAAGGCCGTACCATCCTTACGTATCTTTTCAACAAATGACTCACGTCCAATCTCATCTTTTTCTTCTTATGCTTCTCTTTCTCTTCCACGTCGACTGAATCGACTCCCCCTTTTTGCCGTCTTGCGAAACTAAACAACGAGAAAGACTTGGATTTTTCCTTTGCTTTTGATTCTTTGTTGTTAACTGAACTGCCATTGATGCTTCTGATATTGCTGTCGCTTTTGCTGGTTTCGGCGGGCTTCGGTTCGTCGTCCAAAAGCTCTCTTATGGGAAGCGTGAAGCTATCCAATGAGTTGGTGGAGGAACGGGGAGAAACCGGGAGGTGAGAAAAGAGGTGTAGAGGGAGCAAGTGGCCATGGAAGAATATATCATCGGCTGGGGTCAAATCAATGGCGATTGAAGTTGGTGGGGCTTTGGTTTTATCAGAGACTGTGTTGGAGGAAGAAGAGTGGAGAGAGATTGTGAAGGAGAATTCATGAGAAGGAGAGGATACCAGCATTGACGATGATGATTGCAGCTTATCTGCTAAGCCTTCTACTTTCTCCATGATTGCAGGACTCTCTTTCTGTCAGCTTTGGGTTGGTTTGTTTATGGAGGGGATAAGGAGATTAGGAGGGAGAGAGAGAGAGAGTTGGGTTTAATGTGTCCTTTGTACATATGGACTGTTTGGTTTACATTTTGTTGTTGCATAATGCTTCAATGAGGAGGAAAGGGTGTGGCGGCAATTGAGGCACTAAGGAGATGAGATGATACATTTAGCAGTATATGAATCATAAAAAGGTCGGTGGGTCCATTTGTCAGAGACAAGAGCTTTTTCTAAAACTGTTGATCCAAAAGAAATTTAGATCACAAACATCCAAGTTTCCCCCAACAACATGCATATGATGGGATGGAAACCAAAAACTTTATTACCAAGAAAGATGCGAATTCAATCTTAAAATATATAACCAAAGTACCAAACCAAACCATTTTATCCTTACGAGTAAGGACGCAAAATCGGGTACTCGTATGAATTTTAAGTCGGGTCAAAATAGGTTCGTATTATGTTAGATTAAGTTAATGATTTGATTCGGATCGAGTTCGGATCATATCAATATCATATTCGAGTTAAAATGGTTTGAGCCAGTTAATTTTGATTGGGATAGACTTCAGGTCGAGTCAAGATGATTTCAAATGAGATTCAGTTCAGGTAAATCAATTTTGAGTAAAGTTTGGATAAGGTCTTTACTAAGTTCGGGTTATATTCGGGTACGATCATTATTGAAATGAGTCATAATTAGGTTATCTAACAAAACGGTGGTTCCACTTTCACGGTATACAGCTTGTACTTATAGCGTTTCATTTTTAAGATCAACATATATTTTTCTCTTATCATGTCGGATTGTGAGTTTGTGAAACTTAATTGTTATTTATTACTCCTTTTTAAGTTATTCTATTGCAATTTACAACATAAGTATGGGTTTTTTTTCGCCTTTCGTTAGTTATATAATTAATAGGGGTGTAATTCGTAAATAGAGTTGTCTGTTCGAACCAACCGATCAACTTATAATTTGTTGGAGTATGGTTCAAGTCGAGTCAATTCAAGTCAAAAAATCAAAATCATATTAGTAATTAGTAATAACTAAACATTATTAGGCTATATTAAAAATAAAATAAAATTTGGATTGGGGAGTAATTTCCTTAAATTGAATTTAAAAGGTGTCACTTACTCTACTTGTTTACAAGTCATGTCAATTGATATGCTGGGTCAATAACAAGTCAAGTCATTTATATGTCGAGTCAATTAACAGGTCGGGTTGATAACTAGTTGGGTAAAATCAAATCTTGGGTCATTTCAAGTCAGGTTATATATGATATTTACCAGGTTAATTTTGTGTTCATGTTTATATCAGGTCGGGTTTGATTATCGCATTATCGAGTTCAATTTGGGTTCGAATCGTTCTCAAGTCAGGTGTAATTCGTGTTCATATCGGGTTAATTGGGTCTAATGCACATAACATCAGGTCGAGTTCGAGTCATCACCACCTTGAGTCACAAACCAGTTCAAACTCGAGTTAGTTTCGGTCGAATTTTCAGATTAAGTTTTTTTACACCCCTACTCACACGTTAAGCTTATACTGCTTGGTGTGAAACGAGGTTGTTCTCTCTCAACGTGTTAATCTTGGTAAGGAAATGATGTCATTCAGAGAATTGAAAGGTCAGAGGTTGCAACGACCGGTGGGGTTAAAATCTTTCTTTCCTTCCTTGTGTTTTTCAAAGTAATTAATGTTTAAAGTCGGAGTCTACTCCCATGGTTCAACCAATTTGAAATCCACATTCTTTTTTGCCCTTTCTTCATTTGATTTGACACACCACTTTCAATATTTTAAGCTGATTTTGATCGTTATCATCAATTTTGGTGAAACATTTTCAGCGGTTGCCAGTTGATAGTTGAATTTCCGGACACAAGAAAAAGAATTTTAAGATGGACAATGTGGTTTGGTCTTTGCTTTGTATAAATGCGAATTATTTTCATGGTTGGGACGGAGATGGACGTCCCTACCATGTGATAATCAAATGTTTTTTTTTTCATTAATTAACACGACGTGCAATGAATGTGCTTTTAGCCTAGCTCTAGTTTTGAGCTTGTGACAGGGAAACTGCGAAATCAAAAAGTTGGTGCAAAGGATGGTTTCCATTCATCCATCCATTTAGATTTAGATATTTACTCATATTCAATTTGTTTATTGTAAATTTGGATAGCATTTTTTTTGTTGCCCTCCCAATTCTTAGGCTTTGCTATGATTAATTTAGACCGACCCAAATTGTATACCTGACTGTAGTGGGTGAGTTTCTCAGAAGAGATTTTTTGTATACACAAGGCTTCCACCTCGAAACATGCTTAAGCAATACTAAGTTGCTTACCATTTGAACTAAACTATCGGTGTAAATTTGAATATTTTAAATACTATTCGTGACAAATTTTAAATGAATATAGGATCATCAGAATATGCTTCACTTTCCCATCTAAACGAAGAAGAAAAGCCATGTGCGATTTGATCTTATGACAAGGAGTTTGAAGCGTGTGATTGAGAGGTTGAAAAGAATGAGATTTTTTTGAACAAAAAAAAAAATGAGAACTTGGTGAGATGGTGGAGCCACACACACGTGTACAGAGTGGTCCTACAAGTCTGGGTCGGAGTGGCCATGGGGGAAATTTTGTTCATTTACTTGAGGTCAACATCTCAATCATGGAGGCATTATTTTGGACCGACTCATCTTCTCCACACAAAATCTTATTCCATTTTCCATAAAGATAAGGAGAAGAAAACACGGCATAAAAACAAAGATTTCACCATCATAATCCATTTAATTTAAGATCCTTTGGGTGGGGAAGCTTTAGCTTTTCCTTTTTCTTCTTTTGTCGCTGCCCACTCAATATCTCCAACACACCATCAATGATCAGTCAACTAGTGGAAGAAGAAATTAATACAAAACACAACCCAACCCAACCCAACAATTCCCTTCACTTTGCCCCTTTAAGTGACAACAATTGATGATATTGGAGGCATTAATTACATTATAAAAAGCAAAGAAATCAAATTAAAAATGAGTGGTTAAATTTTAAATTTGAAAATAATAAAAGGACGAGAACCATTCTTAAACCCTTTTTTTCTAATTATAGTGGATAAAAACATCAAAGGGTGAGCACTAAATCGGAGTTTATTCTATTAAAAAATCGATTAAGTGCATTGGTTTAAGTAAGATTATTCAAATGAATGGCAATTTTATTTTAAAACCGAGCCTACCTAGTGCTTATGTATAGAAAAGTAAGCCACTTGCCTTGTGAAAGAACTTGAATAGTACAAAAGAGAGGAGGGGGGAGTGGAAAGCGAGTTCACATGTATGTTGACTAGAATCCACATCCTCCAGCCAGGCTATGTCTACTAGTCCCTACAACAAAGCTGGTCCCAACTGTGATATACATGAATGCTCAACATATCTATCCTCACAAACGGGCAACATCCAGCTACTAGGTTTTCATAAAACATCGAACACAATAATGCATTATACGTATTCACATCAGCTCCGCATATCTGATGCATGTATTGTGTGGCTAAAAGATGAATGGACGATAGCTGCGAATCAAAAAGATTTACTTGTGTAATAGAGGCAGAATTCTTGAACCTCTAGTCGACAAAGAATAATGGAATATGCAAAAAAAAAAAATCTATACCAAAGATACCTTCCTCCGTTGTCAAAGGAAGGAACAAATAACCAATAATACATCAACAAATTTCATTCAGCAAGCTAATCACCCAAATTTTTCTTCCTAGCTTTTGACAAATTTGTATCGAGTACTCATCAAACTCCCTATTTTATACCATTACATCCAAGTCCACTACCATTTAATGTTAGCTCTACGAATTTGGAGCGACTAGTATACAATGCGATGAATACATATGGAGAAAAGGAATTACCTCTGAGGCATGTCACTATCCACTGCCAAGTCTATGAAAACCTTCCAGCTACTTTTCTCCTTTTTTCTTTCCATTTTCACTTGAGGTAACAAAGCTGGAGAACAGAAATCTAAACATGTTTTTCAACTATGATCTTCTGACTTGGGAGTATAGATTCAAAAGGGTGTTTGATGCCCTCAAATAAGAAACTCAAGGAAATTACTGTATTGAGAAGGCACCATTTTCCCCATTCACGACCACCGCCATAACAATTGTTAGCACCCACAAAACCCTGGGAAAGGACTAGCTAGTCACTGTCACTACCATGTCTATCTGAAAAAAAAAGGAAAAAAATGAATCAAGGGTCTTTACATTAGTAACATGAATTTGCATTGAAGTAACACTGAGAAAGGGAGGGAGAGAGGTCTGCCATTACTTCTTGATGGTCTTTTCCCTTCCATGGCTTCTCTCTTCACCTGGCAACTAGAACAAAGGAAAGGACCGTCCCATGGACGCAACTTTACTGAATTAGATATGCCAGCATGAATGGAAACGCCTTCTCCAGGTTTCATATCTAATTGACAGATTGCACACATGAACAGCTTAAACATGTTGCACAGTGGATATTTTGTAGTCAACCTGCGTCCAACAGAAGGGTCCTCATGTGATAAACTATAAACTACTTCATCCTCTCCTCATTCGTAGCACGCCATGCCCCACAGAACAGACAGACAAAATATAAAATGGATCTGATACTTCTGACCATACATGTGCAAATTTAAAACTTCTAAAAATATTATGGATTCTCATAAACAATAACCTTTCTGAAAGCATAGCAGATCCTTCCTCAAATAATTCCACCACCACATTTGGCTCAATGTATTCTTCTTTGTAATGAGACGATGATCCAGAATTCTTCCTGCGAAACATACCCTTAAACATACCTTTGCCTGGCTTCTTTGGTGGCGGCAAAGGAGCAGCTGGCTTCTCTGGGGGTAAGATATCAACAACAATGCAGGTTGTATCATCTCGAAGACCCTTCGACTGTACAGCTTCCTGCTCATTGAAAACCAAGGAATCAGAAAACAAGAGGAAAGGAAAACTTATAACAACATATTCCAAAGCTCCCAACGGCAATATCTGAAGAGCATAACGCAGACAAAAGAATATGAGTGTACATTCACAATCTGTGCAGCCGCTGCATCTGGCGGCATTCCACGACAACAATCAAAAGCTTCTTCAGCTGATAAAGCATCCCAAACACCATCACTAGAGATAATCACCCTACCACCAGCTGTAGATAACTGCAGAAAATAAGCTAGTAGATAAAATAAAACAATTATTAACAATCAAGGTAAAATGTTTTCTAATTTCAGATAAAACACTAACTCGGTCAAACAGTACCATTCCATAGAAACTGATTAAGAAAAATCCAAATGCAATAGCACTTCAATGTGCGAGCATAGGACACATGAAGATATGAAATTAATGGCTCTACTATGTACTTAACTAGCACGAACTTAGAAACGGTCACGGTTGGAAGTCCAAGGAACTCCATTACATCCAAGTCCAATTACATATCCAATCTCTTAAAAAAGTTGCGTAAGGGAAAAATTAACATGTGAATCAAAATGTACAGATCACGATATTTAAGCAACAGTGGCAGATCATAGTCGGAGCCATGTAGAGCCTCTAACCCACATAACTTCTTACCATACATTTCAATCTATTTGTGATTGTTTTTAATAGATTTGTAAATTTATGAATCTCAAAAATTACATATTTCATGAGATTTGTAATGTTTTAACTGCTATGTTGTTTGCATATATCTTTTGCGTTAGAAAATGTTTTAGAAAAGCCTCAAATGAAAATAGAAGAGTATGTAATTTCAATAGGGCCCCTTAAATGTCAAGATCTGACACTATTAAGCACACAAGTTAAATCAATAAATACCAATCACATTATGCAGGTAGATTATGAAAGTCAAACCTTTACTTGCTTTACGAATGGAACAGGAACAATGAACTCCCCAACATCCATATCACCAATGGATCGTGAAAGACACAAGCCCCCAGGCCAACATCTCAAGGGACCAATCTATAAAATAACTTCACCATTAGGTCACCAGCTTTGATCCACACAATTAATCAAATATAGTTTTCTCTTTTACTGCAGATACTGAAATTCTCTAACAAAAACCAAATTACAATTTACAAATATATGAATATGAGTATCGTGTTTCTTAGGTCTACAACACAGCAAGATAGATATCGAAAAAGCTGTTGCTAATTACAATTTTCAAAGCTAAAATTAGCAAGTTCTACAAAAGGTTCCTCTCATTCACATCAATTATCAAATAAGCTTAATGTCTTTTTGTTAAATTGTCGAAAGTCGTGCATGTCTGGACCTAAATTCTAGATAGTGTTTTACAAGCATTGTGGTTGCACATCTATTAACATCTCGAGTGTGTTAAGTTTCACTGATGGTGAGAAAAGGATAAGAATCTAGAGAAAAAATAGTTAAGAACTCAAAACGAATTAAGATGCACACTTGTAGGGGAAGAGGAGATACCTCTGCACCACCACCAGCATTTAACCGACCAACCTCACCCCCACATGCAGTGATCCGTTCCCTCCTAATAAGATGAAAACAGAAAGTAAGGCCTCAATATTTAGAGGAAACTTAAATACAGCAATCACTATGCCAATTGCCAAAAACTTACTCCTCTTCATTGCATTCAAGCCTATGATCAGCTGACAAGTAGTATATTCCACCTTCAGCTGATTCAAATATACAGCGGGAATCACCAACAGATGCAACTGTTATAACCCATCCTTCTATTATCACAAAGGTTACAGTGGTTCCCGACATTTTTGCTGGAAAAAAACGTCGCACATCTATCAAATACTAAACAAGTGGGAGTAAATCAAGAAAAAGATATTACCCAGTGTTCAAAAAAATTAAAAGCAAAATAAAAGCCTATTTAGTAATAGGGTTTCTCCTCTTTATAGCAATTATCTGAAGATAAACAGAATTCTGTTCTGCTTATTCGAATAATGAGTAAGAATTACTCTTACTTTGATTTACATACACTACATCCTTTTATAGAAAAGGACTTTGATTTACAATATAAGTCCTATTGGCTATTAATTAGGAGTCCTACTAACCATTAACTTCTAACTCTAGGCTTCAGTACAAGGCTTAAATAATAACTCTAACAGTACAATTTAATTACAATAATACTTCTAATAAACCGACTAAACCTACACTCCCCCTCAATCTAGAGAGTATACATTGTATAATCCTAGATTGGATAAAAAAAATCGAAAAAAACTTTTGATAAAGCTTTTGTGAAAATATCTGATATTTGTTCTTCTGCTAGTACATACTCCAATGAAGCAACTCCACTTGTCAATTTCTCTGCTATGAAGTGTCTGTCTATTTCAACATGTTTCGTTCGTCATGTTGAATAGGATTCTTGGCAATTTGAATGGTTGACTGGTTATCGCAAAAAACCTGGAAATTTTCTCCCTGAGTCATTCTCAGTTCTTTAAGAATTTTACTAACCAAATACCTTCACACATTCCTAAGGCCAGTGCTCTGTATTAAACTTGACGTGACCGCTCGAGATCACGGTTTGTTTCTTGCTTTTCCAAGTTACCAAATTACCCTGCACGAAAGAACGAAGAATCGCTAGTTGATCTTACGTATGTCAGTTCTTTCGCCCACTTGCATCTGTAAAGACTTTAATGATTCTATCGAGTGCTCTTCTTGAACAATAATTCATGTCCCGTGTTCCCCTTCAAATATCGCAAAATCCTCTTTGCTGCTTCCATATGTTCTAGTCTTGGGTCTGACATGTGTTGACTCACAATGTTTACTGGAAAAGCTATATCAAGTCTTGTTAGTGATAGATAAATAAGTTTACCAACCAATCTACGATATAGACTTATATACGCCTTAGGGCTATGATCATCTTTTTTTGAATTTCAAACCCGCCTCCATGGGTGTATCTCTTTGGTTTGCATCCAAGTAACCTTGTTTCAGTGAGTAAATCCAGAACATGCTTCCTTTGATTGATGATCAAACCCTTGTTTGACCTTGCTACCTCCATGCCTAGAAAGTATCTGAGTTTCCCTAGGTCTTTAGTTTCGAATTCTCTACTCAACAGAGCTTTTAATCGATTCAGCTCTTCTTCATCATCACCTGTTAGGATTATATCGTCCACATAAACAATCAAAATAACCCTTTTATTCGATGAAGTTACCTTAGAGAACAAGGTATGATCTGCAAGAGACTATTTGTATCCATTCTCTAGAATAACCCTTGTAAATCTGTCAAACCATGCTCTAGGAGCCTGTTTTAGGCCATAAAATGCCTTGTCAAGCTTACAAACTTGCCGTTTTTGTCCTGCACCTTCTAGCCCTGGTGGAATCTGCATATAGACCTCTTCCTCAAGATTACCATTAAGGAAAGCATTTTTAATATCAAGTTGGTGTAATTTCCAATCACAATTTACAGCAAGGCTCAATAAAACTCTAACAGAATTTAGTTTGGCAACAGGAGCAAAAGTTTCCTTATAATCAATGTCATAAGTTTGTGTAAAACCCTCAGCAACCAACCTGGCTTTATATCTCTGTATACTGCCATCTGAATTATACAATTGCGAACACCCATTTACATCCAACAGGTTTCTTACTTTGGGGAATCTGCATATAGACCTCTTCCTCAAGATTACCATTAAGGAAAGCATTTTTAATATCAAGTTGGTGTAATTTCCAATCACAATTTACAGCAAGGCTCAATAAAACTCTAACAGAATTTAGTTTGGCAACAGGAGCAAAAGTTTCCTTATAATCAATGTCATAAGTTTGTGTAAAACCTCAAAGAACCAACCCGGCTTTATATCTCAGATATATCGCCATCCGAATTATACTTAATTGCGAACACCCATTTACATCCAACAGGTTTCTTACTTTGGGGAAGATCTGTGATAGTCCAAGTACCATTTTTCTCAAGTGCCTCAACTTCTTCTTCAACGGCTTTCTTCCATTCTGGAATCTGTAGAGCTTCCTCAATTATTTTAGGAATTTGTACAACATCTAAGGATGCTGTAAAAGCTTTAAAAGAAGGCATCAAATTTCCATAAGCAGCGTATCTCTGAATAGGATATTGAGTACATTGTCTTACCCTTTTTCTTTTAGCAATGGATAAATAATCAAACTCGAGAAGATGAGGAGGAATACTAATAGAATCATTACCTACATTGTTTTCACAAGCAGCTGAACTAAAGTCCAATTCTTGACAAGTACTGGATTGCAGAATGGTTTCTGGAATGATTCTCCTTTTTCTGGTATAAACTGCAGTTGTTTAGGAGGCCGAGAAGAGGATTTGGTTGAAGTTTGAATTCCTGTAGACATAGGTTGACGAGAAGAGTGTGGTGTAGATAAAGTGATAGGGGAAGAGATAGGTAAATTATTGGAGGGTGTCAAAGAAGTCTGAGGCTCAAGAGGTAATGAATCGGAAAGAGGTATTAAAGGGAAAGAAGAAAGAGGAACCTGATTGTGAGAAGGCTTAAAGTCATCGAAATTCTCCCCCTGAATTGCAGCTGTCGAAAAATATGGTTCCTGTTCAAAGAAATTAAGGTCCAAAGAAATAAAAAATTTACGAGTAGGTGGATGGTAACATTTGTAGCCCTTCTTTAGTGAAGAATATCCTATGAAGACACACTTGAGAGATTTAGGATCAAGTTTAGACCTAGAAGGATCTAAGTTTTTAACAAACACAATACATCCAAATACTTTTAAGGGAAGAGATGATGACAAAGGTTTAATATTAGGGAATGAGGATAAAAGAACATCTCTAGGTGTTTGAAAGTTTAGAACTCGACTAGGCATACGATTAATAAGAAAAGTAGAAGTTAACAAGGCTTCTCCCCATAGATATTTAGGAACATTGTGGGTAAACAAAAGAGCTCGGGTAACTTCCAGTAGATGCCTATTTTTTCTTTCGGCTATCCCATTTTGTTGGGGTGTATCAACACAATAACTTATTTGCACTATTCTTTTTTTCTGGAAAAAATCACCTAAAGACTTAGTAAAGAATTCCCCTCCATTATCTGATTTAAAGATTTGAATTTTAGAATGAAATTGGGTCTCGACCATGTTGTAAAATCTTTCAAAAACACTAGCCACTTCAGATTTTTCTTTCAAGAGGTAAGTCCAAGTGGTTCTACTATGGTCATCAATAAAGGTCACAAACCATCTACTGCCAGTAATATTCTTCACTTTAGAAGGACACCAAACATCACTGTGGATAAGAAAAAAAGGATTAGAGGGTTTGTAAGTAGAGGGTAAGTAAGATTTTCTTGTTTGTTTTGCAAGTTGACAGATATGACATTTAAAGGAAGAAGGCTTTTGATTAACAAATAATTGAGGGAAAAAATTTGAAAGATAGAACAAATTTGGGTGGCCTAACCTAAAATGCCATAACATAACATCATATTGTCCTAGGGAATTAAAACAAAATTTAGAAGGTGAAAGTTTAAAAGTTTCTGTGCTTTGAAGAACATATAAATCATTCTGCAAGCGAGCATTGCCAATCCTCTTTTTTAAATCCAGTGCCTGTAAAAAACACTCGGAATCAGTGAACTGGAAAACACAATTTGAATCTTTGCATAGCTTGAGAACTGATAACAAATTACTCTTCAGACTAGGTACAAAGAGCACATCTCGAATGGCTAAGTCATCAGTAAGAAAAACAGAACCACTGCCTTTAATTGAGGATAACGAACCATCAGCTAATTTGATAGAATTCTCAGAGGAGGAATTTCTAAATTGAAAAAACAATTCCCTATTACCAGTCATGTGGTCAGAAGCACCAGAGTCCACAATCCATTCTGATTTATTCGTAGTAGAAAGAAGTGCAGTGGAAAAAAAATTGGTCCGTGAATCATCATTGTCTGCGAAAGCCAGATTTCCTGCACTGCTCCCAGTAAATCTGTCGAACAGTTGCTGCATTTGTACTATCTGTTGTCTGGTGAAGCCTCTAGATGAAGTCGGATTATCCATTGAAGCAGGAAAAAATTGTGATAGGATCGAATTAGACTGATACCATGAAGATAAACAGAATTATGTTCTGTTTATTCGAATAATGAGTAAGAATTACTCTTACTTTGATTTACATACATTACATCCTTTTATAGAAAAGGACTTTGATTTACAATAGAAGTCCTACTGGCTATTAATTAGGAGTTCTACTAACTATTAACTTCTAACTCTAGATTTCAGTACAAGGCTTAAATAATAACTCTAACAGTACAATTTAATTACAATAATACTTCTAATAAACCGACTAAACCTACATTATCCACCCAATTGAAGGAAGAAATTATGTGCTTATGTACATGAATTTATATGCTCATCTATAATCATCGTCAAGTAGAGGGGTAAAATAATTAATTGGTGAAAGTGAAACTGCATGGTATTCTGTTGGTATAGGTGGTGAATTACCAGGCATTCAGGATGGACACAGATTGGTGGTGCCAACTTGACCATATCTATACCAACTTAAAATTAACATCTCAAGACTATCAGTTAACCAATGAGAAAATAGTCATACACCAAAGATCTCACATGATAACATCATAAGAATATTGGCAAGCTGGTCTATAAATAAACATCTGCTAATCTACTATCCCTTTTTGATGAATAAAGGAAATCAGTAAAGCTCCAAGATAGCATTCTAACCAAACAATGACCACACTAACCACCTGAGTAACTAAATGTAGTGTAAATCAACTATCACAAAACATCTACCAACTTCCCGAAAGCAACTCTTCAAACATATCAGCACATTCTCTATGGAGATTCTTAATGATACATTATCCTACATAGGCCTCACAGAAAAATAAAATAAAATGATTGGTAGAAAATAAAAGATTTGGTTTTGATTGAAATGGAATACAATATGACCAGGGGCGGATTTGTAATTGTGCCTGGTAGGTCACGTGACCTACCATTAAAAATTTTAAAAATAAAATCCCGAGTAATTCTTTCAGCTGATAACTCGTTTCTCAACCTCAGTTTCTTACTTTTCCACTCCAACGTTCAACAGTTTTCTATATTTCTTCAAATTTTTATTTTTTCCCTTCATTCAATTTTCTCAACAATCTTCTCATGGCGTACTCACTAATCACTGATCAGGTATTTATCCATTTCCTTTTCCCCTAAATTTTCTTCATAGTTTGCTTTAGTTAGATTTAGGTTTGCATCAAATTTTAAATTAAATTAAGTTATACGATGTCTTTCTTTTTCCTTTCTTTGTATTGGAAGAAAATAGATTAAGCTTTTGAATTTTTTCTTTCTATGTTTGCCCTATGTAAGACCAGTAATAGGAAAGAAAAAAATTAGTTGTTAATGCACTGTCAAGTGATATTTCTATTATAAATAAAATAATGGATTTGCTAAATAATGAAGAACTTGATCAGTATTGTTAATGCTTGATGCTTCAGTTGTTTCACTAATAGAAATTCTTAATTTGTTGGTTAATGAAGAACTTAACTCTTTCTTTTTCCTGTTGTAATTTTTTAATTTTACTGATATGTTGCAGGCACGAAAAAGCAAATGCTCTTGATACATTGAGGACTGATTTAAAGGTTTTCCCCATGTTTAATGCAATTTCAGGTAATTTCATGGTGGAAATATACTATGTTATGTAGTTTCTATTTGCCAAGGCATAACATTGATGTATGATTTCTATATATTAAGCGGTTCTTAAGTTTAGAGATTTTATTGGATTATAAGGATTTATAAGTTGTTTTTTCAGCCGAGTAACTACAATCTTTATCCTTTTTAGAGAAAAATTATATGTTAATGTAAACCAAATTCTGATGAATGCCTCAAATCTTTCTTGTTGTGTAATTGTGTTTTTCTGTTCTGATTACAAGTACTTCTAATTTATAAGTATTAAATGATAGTTTGGTTACTTTTATAGAGAAAGACTTGTTTGTGGATGTTAGCATGGATGCTATTGTACGAAGATACCAAAATATGAGAACTCGTCGTGAATGATTGTAGATATTTTTATGTACTAGTACTTTGTAATTTGAATTTCTTATAACTTTGGAATGTAGCTTTTGATGACTTATTCAATTTACTCTTGGCTTAGGTGCGATTGTATTTATTGTTGGTCGATGAACTACCAGGTTTAAATTTCTAGATCCACCCCTGAACATGACTACATTGATATGAGCATATGTCCTACCATTGCATGATCAATATGCATAAACAGTAGCAACCATTCCCAAAGTAAATGCATAATTGCAATATAATTAAAAATTATATCTAGACAAATACTCCTTTTTCATCGAAAGCTTATCCTACTAGATTTAAATTTCAAGATCCGAACATGACTAACCCCTGAACATGACTACATTGATATGAGCATATGTCCTACCATTGCATGATCAATATGCATAAACAGTAGCAACCATTCCCAAAGTAAATGCATAATTTCAATATAATTAAAAATTATATCTAGACAAATACTCCTTTTTTCATCTAAAGCTTATCTTATAAAACATATGCTATATTCAAATATGTTTACATAAAAACAAAACAACTCATACCTCTCTGTTGGAAATCTTTATCAGTTTTAACAAAGCCTGCAACCAAAGCTCTTGGAAGGGCAGCAATCCATTCATCTCCATTAAGATCTGCTGGCATGGCACTTAGAACATTATTAAGAAGATTCTCTTTAGTGTAGATAGCAGCAGCAGATCCATTGTGTCCATCAAAGAGCTGCACAAAAAAAGTGTTTAGCAAGATCAAACTATAAATGAAAAAAAAATTACAAAAAAAAAGAAATGAAGAAATGACATGTATTATGTATATATGCGTCAAATCAAACAAATTATACAGATAAATACACCAATATGCCTAGCAAACAAAATTTTAAAAATGATTTTATTCCAGTGATTCAAACTACAGGTTTACGTGGTTGATTAAACACTCCGAGACCAAACATTCGTACCCCATAAACTGAGAATGTGGTGGAACCGTCTCCCATCGCTCTTTGGCATTCTGATTTAAGTAACGTAAAATCTTCACCTTTCTTGCTATGGCTAGCTTGTCCGTGTACGATCTCCGGGTTTTCGATCTTTTCGCTCGCTAATTCTCGTTTCAGTAGAACCGGCAGCGGAACCGTCTGATGCTCGCCTCTTGAGGACATTGTTCCAAATTTCCAAACGTCAATAGCTAAAACTTCACCTCACAAACAATGCCTCTAGCCCTCCATGAATTACACTAAAAGATCCTGTAAAATGCACGATGTCGGCTCCAATAATCAAACCTCATCGCTAAATAATCGAAATAAAGAACCGAATCCCTCAATGATCATCTGTCACATATAATATTAGACGGAAATGCCTAGGGAAAAACATCAAAATCTTCAAAATAAAAAGCTGATTTATTTAAAAATAATAATTAGAAGATCAGATTCTTCACCAAAATCGGAAAACAAAATCTAAATCAAAGTAGAGAATAACACGTTATAAACATTCCGACAAATCTGTTAATCATAACAGAGAAATAAAACGAATCTAGCTGTGTAAAGAGAATGAAAATGAAAAAAAGGACAAAATCATAAAAAAAATGCAACGAAAAGAGAAATTGAAAATTACAAAGAATGATTAACATAAATCGGCCGATAACAAAGGCTGGAGGAGACTGCAAGCGAAGAGAATGAGAAGACGACGCGAGAAAATGTATTATTCGCTGCGATCGAGAAACGCAGGTCATGGAATCCTGCAAAAAATCCTTTTTTATTTGTTGATAGGAAAACTCTATTTGTGCCGGTGCGAGACAAAAAAAAGAAAATGAGAAACAAATAAATAAAGAACAACAACCTCTTCTACAA
The DNA here is from genome assembly GCA_019671005.1 of Hibiscus mutabilis. NCBI lineage: Eukaryota > Viridiplantae > Streptophyta > Magnoliopsida > Malvales > Malvaceae > Hibiscus > Hibiscus mutabilis. The sequence continues at coordinate 34,339,564 of CM033740.1, read as the reverse complement.
TTACAATGCGGAAAGGCGGAAATGGCAAATGGGGCAGCTTTTCTGCCTTTTTTCTAAAATAATTATTTTTTGCTTTTTATAATATTTGACGTGGAAAAACGGCACTCGGCTGCACAAACCAAAAGGATCCGTTCGTTTTCAAGCTGGCGTGTGTAATTGTGTTCTTTGTTGACCTTTGGGCCCCACCATGGGTTTTGGGGGTATTATCAACCGTTGGATTGAGGACGATTAAGAATCCAAAGATCATAATCAAAGGTGGTTTCTGGAGATATATTCGTGGGCCACACGTCCAGTCCATATCCCTTTTATTTTTGAAAGGTCTAATTCTAGTTTTAGTGCCTCTATTATATTGAAATTTGAGATTTAACCTCTCCACTTTAATTTAACATAGCTCGATCCTTTTACTTTAATAATATAAGGCTAAACTATAAAATAAGTGCCCAAACTATGTCTCTTTTTTGTAATAAGTGCCTAAAGTATTTTTTGTGCGAAATAAGTGCCTAAACTTTTATTTTGGCTGAAATAGGTGCCTAAACTATTTTTTGGCTGAAATAGGTGCCTAAATTTTTATTTTTGACTTGTTTTAAAGTCAATTTTGGAACCTTCTTTGGCACCTATTTCAACCAAAAATAAAATTTAGGCACCTATTTCAGCCAAAAATAAAACTTTAGTCACCTATTTTAGTCAAAAAATATTTTAGACACTTATTACAAAAAAAATATACAGTTTGGACACTTATTTTATAGTTAAGCCATAATATTATCATTTATGAGTATGTTCAAATAGATGATACCTTTGGTTGCTACTATTAAATTCATGGCGTGGAATTTTATTTATTGTTATTTGGTCATATACTTTTAGTCGCGTGAAAGTCCAATCAATCATATTCAATCAATAATAAATATACATACTAGTTAAATATTTAAGGTTATATTAAGAAAAAATCTACTTCATCGCTTTAATGTTATCGGCTAACAAAGTTGTAATTTTGGACATATTAATAACATTATAAAAATAAAATAGATTAAATTATGTGAAATTAAAGTATAGAATTAGAATCAAACATATATTTTTTGTGTAGCTCTCTTTTGAGAGTTAGACATTGTGAAATGGATACTTCCTAAAAGGGTAAACTATATGGTTGATCACTTATGTTTCATAAGTGTTCACTTTTGCTTCGTAAAAAAATTGTGCTTCAATCACTTATGTTATTGATTTATTATATTTTGGTCACTTGCGTTATTAATTTGTTACATTTTAGTCCATGAGCCGTTAACTCTAGTTAGTTTGATAATGTGACACGTTAGTAAAACTAAGATATTTTTTAATGTGAACTCTAAACTTTAGATGAAATATTGACCATGGATCTTAAGCAACATGTCAATTTTGACCCCTACATTCAATCAAAGTCTCTTGTCATTGGCCGCCACTCACCATCATTATCACATGCTGATCACCATCGACCATCGTTTGTCGATGACGGTTGGACCCTCAAAATTTTTAGTATACTTTTTTGGCATCCTAAGCAAGAATTAAGTGTTTGTTTTACCAAAAAATGTCTCAGACTAAAAAAATAGTCGAGAGCCCTTCAGCTTGTAGTCTCATTCTCGATCTATATAGATTTAAATTTACGGTATCTTTATTTAAATTTATAGTATCCTTTAAAAATAAGGATACCATAAATTTAAATCTATATTATAACCAAATCCTTATTTTTTATAATAAAATGTCTCAAACTCAATAAATCTAGTCCTGAACCCTTCAACTTCTTTTAAAACTAAATCATAATAATAAATTTATCAATAATATTTCTTTTTTTGAACAAATCAATAATCAAATCATTATTATTAAGGGGTTTAATAAGAGTAATTATGGTCTCCCAGGTCGAAAGAAAGTAATAGTAATTGGCTTTTCTTTTACCAAACCTTTATTTTGAAAGCAATATTAATAATAAATTTTTTATTATGATTTAATTTTAAAGGAAGTCGAAAGGTTTTAAGCTAGATTTATTGAGCTCGATATATTTTTGGCAAAAATAGACACTAAATTCGCGTTCAGGTTGTCAAAAAAGAGTAAAATAAAAAATTTTGGGTCCAACGATCGATGACGATGGTGAGTGGTGACCAACAATATGAGACTTTGGTTAAATTTAAGGGTTAAATTGATATGTTACATAAGATCCAAAGTCAAAATGATATTTAATTTAAAGTTCATGAGTCAAATTAAAAATTATCATTTTTTTTAATCTGACACATCATCAAACTAAAAGAATTTAACGGCTGAATGATTAAAATGATAACGTACATGATCAAAATAACATAAGTGACCGAAACATAAATTTTTTGAATTCGACAAATAAAATTAAACATTTATAAAAACATAATTGACCAACTGTTTAGTTTACCGTTGTTGAAAATATACTCTGGGATGATGATATTGATACCGTTGTTGAAAGGCATGTGGGGCAGGAGCGTGAAGGGATAATAGAAAATTTCTTGTCATTGGCATTGTTTTCTATTTTTATGTGTGTCTGCATTGGCATTGCAAGCTGGAAATTGAACAAGTGAGGGGGCCTGCTTTTGTTTTTGTTTTGCCCAATCAACCAACACACCTCACCTCATCACATTCCATCCCCCCCCCCCCGTGCGCCAAATTTCACTTACCCAAACTAATATATATTTATATATAAAGGCTTAAATGAAAAATAGGTGTATAAAGTATTTTTTTTTAATTTTAAGTGCCTAAAGTATTTTTTTAAATGGGTGCCTAAAGTTTTAAAAGTTATACTTTTAGGTGTCTGGCTGTTAAAAAAATTTAACCAATCAATGTTTGACACGTGGCATTTTTAATTTATTTAAAAAAAATTAAATAAAAATACCCAAAATTTTCTATTATTTAAAAAAATCTCAAAATTGTAAAAACTTTACAAAACAGTCCCAAATCCCTAAAATTACTCAAACCCAAACCCTCAAATCATCGTCGCTTATGTCATCGATCGTCGCCCCTGAGCACACTGGTTTGGTCTCCGGACCAAGGCGGTTATTTTTCCCAACACGGCGTAGCCGAAAACGGCAAACGGCGTGCCAGTCGAACGTCGATTTTGCGCTCGACGTTTGGTTGCACGCCGTTCGCCGTTTTCGACGATACCATATTAGGAGAAATGACCGCTTTGGTTCGGCGACCAAACCAGTGTGCTCAGGGACTGCGATCGGTGGTGATTTGGAGGTTTGGGTTTGAGTAATTTTTGGGATTTGGAGACTGTTTCATAAAAATTATAAAATTTTGGGATTTTTTTGAAAAATTGAAAGTTTTTAATTTTTAATTTAAAAAAATAAATTAAATATGCCACATGTCAAGCATTAATTGGTTAAAAAAATTTAACAGCTATTAACAATTAGCACCTAAAATTATAACTTTTTAAAATTTTAAACACCTATTTTAAAAAAATACTTTAAACACTTAAAATTTAAAAATATATATATATTTAACACCTAATTTTCATTTAATAAAAAAGAAAGCTTAACTTCCTCTGAGTTGAACCCGTCTAAAAAAATCAATCATGCCTCATTTTTCTCTTTCTTTTTTATCATCTTATTAATAGAACAATATTAATTATAAAGAGTTGATATTGAATTTATTCCATTTTATTTTCTCGGAATCTGTAATCAAGAATTAATTAGGGCTGCCACTAATTATGATTGATGTGTGAAGGAGAGAAACGATCAGTGTTGGAGATACGAATTCCAATGGGGCAAGATGTAACAGGTTTTGTTCATTCGAATTTAGGGAGTGCCGCACTCGGGATTTATTGGTTCAATATTCTCTTTTGAAAAAAGAATAGGATAACTATTTCTTTAAAGTACATTTGGAAAAATACCTTCTTTATGTATACATAAGCACGAGTTTAATATATGATAAAAACATGAGTTCAATATACGCGTTTAACGAAATGCGTATTTTATCCAATGTAGCATGTTATATCTGTTAATTTTATTTTAAAATGGTGTGAAATGAATTCGCGTTTAGTAGAACACAAATTCAACGAGATAAACCGTCTGGTGTTTATCGCAGTCAAATGAGACGGTTGAAAATTAATTACCGCGTTAATTTCGCGTTGTACGAAATGCGTATTTTGTAAATGCAGAGTCTGACAGAGAGAAGAATTCACGTTTTACGAAACGCGTATTTCTGTATATTCATTTAATTCGCGCCTGACACAACGCGAATTCAATTAAATACGCATTTGAACCGATGCGGGTTCGTGTATAAATACCCCCTCCCCACACAAAAATCACACCGAACGAAAAAAAATTCTCTCAATCCCTTCCTATAATATTTCAGATTCGTTATAATGGAGGGCTCCCTGATAAGGTTGGATCATAAACACGTCTTCGATTTTGGCGAAAAAAATGTAAGCTTTATTTATTTACTTATTTTAAATTTAATTTTTCAGTTTTGGTTTAGTTAAATTTAAAAAATACGGTAGTTTAGAATTGAAATTAAGGTGTGAATTTTAATTTTTTTAGTATGGGATGGAACGTCGTCTCGAAGTGTTTATCACTCGGATGACGAATGGACCCGACGCGCGTCTAGAAGAATATATTTCGAGGGCTGGATTTTTACATGTATCCAAAATTATTGGCGGTGCAAAATTGGATGTTGATTTGATCAACTCCCTTGTAGAAAGGTGGAGGCCGGATACACACACATTCCACTTTCTGTGCGGTGAGGCGACGATAACCTTGGAGGACGTGTCGCATATTCTGGGTCTGCCGATAAACAGAGAGGCTATTACCGGTCACAGTAGTGGTGACTAGCGCGGGCTCTGTTTTGAGTTGCTAGGGGCTGCGCCAGATCGGATGGATGGTGGCGCTGTGTTTCTTCGGTGGCTGCGGGAAAATTATAGCCATTTACCGGAGGGCGCGAGCGCGGATATGAGGATGGTAAATAATATTTTTCTGAATATTACTGAAAAAAATAAATTTCAATATTTGAATATATTTTTTTTATTGTAGGCATATGCTCGCGCGAATATTTTACAAATAATTGGCGGGATATTGGTGCCGGACAAATCTCGCAACAAAGTACACATATTGTGGTTGCGGGATTTTGATGAAGCCGGTAGACTGAGATGGGGATCGGCGGTATTGGCATCTCTATTTAGAGAGTTGTGCAGGACCACAAATCCTGAGAAGCACGACATTGGAGGTTGTCTTCTTTTGTTGCAGTCTTGGGCGTGGTTCAGAATGTCATTTTTACACCCTGAATTGAGCGTGATGAGTCCTTACATTTTCCACTATGCCAGAGGTAAGGAAAAAAATAAATTTTAAAAAAACTAATAATTTTTTGGTAGCCTTTTTTAATATTAAAGTTACGTTGGTTGTTTTGTAGGTGGAGCGGTAATTTAAGCCATGTTGGTCTGGCAAAAGGTCTGAAGGCTATCAGACAGGACATTGAAAATGAATCTGGGAATGAGGTAAATATTTGGAGTTTGAATTTAATATTGAATTTGATGTAAAAAATTTAAAATAAAGTTTATCAATTTAAGTTATAATTGTAAATTGTACAGTTTTTGTGGACACCGTATGCGGATTCGAGTATCCACGAATGCCTCTCAGAATTTTCAGAGGGGACGAAGAGTGCTTGGATGGTGACGATACCACTCATCTTCTACTCAACAGTTGAGTGGCATCCGACCGATCGCGTCTTACGCCAGTTTGGTTGCATCCAAAGAATCCCGTCGAACCCTCCAAATTTTGACGAATTACATAGGCTAACTCGACAAGGAAAGCTCGAGGTATAATAAATTTAATTGGTTTAATGTTTTTATCAATTTGAACGAAGTTTATATTGATACAAAGAGAAATAATTATTTTTTTAATATTGAGTGGTAGGTGGATTGGTCCATGAGGCACGAACAGTGGATTGCTCAGTGGAGGGAAAGAGAACATCCGCAACGGCAGCCAATTCGTGAGTATGTTATGTTCGATACGATGGTCAACCACGATTACTTTTCGTGGTACTTGGTGAATGTGAAGCCAAATATTTTGACTCTAGAGGAGCATGCGGTCGTTATTGAGCGTATACAACGCAACCGCCCACAGACTAAACACACGAGGGGGCACGTTCGACTTCTGGCGCTGCTTCGTCGTTTAGCCTCCTCAGCACCAACACCATTGTAGGTTACCCAACCGGTCCAACCACGGCCTTTTAGCCACTCCATGCACTCATCGTTTCATTCGCAGAGTCCGACAGAAGGTTTTTTCACACCTGTTGTCGGCAACCCATACGAACCATTTTCGGCAATGATGAGTGGCACATCGAGTTTGCCTTCAGGCTACGTACCTTTCTATCTGTTTCAACCATGGCCGACCGATTTTGAGCCCGAATTTGTTCAGCAAACATCGTCGCAGTCCATATTATTCAGAAGTGGGCCAGGTGGAACGAGTGGTACGGTTGGAGATGCAACTAAAAATGAGGGCGATGATGATGACGATGATGATGATGATGAGGAGGGAGATCAGCAATTTTCGGTGTCGACTTAATCTCGATCGACCTCAACGTCCACCGGGTTGTGGTACCGGTGGACATAAACACCATTAGTTAATTTTTTTCCTTTTTAAAGTAGTATATAAAAATTTGAGTTGTAGTATTTATATAAATCTAAATGTAAACTTATAAATTATATTTTGAGTTTTAATAGTGCACATTAATTTCTGCGTGGTACCTATTTGACATTTTATTTTTTTTGAATCACTTTTGTTCAAATAATTATTTACTGAGTCGATAACAAACAAGACTAAATATAAAAATATATATATTTCAAGTTTTTAAAAGTTCATATACAAAACGCTTTATTGTTTTAATATTCCCTTTTGGGAAAAAATCTAATAACCACCCCTTTGAACTACATTTGGAAAAATACCCCCCATTTTGCATGCACGATATATTTTTCCCAATGGAAACAAATAAAAGCCTTTAATTTTGTAGGCTGAAAAAGAAATTCGCGTTCTGTAAAACGCGAATTCCTGAAACTGCATAATGCCTGACACGTCAGGAATCTTTTCAAAAATCCTGACCCAAATTCGCGTTGTATCAAACGCGAATTTACTGACATGTATTGTAACACGCGTTCTGCAAGACGCGAATTTGTCAACCTTACTATAAATATCGGGGATGAACATTTTGATGCATCAGTATTCACTCAAAAAAATATATAAATATCTTATTTCTTTAAAAAATGGCAAGAAGAGTTGCTGCAATAGTATACTACGACGGTGAGATGATTCCTGATGCCGAAATCGGTGTTGTGTTTCAGTCCAGCAATACTATTTCGCTACAAATTCTGAAGGGAGTAATATTTGAAAGGCTAAAACGAACGATATCGCGAAAGGTTACTTCTGGGAGGAAAAATTATTCACTGAGGTATCGACTGCTATCTTCGTTAGATCCATTGTATTTTGTAATATTTGATGTTCTAGACGATGAAGATGTACAACTGGTGATCGATACCCATACCCAATTTTCTATGGGATGGGACCTTGAGCTGTTTGTAACATTTTCTGAACGAAATGTCGGAGGCAACACTGTGGTTCCAAATTGGATGGGAGCAAATCTTGACTTTGACCCAAATGCTCATAGCCCCACATCAAGTTTGCAACAATTAATCAACTTACTAAATATGAGCGATGACCAGCCAGCATCATTGTCTACGACGAGGCCATATCATTCTTTTATTTAATAGAAAACGCACACCGAGCTGATGAATTTGAGGAGCTGTTAGAGGAGTTGTGATTAAGGAATATAGATGGATATAATTATATCGTTGATATCCTGAGGGAGAAATGGCTACGATATTATGATTGGGGCATCGATATGGTCACATGACAATGAACTTGGCTGAGGCGATCAATTCGTCTATGAAGGGAACACGTCATTTACCTATCACATTCGTTGTCAATGCGACATATTATCGACTGGCTACCCTTTTTGCAACCTTGGGAAAACAAGCAATGAACTGGATGGAAGGTGGCCACAAGTCACATCCAGATCTCCAGCAAATATTTCAGATATCCATATCGCACGCAAACGCGACGGGTGCTATATGTTTCTCCCGTCATGAACACAGCTTTTAGGTTACTGAATATTCGCGCCCGCTTGAAGGCATCATGCAAAACAATTACGTTGTTAACCTACGGCAAAGAACATGTGATTGTGGACGTTTTCAGACTTTCAAGTACCCGTGTGCGCACGTATTTGCTGCATATGTATCTGTTCATTTTGACGCAATGACACTCGTTGATCCGGTATACCGACTTGAAAACGTTTTCAAGGTATACCGTAACGAGTTTCCTCCTATCGAAAATGAACACAATCATGCATTAGTCGACGATGAACCTAAGATACGGCCAGATCCTTCCTTGCGACGCAAGAAAAAAGGTCGTCTGTGCTCAACTAGGATTCCTTGTGCTGAGGATATGGTTCCAAAAGAATGTACAGGGCAACCTAGGTTGTGTAAAAAATGTTGGAACCATGGGTACGACAGGAGAAAATGTCATCTTAGGACAGGGCATCAAATCAACTAGTTGTTCTTCTAACTGTACTTTTTAAATTATAAAAGGAAAATGTTCTATGGCATTTTATTGTCTTCTAACTTTAAACAATGGCTAGAGGATCCGATAAAATATACAAAAATCGAATTACACATGCCTGTCTACCATTTGTTTCCATGTTCTTCATGATAAAAAAATGACACGGCATTTTCAACGCAATATTTAAACCTGCTCAGATAAAATAGACTCCCTGATTTCTAGACTTTTGTTAAATTATGTTGTCGTACTACGACGTAAAAGTTATATAACTAGAGAAATTATCACACGTCCTTGCCCAAAATCAAATTAAACATGTCTACCGGCACTTGTTTTGATGTTACTCAATGCACAAAAACAAGGCTATATAGCGTTTTTAACGCAATTTCTATCAACGTTCGAATACCTTATACTGGATTATTTTTACACCATTTTACAGAGATGAATCCATAGTTCGATGTCAATGTTCAATAACAAGAAAAATTATCCCCCAACACAGTGCGAATTCACCTGAAAATGCCTACTGACACTTGTTTTGATATTACTCAATGCACAAAAACAAGGCTATATAGCGTTTTTAACACAATTTCTAGCAACGTTCCAATACCGTATACTGGATTGTTTTTACACAGTTTTACAGAGATGAATCCATAGTTCGACATAAATGTTCAATAACAAGAAAAATTATCCCCCAACACAGTGCAAATTCACCTAAAGCATGCCTACCGACACTTGTTTTGATGTTACTCAATGCACAAAAACAAGGCTATATAGCATTTTTAACGCACTTTTTACCAACGCTCCAATACCTTATACTGGATTATTTTTACACCGTTTTACAGAGATTAATCCATAGTTCGACGTCAATGTTCAACAACAAGAAAAATTATCCCCCAACACAGTGCAAATTCACCTAAAACATGCCTATCGGCACTTGTTTTGATGTTACTCAATGCACAAAAACAAAGCTATATAGCGTTTTTAACGCACTTTTTACCAACGTTCCAATACCTTATACTGGTTTATTTTTACACCGTTTTACAGAGATGAATCCATAGTAAGACATCGATGTTCAATAACAAGAAAAATTATCACCCAACACAGTGCAAATTCACCTACAACATGCCTATCAATCCATGCATATTCAGCAATTACACGATGAATTCACGTTTCATTGAACGCGAGTTCTTTGATTATCTGTCACGATATCTTCATGCCATTTCATGTAAATTTATCGCAGAACTCGCGTTTCGGTAAACGCGAGTTATGTTAACCAATTAAAATAAATGATTATACGAAAGGTGGCGCCACATAAGCCAAAATTCGTATTTCGGTGAACGCAAATTCGTAATTCGCGTTGTGCAAAATGCGAACCCTGCTTATGTATGCAAAATGAGGGGTATTTTTCCAAATGTAGTTCAAAGGGGGTGGTTATTAGATTTTTTTCCCAAAAAGGAATATTGAGACAATAATGCCGCCACACTCGACCCAAAAATAATTATTTTAAACTCAAATTCAAATTTGATTTGATTTATAAAAAAATAATTTTAAGAATTTAGTTGTAAAATTTTTTAGAGATTTAATTATAAAAAAATTATTTAATTTTAATAATTTATTTGTAAAAAAATTAATTTTATGGATTTAATTATAAAAAATATATAAAAAGGAGGCATTATTGTAAAATATTGTTAAAAGTATAGGAAAATTATACAAATAGTGTCGAATCAAGTTAAATTTTTTATCCTAAACCCGACCTCAGTCTCACCCTTAATAAAAACTCGACCCGACCTAAACCTGACTTTTTTATAAATAAAAAAACTCTACCCGATCGAGTTAGGTCGGGTCAGAATCGGTCGAGTCCGGCTGAAATGCTCACCCCATTTATTACTCGGCACTCCATGCTGACTTCGACCGTGACATGATTTTTAAGATCACCATCTAATTCGTTTTGAAATTCTACACATTAACTTTTACAATACTAAATTATATTCTAAAATTCAATAAAATTAAGAAATAAAAAATGTTGTAAAATTAAAAGATGAACATTTTAATAAATATACTAAGATCAAGCCGAACGAATTTTATCTAAAACGACTTTGAAAACTTTATTAAAAAAAACGACCTAACACACTGTGAAGCCTAATTTAAAAAAAAAATAATAATAAAATCACACCTATATGATCAACGTGGATTGAATCTCGATAGCTTCGGACAGTGGCGGAACACACCTTATGTCAATGAGGTCATGGTCCCACCTAAAATTTAAAAAATTAGTATTTAGTCCTTTAAATTTTTAAAAAATTTAATTTGATCCCAACAAATTTTTTGAAAAATCACATTAAAGTTATAAAATTTTGAATAATTTTAATTAAATCCCTCCATTATTCTTAAAAGTTCCCATTAAACCGTTCAAAAATTTAAAAAATATAGTTAAACCCTATTTTTTTAAAAAATGAAACTAACCCCTTTAATTTTTTTTTTAAAAAAATCAGTTTAAACCTCTAATATTTTTAAAGTTTTAAGTTGACCCCCTAAAATCTCTCACCAAGTTCCAACAGGGGGTTTTGAAAGTTATGAATGGAAGTTGGAACAGATCACACAAGCAAATGACAACTCAATATTATATAGATTTTAGTTTAGAGTTGGAAAAGGACGAGTACATTACCAACCATATTGTTTGACAAACCTTAAAGGCAACAATAATGACAGTCCAGTCCCATTCAACTTGTTTACCTGCACCATGGAAATTAAAAACACAAGTGAATCCGATGTTGCTATAGATAGTGGCGGAGCCAAAAATTTATCTAAAAAATATCATTTTTTAAATAATATTTAAAAGAAATTAATTATTTATAAAAATATTATTTTATTATAAAAGAATATTAATTATATATTTTTAAAAAAATTATATACAAATTATATAAAAAATAATTTTTAAAAATATTTGGAGTTTCAACATGATTCCCAACTGTAGGTGTGGCTCTGTAATGGCTATAAAGAAATAACTGTTGGAGCATTGTCAAAGTAGATGGCTAAAAGATAGAAAGTGAAGAATTTTGGCAGCACTGAATGAGTAGTAGGTCCCAATCCGATAATCGTGGGGGAAAATTGTGATAGTATATTTGTCTTCAACAATGGTTGGAGAGTATTTATTGGGTTAAATATTAATCCAGACAATTTCCAATAATCGTGGGGGAAAATTGTGATAGTATATTTGTTATTTAGTAGACATATTTTATTGCTATGATTTTTTAGGATTATTTTATATTGAATAATGTGTTATGAAAATAAATATAAAATTTATCTTATAGAATTCTCATTTGTTTTGGGATCAAGAATTTTGGTTGGTTTATCATAATTTTTTATTTAAACAGATTTTTTATTCAACCAGATAGAAATGCAATGAGATTCTTCTAAAATATACATATTGATGATAATATCTTTATCAAGAAACCTTATTCGACGAAATAAAGTTTACTTCATCAATAAATAAGAATTTTATGAAAGGTTTATTGTTCGAAAAAGAATATTTAATTATTCATTTTATGAGATAAACTTTACGGCAGTTAAAAAAGATTTAATTAAAAAGATTTAAGTCTCAAACCTTAAAAAGGAAGTGTGATGGTTGTGAGCACCCAAATCAATCCAGCGCTCCTTTTTATTCGGGTTTTAAAATTATTTTTGTTTGTTTGAAAAACCCCGCCCAGTTTAGAGATTAAAAATGTGGAGTCGTCACCGATCATTTTAAAAATAGTAGACCGGATACCAAAATAAAATTAGAGATTCAAAATTCGGGTCCGGGAGTCGGTTACGGATGGGGAAAGATTAACATCCTTACACCGCCCAAAATTGGTACATAGTCGATTATTTAATGTTTTGGTATTGGAAATTTTAAATTCGATTAAAATTTAAAATACGATTCTTGAAAGCAAAAAATATCGAGAAAATTGCATCCCTTTACGCCCGGGACACGGCTTCTCGCTTTCTTGGAAAGATTTTAAAAATATCACATCCCTATACGCCCGAGATATGATTTATCGAGGTTTTAGAAAACATTGATTTAAAATTCAAAATTTGTTTCTTTGAAAACATTTTTTTGATGATTTAAAAAACATATATGATGCAATATATATATATATATATATATATATGCTTAGTATTTAATATTTATATTTACCAAATAAAACTATATATATATATATATATATATATATATATTCAAAGTTAGTAATTTATATACACATATATATAAAGAATAAGTATTTATCATTATTTATATATACTTAGAAATATAACATTCAAGATAAAATACATTTGTTATGTTAGACACGTTACCAACTTTGGTTGGTTTGCGCGAGAGGGGAGTACCGTTGGATGAGGAGATGGTTAGTTGTAGGCGGTGTAGTGTTGGGATAGACTCTATTGATCATATTTTGTTGCATTGTGCCGAGTCATGGAAAGTTTGGGTGTTTTTCTTTCAATGGTGGTAAGTCAAGGTGGTGTCTCCTAACACAATGTCAACATTTCTCGTACAATGTTATCATAGTTTCTTCTCACATTTGTTAAAGGATTGGTGGTTGTTGGGTTGTGCTGATGTAGTGTGGTCTTTGTGGTTGGCTCGTAATGATATGATCTTTAATGACAAGTGGATTTCTTGCGAGGAGGTATTCTTTCTTGTTAAGTTGAGAACGTTGTTTTGGGTTCGAGCTATGTCCTTGCCAGGGGAAATTAGTGAAGTTGCATGGTGGGCTGATCCTAGATCTTTTTTGCCTTCTTCATGCATGAGGATGGGACGTGCCGTCAGTGTGTGGGAACCACCTAGGGAGGGGGCTTTGAAGTTCAATGTTGACGGTGCGGCGAAGGGTAAACCTGGGTTAGCTAGTTGTGGGGGAGTGCTCCGTGATTGCATTGGTCGTATCCTTGCCATTTTGTCGGGGCCATTGGGAGTGTTAGATTCGAACGAGGCGAAATTACAAGCTATTTGTTATGCTTTAACAATGTTTCGAGATTCCAAATGGTCCGAGTTGAGAGCGATGGTGATTGAGACTGATTCGATGGTGGCTCTTGCCTGGGTGCTGAATAAGGAGCGTCGGCCGTGGGTTTTTTGGCGTTGGTTTCGTCTTATTGATAAGGTTTGTGATTTGTTATTATGTATGTGCTTTCATCATGTTTATCATGAGGCAAATAGCTTAGCTGATACTTTGGCCAAGGGTGAGGTGGATCGACATTCTTGGATTTGGTTGGTGGGTTGATGTCTTTAAGTGTTTTGTTAGTTCATCTGAGGTGTTTGTTCTTTTTATGTTTGTTTTGTGGATTGGTGGTGTAGGAGTTGGTCCTTTGTTTTGTCTACTTTCGTAGGTATTCTTTTCCTCCATTTAGGCTTAGGGAGGTTTTTAATGAGGCCTACGTTAGTAGTGGCATTATATGATTTCCTCAATAAAATCATACTTTTACTGAGCAAAAAAAAATACATTTGTTTATCTTTATTTATGAAACAATATATATATATATATAGTTAGTAGTCTATACATATATACATATTACCAAAATGAATATTTAGGATTATTTTATATATATTGTAGTTAAAACAAAATATTATACATTATTTAAAATTACGTAAAACCTTATCTATATACATATATATAAAATATAAAAAATATAAATATTATACATAGATAAATTATATATATGTACATTGTAGCGATGTCCCTCTCGCTATTTAAACGAGGTTTTTTTATTTTGTTTTTGAAAATATTGTCTTCCGTGGGGAGTTTTATAAAACCCGTGTTTTATTTAAAAATGGAGTCGCCACCGACCACTCAAGGTGGACCGGACACCGTAAAAAACCAGAGATTTTAAAATGTCAGGTTCGGGAGTCGGTTACGGATGGGGAAGGATTAGCACCCCCACACCGCCCAAAATTGGTACTTTAATAATTACCGCTTTATTAATATTAGACTTTCCGGATTAAAGTGACGATTAAATTAAAATTTGGTTATAAATGCGAGTAGATTTTAAGGCCCCGTTATTCAAGAGTAAACGCCCAACCACTATCACTACGCCTGATACTGGCCCCGTTTACGCTCGAATAAAAGGGCACCACATTGACAAAATATATGTCCGTTATGCAAACTTAAAAACATGACAAATATAAATAAATACATTGCAATAAAAATATAAATAAATACTAACATAATAAAATACTAAACTAAAACATACATACATAACTATTAATTTAACACATAAATAAAAACAAATCTAACATAAATAAAATACTAATATAAAACATCCATACATAAATATTAATCTAACTCATAAATAAAAACAAATCTAACATAAATAAAATATTTATATAAAACATAAATTTAAAACATAATAAATACTAATCTAAAACATAAATAAACATACAAACTAAAAACACAATTTTAAATTAACTACTACTTCATTAAATCATAAAAATTACAACATAAATAAAAAAAGAAAGAAAATATACCTAACTAGCAGTTCGAATGACGAACCCCGACTGAACCCCACCGAGATCTACAATGACCTCTCCAAAAAATTAACTAGATCGGATCCAAAATAGGACCCCGATCAAACCGGTTAGGACCGAGGACACTGTCCCGGTCCTGGGCTAGCCGGGAGCCTAAGCTCCCTTATTTGGCCAGCCCCTGCTGATTTCATGCCTTTAATTGCCCCTCCCCTGCCTCTATTTATAGGCAATTGGGGAGGCAAAAGGGGTGACGTCGACCACCCAAAAACCACGTAATTTTTTCTTTTTTTATTATTTTTTATTAATTTTATATTAATAATATTACTATTAAAATAACTCTAATAACACTAAAACCCGGTAAAAAATGAGTGATCACAGTTGCCCCTATTTGCTTGTTCTTCTGAAACGAGAACAAAGCAAAGATCAAAAGCACTCATTTTTGTCTTATCTGGCTGAACTTCTCTCCTTTTGACGCGTGTCTTATTTCTTTAGTAAATCTTCTTTCTCTTCGGCGCATGTCTTTTTTCTTGTCTTGATTGATCTACCTTGTCACTCTAGGGAAGCAAAACCTTCAAAATGGGGGGCTGTTTGTTGGGGAAGCCAAACCGAGTCCCACTTGCTACATTATTAATAATAAGCTAATACCTAAAGAGAGTTTGACCCGGCTGCAACACCGACGAAGAGGTAGGGTCTACAAAATTTGATCCAGCTGCAACACTGACGATGAGGCAGGATCAAAAACTGACAACTTTTTCCTTCTTTTTTTGTTGTTTTTTTTTTTTTTTTTTTTGTTTTGCTTTTTTCATCATGGTAATACGAGAGTAAAAATGACCTGGCTACAACACTGACGAGGAGACCGGGTCGAAAGATAGATGTTGGACCCCACTACTCCATCAACTGAGAAGTAAGATCGGAGAACGTTGGTAGCATGGATTCAACCACCCCATCAGCGGAGGGGCTGGATCGGATAATGGCAACCTGGGACCGGCTACACCATCAGCGGAGAGCATGATCAGAGGACGACTGCAACTTGGACCTAGCCACTCCATCAGCGGAGGACTAGATCGGACAATAAGTTTTTTGAATTTTGAATTTTTCTTTTCTTTCATTTTTTTTTTTTTTTTTTCTTTTTCCTTTTTTCAGATTTTTTTTTCTTTTTCTCTTTTTCTTTTTTCTTCATTCTTTTTTCCTTTTTTACTTTTGCTTTTTTCTCATTTTTCTTCTTTTTCTTTTTCTTTTTCATTAATAAAAAGGACTTGAAAGTCAGTAAAGTTGGATCTATCAACGGAGGAGCAGAACATTAACTGGAACCCTACTACACCATCAGCGGATAAGTAGGATAACAGCAACTGGGATCTAGACACTCCATCAGCGGAGGACTGGATCGGATAATGATGACCAATAATCGGCTACACCATCAACGGAGAGCAAGATTAGAGGACGACTGCAACTTGGACCTAGCCACTCCATCAGCGGAGGACTAGATTGGATAACAACGACCTAGAACCGGCTACACCATCAGCGGAGAGCAGGATCTGAGGGCGGCGAGAGCTTAGACCCGGCCACTCCATCAGCGGAGGACTGGATTGGACAATGATGACCTAGAACCGGTTAAACCATCAGCGGATTGCAGGATCTGAGGGCGATGGAAGCTTGGACCCGGCCACTCCATCAGCGGAGGACTGGTTTGGATAATGACGACCTGGAACCGGCTACACCATCAACGGAAAGTAGGATTTGAGGACGACTGGAGCTTGGACCCGGCCACTCCATCAGCGGAGGACTAGTTCGGATAATGACGACCTGGAACCGGCTACACCATCAGCGGAGAGCAGGATCTGAGGACGACGGGAGCTTGGACCTGGCCACTCCATCAGCGGAGGACTGGTTTGGATAATGACGACCTGGAACCGGCAACACCATCAGCGGAGAGCAGGATCAGAGTACGACTACAGCTTGGACCTAGCAACTCCATCAGCGGAGAGCAAGATTTGATAATGACGACCTAGAACCGGCTACACCATCAGCGGAGAGCAGGATCAGAAGACGACGATAGCTTATACCTAGCCACTTCATCAGCGGAGAGACTAGATCGGGCGATGAGAGTTGATAAATTTTGTTTTGAATTTTCATTCCTTTTTTTATTTTTGATTTTTTCGACTTTTAATTTTATTTTTTTTATTTTTTTCTGATTTTTTTCAACTCTATTTTTTTGATAATTTTTCTTTTTTCTTGAACTATACAAAGAAGTAAGACTCGAGAAAAAATTAGGTCTGTTGCACCATCAGCGGAGAAATAAGACCTGAATAGAAATTTGATCTGCTTGGGGAAAGGTTCGGATCTGTTGCACCATCAACGGAGAAACGAGATCTTCAAGATATCTATACTACTGTACCATCAGTGGTAAAGCAAAATCTGGAAATGTTGGGCTGTCAATAATGACGAGGGCAAGATCTAAAAATGCTACTTCTGGAGAGGTGTGACCTGAAAATGGGAAAAAAACATTAATCAGTAAATGTTCACAAAATTTGACATTGTTACCTTTTATTGATGCTTCAGCATCCTTTTTGTGTTTGGCCTTCTTTATGGCTAGAGGTTGGCAGTTGTGTTGTTGCCACCACGGCTGAGGATGTTCGGTCTCTTTTTGAACTTTTTTTAAGCAAAAATGCATGAATTTTATGCCTAAATGCATGGCGACTTCGGTGTATGCATTGAACATAGATGTATGACGTATGTGAAAATGATGAATGTAACTAAATGCATGAATGTGATTTAATTTTTCTGGCCCTCAAAGGGATGCCCCTGACACCTCACTGGTCTCGTCAGGATCTTGGTTTTTTCATGCGGTAGTGCCCCAACTTTGTCCTAAGTTCTATCAGCTTTCATCTGAGTGGATGCCCCAAAATTTTGTTCATTACATGACATCATCTGACACTGTTCTCGTAATATTTTTAAAACTTTAGGGTGATGTATTTTGGATATTCAAGACTCAGATATGAACAAAAGATGTTTGCATTGCTATTTGTAGTTTTGATCCCTTACAAAATACTCTCACCACTATTGTACTTAAGTCGGTGAGGTTGGTTTACAAAAAGTATTACTCTGAAAGTGATAAAAACTACAAGGGGACCTACTATGGTCAAGACAGTGCAATAGTTCAAAAAAACCTTCAACGCACCCTCAGTTGGCATTTTCATGCTTTGGTAAAGGGTTCCCACTTGTGGCTGAACTTGTAAGGTTTTCAATACTTATAACACCGAGTTTGAGGTACCTTTCTATCAGCCTCTTGAAGCCCCAACAATTTTTAATTGTGTGGCCCACCTGTTCAGCGTGATATTCGCAACTCGCGTTAGGATCATACCACTTAGGGAATGAGGGTTGCGTCGGAGCCTGGTGGAAAGGTACCACTATATGGGCTTTTAGCAGTTCCTTATACAAATCTCCATACGACATCGACAGGGGAGTGAACTCTATCTTCTCAGTGTTCTTCCTCTGACCAGAACCTTGGCTTGAGGCAATGTGAGCACTTGGCACGGCCTTAGATTGCTACAACTGTGCTAGGCTTGGAATAATTTGCATTGTAAACTCCCGAAGAGTTCACTTCCTGGTCTTTCCTTTCATTGTAAGGCTTCTTACGGGACGAACCTCCGCCATCGTCAATTTTGCCAGTCTTGAAAGTATTCTCGATGAGCTCACCGGATAACACGAGGTCGGCAAAATTGGTAGTCGCGTTGCCTATCAGGTGGCCCAAGATCGGACCCTCCAAAGTTTGTACAAATGTGACCACGGTCTCCCTCTCACTGAGCGGAGGTTAGACCTGAACTGCTATATCCCTCCAGCGCTGAGCGTACTGCCTGAAGCTTTTATTATGCTTTTGTTTCATCTGTTGTAACGTCCACCGGTCTGGCATTATGTCATTGACGTGTCGGTATTACTCCAGAAAAGCTTTTGCCAAGTCTCTCTAGGATTTGATGTGATGTTGGCTCAATTGATTATACCATCGGGCAGCGGATCCCGATAGATTATCTTGAAAGCGGTGAATTAACAGCTTGTCATCTCGGCCATATCCTGTCATCTTTCGACAGAACATAGTAAGATGAGCGCGATGATAGCTTGTCCCGTCTACTTCTCGAACTCTGGGACCTTGAATTTAGGAGGTAAAACCAAATCTGGGACAAGACTGAGTTCACTAGCATCGAATCCACTGAAGGTATCCTATACTCCCATAGCCTCTAGCTTCTCCTCGAGTCTCTTACATCGATCCTCGATTTCCTTTGAAGCTTCTACCTTCGGTCCCTCGGTCTCAAACAGATGATCCATTTCTGAGATAAAATTTTTAGCTTGATTGCCCTCGGGTTTAACTTCCAATGCAGATGGCTGATTTATAGGGATCGAAGTACCGGCCTAGTGTAGATGAGACTTTTCCCGAGAAATGATCACTTGAGGTTGAGTTTATGCTATATCCTGGTTTGAATGGGCGTGATCCCCAGAGGATACATAAGATCCTCGTCCCCAGCAGTGGGTCTAGGATTTGCAGTGGGATTTACAACAGAGGCCTCTCTAGGCTCGGAAAGCTTCAATCCCAGCATTTGTGCCATTTGGCCCAGTATGTCTTGTTGTGACTTTGCAAGTTGTTCCCTCATATCCTGTTGGACTCTCGCCAACTGTTCCTCAACCTGCTTGGCTATGTTTGCTTGCAACTCTTTCTGATCTTGCTCGATTTTTTTCAATCTTTCATCGTTCAACATCTTTGTTTTGTACCGGGTTCCGTATGGATGCTAAGCTAACTGATCTTCTACTTTATCCAGTATCACTGTCATAGGGCACCCCTAGAGTCATTTTTCTTATTTTGAAAATGAATGTATATGCATGCAAAATGTGTCCTAAATTGATGCAATGCAAAATCAAGATTGCGATGATATTGTGCAATGATGCAGGTGAAATCAATGCGATGAGAATAAAATGAAACGAGTTAGTACCAAATAAAACGATTAAATAAAACAAATGAAAAATAGAGTAATAAAAAAATTGTACATAAACAAGAAATAAGGCACCAGAGCTTAAATAGGGTAACCACTAATCGGGCAGAGTTTCACATGGCTCTAAAGGGTTAGCTCATACAGCTCACTATATGCAGTTTTGGTGCTAAGAGGTACCCGAATTGTCCTTGATGTCCTCTACTAAGAGTAGCAAGGCCCCCAGTCATCACCCATTATAAGCTCCTTTCAACCGGGTTCAATTCAGGGGGACCCATTCGCTTATGCCTGCACGAAGGAACAATATCCTTACGAAAGCATAAGGTACTCGAGCCTTGAAGGTACTTGCTAGGCCTACACGAGAGAACGATATCTCCACGAAAGCATTAGCGTTTTCCCCCTTTAAAAAACGGGTTTATATGCCATATTTTAAATGCGTTAAAATAAACGCGCAATTATAACCGAATATTAGTTTAATAGTCACTTTAATCCGAAATTTCCGATATTAATAAAGCGGTAATTATTTGAAAAAAGTTTGACTCTCATTTTTTTGAAAAAACAAAAATATCCCCAGCGGAGTTGCCATCTGTAGCGATGTCCCTCTCGCTATTTAAACGAGGTTTTTTATTTTGTTTTTGAAAATATTGTCTTTCGCGAGGAGTTTTATAAAACCCGTGTTTTATTTAAAAATGAAGTCGCCACCGGCCACTCAAGGTGGACCAAACACCGTAAAAAACCAGAGATTTTAAAATGTCGAGTTCGGGAGTCGGTTACGGATGGGGAAGGATTAGCACCCCCACACCGCCCAAAATTGGTACTTTAATAATTACCGCTTTATTAATATTAGACTTTTCGGATTAAAGTGACGATTAAATTAAAATTTGGTTATAAATGCGAGTAGATTTTAAAGGCCCTGTTATTCAAGAGTAAACGCCCAACCACTATCACTACGCCTGATACTGGTCCCGTTTATGCTCGAATAAAAGGGCACCGCATTGACAAAATATATGTTCGTTATGCAAACTTAAAAACATGGCAAATATAAATAAATACATTGCGATAAAAATATAAATAAATACTAACATAATAAAATACTAATATAACATAAATAAAATACTAATCTAAAACATACATACATAACTATTAATTTAACACATAAATAAAAACAAATCTAACATAAATAAAATACTAATCTAAAACATCCATACATAAATATTAATCTAACTCATAAATAAAAACAAATCTAACATAAATAAAATATTTATATAAAACATAAATTTAAAACATAATAAATACTAATCTAAAACATAAATAAACATACAAAATAAAAACACAATTTTAAATTAACTACTACTTCATTAAATCATAAAAATTACAACATAAATAAAAAAAGAAAGAAAATATACCTAACTAGGAGTTCGAATGACGAATCCCGACTGAACCCCACCGAGATCTACCACGACCTCTCCAAAAAATTAACTAGATCGGATCCAAAATAGGACCCCGATCAAACCGGTTAGGACCGAGGACACTGTCCCGGTCCTAGGCTAGCCGAGAGCCTAAGCTCCCTTATTTGGCCAGCCCCTGCCGATTTCATGCCTTTAATTACCCCCCCCCTGCCTCTATTTATAGGCAATTGGGGAGGCAAAAGGGGTGACGTGGACCACCCAAAAACCATGTGATTTCTTCTTTTTTTAATTTATTATTATTATTATTGATTTTTTATTAATTTTATATTAATAATATTACTATTAAAATAACTCTAATAACACTAAAACCCGGTCAAAAATAAGTGATCACATACATATATCTTATATAATATTAATATATATAAAAAGTAAACCACTTGATATAATAATATATATTATATACATAATAATAATAATAATAATAAATAATAATAATAATAATGCATGAATCAACATAAAATTTAAACGTCAAGGATTAAAATACATGAATATTAAAATACATGACTAAACTAGCAAATATTATAGGACTAAAATGCAATAAATATAAAGCATAAAGAAACAAGTGCAAATTAACAAAAGTATAAAACTGGAAATTAAGTGCCAGAATAAAATGACTAAATTGAAATGAAACAAAAATTATAGGCTTAAAAAAAGAAAAAAAACGAAAAATAAAAAGAAATGACAGACGAAGGACCAGAAGCGGAATTAACCAAAGATAAAAGTTGAAATAGGGTGGAAGTGGGAGGAAATTTGCCCATAAACAAAAAGCGGATCCTTCTCCTAGGTCTGGGTTACCGCGGGTCGGGTTGTGCCAAAACTGCACCGTTTTTGGCTTACTGATTTAAAAGGGTTTTAAAACATTATATGTGTTATTTTTTTAAAACTCAGATTAAAAAAGAAGACCTAAACCTAACTCTCCTCTCACCCTCTCTTAATCTCAACCTGGCGGCGCTGCTTCCCATGGGAACCTCCATGCTCGGCCGGCCATTAGGTGCCTTTCAACGGCGGCTCGACGTCATGGCGAGGGTCACGACGGCAACACCGGTAAGCTTTCGACTTTCCCCTTCCACTTTTTTACATCGATTAAAAAAAGTGCAAACCTTTGATTTAAAAAAAACAACGAACAAGATTTCTATTTTCAAAATGAAAGTAGTTCGGATTCTAAAAAATTTGTCGATTTAGAAATCCTTACATTTTCTTCGATTTTCCCTTCCTTACAATTTTTCAGAACCCCAAAAATCTCCCAATTTTCTTCGAATCTAATTCGGGTTATATAACCTCAAATGTTTACAAAGAAACTAACAACCCCATTTTTTAATTTGTTACTGCAGATCTAAGTAGATGGAGCATGGCCGGATTTTTGCAGAGTTATGGTATGGGTTGGTATATTTGGGTAGGTTAGGGAATGGGTTGTGTTAGGCTTTTATTTTATTTTTATGGTTTTTGGGTTAGGGTTTGGTTTTGCTTAATTTAGGGTTAATTTAGTTTAAGGTTTTAGACTTAATTTTGGGGTTTATCGGTTCAAGCACGGCCTCCGGAGGATGAACAACGCCACGACAGCAGCAGGAGCAATGGCACTGGTGATTGCGGCAGATGAGGGTATTAGGGTTAGGGTTAGATTAATTAGGGTAAGGTATTTTGGTAATTTTGGACTTGGGTCGGGTTATGGTTTTTGGGTTTTGGTTTGTGTATTTTGGGCTTAGATTTGGGCTTATTTATGTAAAAAAACCTATTTTTAATAGTTATCTAGAAAAATAACCCATATTTAAAGTTATCTAGAAAAATGACACCTAAAAATTTAAGAAGATATACAAAAAGTTGATAAGTTTAAAAAAAAAAAAATAATTTCCCGTTTTATTCGGTCTGGTTGGGCTTCTTCCCTCTTGACGTATGTCTCCATTCTTCGGTAGACCTTCTTTCTCTTCGACTTAGGTCTTATTTCTTGTAGTCACTCTTGGGGAAGTAAAATCTTCAAAATAAGGGGTTGTCTGTTGGAGAAGCAAAATGAGTTCAACTTGCTACATTATTGATGATGAGCTAATACCTAAAGAGAATATAACCCAGCTGCAACACTGACGAAGAGGCAAGGTCTACAAAACTCGATCCAGCTGTAACACTGACGAAGAGGCAAGATCTATAGATGAAAGTTCCAATGTCTGGTCTAGGCTACAACTCTGACGAAGAGGCAAGATCAGAAAATTGAAAACTTCTTCTCTTCTTTTTCTTTTTCTATTTTTTCTTCTTTTTTTAGATACAACATTGATAAAACTTAAAAGTTAGTAAATTTTGACCAAGCTACAACACCGACGAAGAGGCATGGTCTAAAGTTAGTAATTTGGATCCAACGACGACACCGACGAAGAGGCAGGATCAAGAGTTAGTGAATTTGGTCTAGCTACAACACCGACAAAGAGGAAAGATAGAAAGTTAGTAAATTAGGTTCAGCTACAACACCGACGAAGAGGCAAGGTCTGATGATTTGATCCAGCTACAACTCTGACGAAGAGGCAGGATCGGAGGGTTGGTTTCTTTGCGATCAAGCTACGACTCTGACGAAGAGGCATGATCGAAATTTGGCAAATTTGGTTCAGCTACATCACCGACGAAGAGGCAGAACCGAAAGTTAATCAAGTTGGATCTATCCACACCATCAAAGGGGGATAAGATCGAGTTTCAGTACTTAGACTCCACTAGACCATCAACGGAGAAGCAGAATCGGATGACAGCAACATGAATCCTACTACGCCATCAACGGAAGAGTAGAATTGGATTTTAGCAACTTGGAATTAGCCTTACCATCAACAGAAGGGCTAGATCGAATAACAACAACTTGGATTCCCTAGACCATCAACAGAGAAGTAGAATCAGATGACAGTAATATGAATCCTATTACGACATCAACGGAAGAACATGACTAGATTTCAGCAACTTGGACCCCAGCCACACCATCAACGGAGGGACAAGATCGGATGGTAATTTGGATTCTACAACGCCATCAACGGATAAGCGGAACACTAACTTGAACCCTACTACCCATCAACGGAGGAGCATGATTGGATTTCAGCAACTTGTACACCAACCACACCATCAACGAAAGGACATGATTAGATAGTAATTTGGATTTTACGATGCCATCAACGGAGAAGCATAACACTAACTTGAACCGTACTACACCATCAACGGAGGAGCATGATTGGCGAATGATAATAACTTGGACCCATCTACACCATTAATGGAGAGACAGGATCGGATAAATCAAACTTGATTTTCTTTTGATTTTTCTCTTTTTGATTTTTTTATTTTTTCTATTTTCTTTTATTAGAATTTTTTTGTTTTTCTTTTTGATTTTTTTTTTGAATTTTTTGATTTTTTTTTATTAATTTTTTGACTTGCAACTATAAGGAGGATACAAGATCTGAAGAAAAAAATTTGTCTAGTTGTACCATCAACAGAGAAACGAGATCTTCAAAATATCTAAACTACTACACCATCAGTGACAAAGCAAAATTTGGAAATGTTGGTCTATCACCAATAACGAAGGCAAGATCCGAAAAAGTTACTTTTGCTGCTCTACTGGCGGAGAGGTATGACCTGAAAATGGGAAAAAAAACATTAATCAATAAATGTTCAAAAGTTTGGTTGTTGGTACCTTTTATTTAGATATTTCAGCATTTTTGTATGTTTGGCCATCATGATTGCCCCTTGTGTTGAGGAAGTTCAATCTCTTCTTCGAACTTGTTTGTAAAAAAATGCATGCATGAATTTTATGCCTAAATGCACGGTGACATCGGTGTATGCACTTAATCTAAATGTATGACATATGCAAAAATGGTTCAATGCAAGATGAATGCAACTAAATGCATGAATGATTTCTTTTTTGGCCCTCAATGGGATGCCCTTGACTCCTCACTAGTCCTGTCAGGATCTTGTTCTTTTGCATGTGGCGGTGCCCCAACCTCTTCTTGGATTCGATCACCTTTCCTTGGATCAATTCTCACCTGAGTACATGCCCACATAATTTTTGTTCAACTCTTGTAGCGAATTTTGTCTTGTATGTTCATCTTTTTTCGAGTGGCTTTCATTGTCCTCTTGAAGATATTGTGTTGCCCTCTAGGCTGGATTCACAAATTTTTTTTGTTGGTTCGTGGCAACTTATCTCTTTTGGATCAATGCGGAGCAGTGATGATATGTAGCTTTCGAATGCTTGTTTCTGAACCTTGATGGAGAACGCCTCCAAATTGAAGCCTTGTCGGAGGCATGGTTTTGTAGTAGACACTTTCGGATATGCCCCAAGATCGAACTCTTGTAGAGGTTCTGTAAGGTGCTAGATCGACCAACTTTGTTCTATCAAATGGGGCAACCCAGGGACCGACTTTAAAAGTGTTCAAAATGTATGCATGTAAATGCGAGGTACATGTCTTAGATGCGAAAACATTGATTCAAAAATAGTTCTCGTGGTTCAACTTTCGAACTCACGGGATTCATTTGCAACTTTGAATATTGCCTTGATATCTAGAATACTAGATTTTCTCCCGATGATAATTTTTAAATTAAGAACCAGTCATGAATCAACATTTCATGCTGGTAAAATGCAAAAAAAAATGTTACGATATGCCATGCAGTAATGCAAAATGAACAAATTTAATATGATGTGATCACACGAAAAATGGGTCAGTTCGAATTTAAAATAATCAAATGAACAAATTCAATGGTAATTAAGGTAAAAAATAAACAGATAAAAAATTGTACATAGAAAATACATCAGAGTCTAAAAGGGTAACTGCTAAACGAGCAGAGTTTCGCATGGCTCTAAAAGGGTTGGCTCCTGCGGCTCACTATATGCGGGTTTTGGTTCTAGGGAAGGGTACCCGAAGTGTCCTCGTTGTCCCTTACTAAAGGTAGCAAGGCCCCTGATCCTCACCCATTATAGGTTTCAAATGGATAAAGTTCAATTCAGGGGGATACATCCCTTATGCCTATACAGAGGTAACTCATACGAAAGCATAAGAAATATATCCCGAAAGCGATTCACCAACCTATGCGGTGGTAACCCACACGAAGGCAGTATCACACTTCCACAAAAGAACAGAGCTCGGGTAGAAAGCTCATGGAATGCAGAAAAAATAAATCAATAATATTTACAGAAAAATAAAATGCATGTCTTATTAACAAAAAATAGAATCATATTTTAAATTAAAATCAAATTTGCCAATTTCCAATGACCAATGACCAATACTAAAAGATAATCGACTCATGGCTTGACTATCTTTTTATTTTAAAAGTCAACAGCAGAGTCGCCAGCTGTGTGCACCCAAATCCGTCCAACGCTCCATTTTATTCGGGTTTTAAAATTATTTTTGTTTGTTTGAAAAAACCCGCCCGATTTGGAGATTAAAAATATGGAGTCACTACCGATCATTTTAAAAATGGTAGACCAAACACCAAAATAAAACCAGAGATTCAAAATTTGGGTCTGAGAGTCGGTTACAGATGGGGAAGGATTAGCACCCCACACCGCCCAAAATTGGTACCTAGTCGATTATTTAATGTTTTGGTATTGGAAATTTTGAATTCGATTAAAATTCAAAATACGATTCTTGAAAGCATAAAACATCGAGAAAATCGCATCCCTTTATGCCAGGGACACGGCTTCTCGCTTTCTTGAAAAGATTTTTAAAATATCACATCCCTATACGCCTGGGATATGATTTATCGAGGTTTTAGAAAACATTGATTTAAAATTCAAAATTTATTTCTTTGAAAACATTTTTTGATGATTTAAAAAACATATATGATGTAAAAATATATATATGCTTAGTATTTAATATTTATATTTACCAAAAAAAACTATATATATATATATATTCAAAGTTAGTAATTTATATACACATATATAAAGAATAAGTATTTATCATTATTTATATATACTTAGAAATATAATATTCAAGATAAAATACATTTGTTTTTCATTATTTATGAAACAATATATTTATATATAGTTAATAGTCTATACATATATACATATTACCAAAATGAATATTTATGATTATTTTATATATATTGTAGTTAAATCAAAATATTATACATTATTTAAAAATAAGTAAAATCTTATCTATATACATATATATAATATAAGATATATAAATATTATACATAGATAAAAAATAAATATATATATGTACATATATCTTATATAATATTAATATATATAAAAAGTAAACCACTTGATATAATAATATATATTATATATAATAATAATAATAATAATAATAATAATAATAATGCATGAATCAACATAAAATTTAAACATCAAGGATTAAAATGCATGAATATTAAAATACATGACTAAACTAGCAAATATTATAGGACTAAAATGCAATAAATATGAAGCATAAAGAAACAAGTGCAAATTAACAGAAGTATAAAGTTGGAAATTAAGTGCCATAATAAAATGACTAAATTGAAATGAAACAAAAATTAAAGGCTTAAAAAATGAAAAAGGACGAAAAATAAAAAGAAATGGCTGACGAAGGACCAGAAGCAGATTAACCATAGACAAAAGTTGAAATGGGGTGGAAGTGGGAGGACCAAGGGCGTAATTTGCCCATAAACAAAAAAGCGGATCCTTCCCCTGAGTCCGGGTCACCGCAGGTCGGGTTGTGCTAAAACAACATCGTTTTTAGCTTACCGGTTTAAAAGGGTTTTAAAATATAATATGTGTTATTTTTTTAAAACTCAGATTAAAAAAGACCTAAACCTAACTCTCCTCTCACCCTCTCTTTATCTCAACCCGACGGCCCCGCTTCCCATGGGAACCCCCATGCTCGGCCGGCCATTAGGTGCCTTTCAATTAGGGGTGTGCATTTCGGATATCCAATCCGATCCGAAATTTCGAATATCCAAAATTTTTAGATAGGTAATTTAGCGATCCGTATCCGATCCGAAAAAACCGGATACCTGATTTTTGGATATCTGAAATTTCGGATCGGATATTCGGATATCCGAGTATCCGAATTTATCACTAGATTTAATTTTTTAAAAATTTGGCGGTCTTATCCATGAAAATTTTAGGTTTTCGAATATAACAATCAACAAATTATTGAATATGATAACTTTTATCCATAAAATTTTTAATTTTTCATATATAACAAGTAAAAATATCGAATATAACAAGATTTATATCTATAAAAAATTTAAATTTTTGGATATCGGATAATCGAATATCCGATCCGAATGCAAAATCACTATCCGTATCCGATCCGAATGATCCGAAAAATAAAAATCGGATAGGATATCCGAAATTTCGGATCGGATCAACGGATAATGGATCAGATTTTTTGCACACCCCTACTTTCAACAGCGGCTCGACGTCATGGCGAAGGTCACGACGACAACACTGGTAAGCTTTTGACTTTCCCCTTCCCCTTTTTTTACTTCGATTAAAAAAAGTGCAAACCTTTGACTTAAAAAAAACAACGAACAAGATTTCTATTTTCAAAACGAAAGTAGTTCGAATTCTAAAAAATTTGTCGGTTTAGATCCTTACATTTTCTTCAATTTTCCCTTCCTTAAATTTTTCAAAACCCCAAAATCTCCCCTTTTTCTTTGAATCTCATTCGGGTTATATAACCCCAATTATGTATAAAGAAACTAACAACCCCATTTTTTAATTTGTTGCTGCAGATCTGAGTAGATGGTGAACGGCCGAATTTTTGCAGAGATATGGTATGGGTCGGCAGATTTGGGTAGGTTAGAGTACGGGTTGTGTTAGGTTTTTATTTTATTTTTAGGGTTTTGGGTTAGGGGTTGGTTTGGCTTAATTTAGGGTTATTTTAGTTTAGGGTTTTAGATTTAATTTTGAGGTTTATCGGTTCAAGCACAACGGTCAGAGGATGAACGGCACGGCGACAACGGCATGAGCAATGGCACTGGCAGTTGCGGCAGATGAGAGTATTAGGGTAAGGTATTTTGGTAATTTTGGATTTGAGTCGGGTTATGATTGTTGGGTTTTGGTTTGGGTATTTTGGGCTTGGATTTGGGTTGGTTACCCAAACCCAAAACGGGTTATGACAATGGCTATGTAAAGGTTGTTGCTTTTTAGTTTCCGATAGGGTTTGTATTATTTGGGAGAGTTTTATTATTTCACACAAATCAATTTATAAGCATAGTAAGTGTGCTATCGCGAGTTTTAAAGATTGAACTTACAACAAGTGTTATGTAATCAAAAAGATTTACTTAAGGGAAAATCAAAGGACGGATATATAGGGTGCTGGGGGCAGTTGCACCCTCTAAAAATTTAAAATTATCTTATATTATATATTTTTTTGTATTTTCTATTGATAATTTAATTCTACACCCCTAAACTCTTGTAATTTTGCACTCCTACATTTCTAATATAGCTTCTTAATAGTTTGCGCCCCTCACATGAAATCTTGGTTCCGTCCATGGGGATAATAACTAAGATGATATTGTATGAGAGAGCGCCTACAACCAGTTGCGAATTTCAAAATATTTTTGAGGGTAGACACGCATATATTAAGTATTAACGACATAATTTTTTTTGTACGTAACTAGGTACAAATAAAATTTTAAAGGGACACACTCAGTAAAATAAATAACTAATAAAAAATGAGTGGACACAATAAAATTTAACAAACATACTCGATAAAATAAATAACTAATAAAAAATTCAGATTTTTAAAATAAGCACATCCCACGCCATCACCACTTACATCTGTGACTGCCTACAACTAACGTGTGCAGTTAGGAGCTATTCAATCAGCATGAAACATAAATGTCAAAAATATACTCGAACCCATTTCAAAATTTTGATTTACAAAGCTTGGTATTATATTCATATTATATTTCATCGTGTGTGTTTTTTTCAAGTTTAGTACAGATATCGTATCATCTTATGTTTGAACGAAATTCAGGTGTAGATTGAATTTCTCAAATTCAAAGTTTTTATTATTTTTAAAGGCTTAATAGTCAAATAAGTGTTCAAATTATACATATGACTCATTTTTTATGCTTAAACTATTTTTCGTTATAAATAGGTACTTAAAGTTTAATTTCGATCATTTTAGGTGCTTGACTGTTAGAAAATATCGTTAGCAATTAAAATATAACACATGATATGTTTTAATTTTTAATTAATTTTAAATAAAATTCATTTTTTAAAATAATACTTTTAAATTTTTACAAAATAATCTCAAATCCCTAACCTAAAAACCAAAATTCCCAAATTGTCGTCGTTGTCGCCGTTGATTGCCTTGCCGAATACCACCACTACCGTTGTCGGACCACCATGACCATTTCCCTAACCACCCATCGCCGGTAACCAACGGTAGGTGTGTTGACCGACTTCCTTTTCACGATTTGACTTCTTGCGACGTTAGGAAGCTAATTGACACACCTACCCTCGATTACCGACAATGGGTGGTTGGAGGAATGATCGTGGTGGTTCGACAACATATATGGTGGGCAGCGGCAGAATCGGATGGAAAAATTATGAATTTCTAATTTGGGATTATTTTGTGAGTTTTGAGAAATTTAGGGTTTTTTAAAATTAAGTTAAAAAATAAAATAAATTTAAAAGAAATAAAATAAAAATATTTTTTTAAAAAATAATTAACAATTAAACACCTAAAATAACAGAAATGAAACTTTAAACATTTATTTAGAGCGAAAAATAATTTAGATACTAAAAATGAGCCATAAATATAGTTTATATACTTAATTAATTATTAAGCCTTTTTAAAATTTAAAGTATTGTGCGTTTTTTTATATTGACGTCGAAAAAAATTGATTCAAACAATTTCTTTGATAAATGAGGATGTTGCTACAATAAATTAATTCAAACAAAATTATTTTATGAAATAAGGATTTGCTACAGTAAATGGATAATGTCGTCATCTCTTTAAGATGACTTTAAGAACTCGTCCAAAAAGTATAACGACTTTGGGGTTGAATCTACCTGTCTGACATGCATGGGAAGGAAAACATGTAGTCCCTTCCCGACGGTCTCTATAAAACTGTCCACTTAAAAAATTCTTTCCAAAAAGCCGTCCTCATCCCTAGTTCAAAAAATAAATTCTGACACCCCTATTTGGTGGACTAAATTGAAAGTATTTAAAAAATTATCAGAAAATTTTGACGATTTCAAATATATGTAAAAAAATCATTAAAAATTCTGACAACTTCAAATAATTATTTTTAAATATAATTGTTTAATTATTTTTATTTTGTGAAATAAAGAAACAACCTTCCGTATCCTGAAATAAAAAAAAAAACCACAAGGCAATATTCCCCGCAATATTAGAGGGTTTTGTCAATGTATTCGTTTAGATTTTTCGAATAGTTTTTTTTTTCAGTTCATTTTATCATTTCTACTTTTAACTATGTCGAATGATGAGCAGGAGAGCAGACATTCATACGTGGCATTAAGGCCGACCAGACAAATGATTTAGCTTTCGCTATAATCTGACAATAAACTGTTTTCTTAGAAAAATCTAATTACTTTTACATGCAAAAATTAATTACTATTACTTATACCAGTGGGGAATTTGGGAATCAAATTCCTAGACCAAAGTTCAATCCAACTGAGGGAACAAGATGTGAAATCAAGCTGTGAAATGAGAATGCGGGCTGTGCTGGTATTTGTAATAATTAGGGTTGTTTGATGTTGTTGTCTCTGTTCAGCTGCGGAGGCAATTCATTACCTTTGGATTTTGCCAGCCTTGGCTTGTTTTCTTGTTTGGAGACGTGGATGGAATAAAGTTGGGCATAAAGTTAAAAAAAATTGTCCTTTGATTAGATTGTTATTTTTGTTTTTATTTTTTTGAATTAATTTAATTTCTAATATTTTATTTTGGTTCAAAAAAATCTTTGTTGATGAAAATTGTTAGTCAACTGTCGATAAACAATTTAAAATGACTTAATAGAATGACGCGTTAGAAAAAAAATATTTTTATATTTTATATAATTTTATAAAAATATTTTTGAGGGATGTGTCACCATGTAAAGTCAATATATTTGTCTATATAATACTGTTGGCGGCGCGCATTGTCATGTCATTTTAAGTTGTTTATCGACAGTTGATTAATAATTTTTATTCGCAGAAGTGTCATTTTAACCGAAAATGAAACATTGGGAGTTAAATTAATTCAAAAAAAATAAAAATAAAAATAACTATCCAATCAAATGTTAGGAAATTTTTTAGCATTATACCATAAAGTTACTATCCAATCTTATCCGGATTGAATTTTCGTTTTGGTGTTCATTCTTGTCGTTGCTTTATTTACCTATACGGCTGAGGGAATATATACATTCTTTCCTCCAAGTGATAGGTTTTCCCTTTGGGTTTGAAAACTCGGTTTTAGAAAATAGAAGTTAAGTTGGTTTTTATGTTTTTTTCGGATAAAACTTTGATATACTGTTTGTGTAAAATTTTATATAGTCTTGTGTATTAGAGTTTTTTTTCCTTTTTTTAATAAAAGCAATAAAAAAAATGTGCATGGTCAAAATTTTGAAAAATAATTTTTAACTTAATGAATGACTCATATGCAAATTTATATAAACGCAAAAATATTTTTAATAATATTTAAATATCTGGTCTTTCATGTTCTCGTTATAAAAAAATAGGAACCAAAATTGTTCTCTTCCTTTCATTATTAAAACAATTTTTTTATTTCTATTTATCAAGCATGTTTTTTTAATTTTAAAAAATAATTATTTTTCAAAAATGAACATAAAAATGAAAATATGTTATAAATAATCAAAAGAATAATAAGGACGTGAGGGATGAGAGATATAGAGAACTTTGTATTATATTCTCAATGTGGAATTGTGTATGATGCCTTTATCAACCTCTACATTTATAGGCATAAGAGGAAAACACTAATTTCAATTGGCATCAAACCCTAATAATAAACATTAAACTCTCATTTAATACATGAATATCCACTATTAGGGGTGTGCAAAAAAATCCAATCCGATTG
Source organism: Hibiscus mutabilis (assembly GCA_019671005.1). NCBI lineage: Eukaryota > Viridiplantae > Streptophyta > Magnoliopsida > Malvales > Malvaceae > Hibiscus > Hibiscus mutabilis. The sequence continues at coordinate 34,306,039 of CM033740.1, read as the reverse complement.
ATTTGATCCGTTTATCTGTTGTTTTGATCCGAAATTTTGAATATCCGATCTCTTTTTTATTTTTTGGATAATTCAGATCGGATATCAAAAAATTTCAGATTGGATACGGATAGTTGTTTCACATTCGGATCGGATATCCGATTATCCGATATCCGAAAATTTAATTTTTATAGATATGAATCTTGTTATATTCGATATTTTTACTTGTTATATATGAAAAATTGAAATTTTTATGGATAAAATTTTGTTATATTCAATAATTTATTGATTTTTATATTCGAAAACCTAAAATTTTCATGGATAGGACCGCCAAATTTAAAAAAAATAATTAAATTAAGTCATATTTTGAATACTCAGATATCCGATTATCCGATCCGAAATTTCGAATATCCGAAAATCGGGTATCTAATTTTTTCGGATCTGATACGGATCGCTAAATTGCCTATCCAAAAATTTTGGATATCCAAAATTTCGGATCGGGTATCCGAAATGCACACCCATATCCACCATAAATAAATATTCATAACACTCCCCTAAACCCTAAACCATAAATGAATATTCATAACACTCCCTCTTGGATATTCATAAAGATAATATGCCTCGTTAAAACTTTACTAAGATAAAAACCATGTGAGAAAAAATCTTAGTGAAGGAAAAAATAGTACACACATGTTTGATATGCATAACATGTTGCCTTATTAAAAACCTTACCAAGAAAACCCACTGGAAAAAAGCCTCGGTTAAAGGGAAAAGAGTGCAATGCGTATTTACTCCCCTCATGAAAACATCACATAAGATCTTTGAATCTTTGTAATTCAATCTTGAATACAATCTTCAAATGTTGAAAAAAACAATGCACCGGTGAGTAAATTTTCCAAATTACTACTTTAAAGGATTCATCAAATATTATTATTTTAAAGATCATGTGGGACGAAACCTTGGAAAAATATGTTTCGTTTTGTCAACTTTGATGTATCCACCTTTCAATTGAGATATAAAATTTTCATTATCTCTACACAAGATAATTTACATCTTATCTTGTGAAAATAAATGCATATCTCCTATATATGTTGGGTCAATAGTCTTAACCAATCATATTTTAGGTGTACATGTGCATGACAATTATTTCTACATGATTGAAGAGACATTGAGTTTGAAGATCTAAAGGTAATGATCTTGTAGCACTTAGATAGTACTTCCAGACCAACTAAGATATGATGCTTTTAAATCATTAAGATACAATGCTTCTAAACCAACTAAGATACAATATTTCTGAACCAATTATGATATGATGTTTCTATACCAAGAATTTATTTGTCTTTCTCTTATCCTTATTCTTATATTACTTCCTAATATGTTATCAAAACTTATTGCTCTCTTGTGTATCTCTCTTTGTTCTCACCAAGCCTATCTCAAAAGATGTGAGGGCCCTGTGATACTTTTTAAAATGAGGCCCCTAAATTTTTTTTATAATAAGGTGAAATTGTAAAAGACCAATATTTATCGTATTACGGTTGTTTCTTATAAAATAAAAAAATCAAATTTATGAAACTAAGACAATGTCACAAAACAACTATATAACCGTGACATATTTAAAAAATGACATCTTCAAAACGCTCTTAGAAACAAAATCATCAACCAAATCTTCATAGTCTTATTTCTTCAAAATATCATTCTCCAAAAAAATCTTATTTATGTCCATCCTAAGACAATGTCAGAAAGCAAATTTTCATGACAATTTATTTAAAAATATCATCCTCCGAACGCTCTTAGAAGCAAAATCATCAACTAAATCTTCATAGTCAATAAAATTTTATATGCAATAACAGTATTAGAAAACATATTACCTTTCAAAAATTTCAAAATGTCCAATGGCCCCGTTTTTTCCGACAGGCAAGAACTCTCTTAGTAACCTCAACTCCAAATACAATTCATTCCCATCAATATCGAATTGTCCTTTATTCTTAAAAATAGACTCAAAATAAGCACAATGAGACTTTAGACTTGCATCAGCTAATGACTGCAACTTATGAGAAGTAAACAAAAATCCAAATTTTTTTCATAGTCTTGGTATTATTCAAATCTCCTATTAAGAGAAACAATAGCTTGATCAAAATTTCAAAATCTTCAAATTCCCCAATTAGAAATCCAACCTTCAAAACACTAATTAAAAGTAGTAGTAGAAACTTTTTTTAACCTTTAGAAGATGAATATTACTGATTAGTAGTTGAATCTAAAGTAATTAAAGAAGATTAAAATTAGGATGGACACAAATAAGAACTTTTTTGCCCGTTAAACATCATAAATTTAGTGATTTTTTAGGAATAATTGATTATAATTAAATTCTTGAGATAATAAGGGAGAAAATTAGAAAAAAAAATTAGAAAAATTATTTTTTGGTTGGCAGATTTTTTCAAAGTGTGGGACTCCAAATTTTAGAGTTCTGTGACGTGTCACAGGCTACACTTGTAAATGGACGGCCCTGGTTCTCACTTCTTGTGGTGAGAATAACGATTATGATCACTCAAATAGTGATTAATAATATAATATCTACCATGTTCATAATTATGCACATTTTAATATGTGCATTGTTGCATTCACTTTGGAAAATAAAAAAAATATTTTACATCTTCAAATTTGATACAAATATTTTTTCGATTGTTGTGGTGGCTTCCACATCTTCAAGTATTTTTGTCTTTTTTTTATTAATTGAGGTAGTTTCTTTCTCTGTTCATCTCACTTGTTTTTTTTTTCAGCTTTTATTCATTTGAGTTGTTATCTTTTCAGCTATGTTCATCTAACTTATTGTCTTTTCAGCATTCTTGAACATTTATTAAAATTTTCACTTTTATCTTATCCAGATTCATTGAATTATTGGAGCTTGGTGATATTGAAGAGTTCTAATATTCCCATGTACAATTGATATCTTCAACTATATCGGAAGAATAGTCATCAATTTTTATATTTTATAGCATGATATCTTATTTTATAAATTTGTAAAAATTATTCAGTAATTTTTTTAAGCTGCTCTTGCTGGTTGTAAATAGCTCTATTTATTTTAAAAAAATATTTCAATAGAAGGAACAAATCTAGATTTATTATATAAACATAATCTAAATATTTTTACTAGAATAAGATTTGTTATTCCATTATCAAAAAAATATTAACAAATATCAAGAAGATTATTTATCCCGCCGATTTTCAAAGAACTAAATTCAAACTCTTCAAAATCTATATAAAATAAATTTTAATACTAGATTTTAAATTTTATTTTGTTAGTTGTTTCTTCAACTAAAGTTTTAAAGAGTTTTGTAGGAGCTCTTATAAAATTTGCTCTTTGATTAGTGATATGGTTTTTCCATACCTCATTAACCAAATTATATAAGTTTAAATTTAAACTAAGGTTATAAAAATCTTTTATTTCTTGTGGTTGTTGTAGTTTCAACAACTCTTCAGCTTTTTTATAATTTCAGTATAACTGGATTGATATGCTGAGTTTGGATCGAATCTTGAGATCAATGCGACTTCTAAGAACACCGCAATGAGTTTATTTCTTTTGGTGTTGATATTTGTGATATATTTTTAATTAGTTGTCTTACCATTGAATAAGAAACATGATATTTTGAATTATGATAATATACTACCGAAGATTTGTACGGGCACAAATCTTTAATTAAGATATTGCAGTTTTTGAATCCCTTTATTGAGCATCTTTCGGACAACAGTTTATTCTTCAACTAATTCTAGAGGTTTTTCACCTCTATCCATCATGTCTGCTAAGCTAATTAACAATGATATTATCAGTACCTTTGATATATAAAACTTTAAAATTGAAAGCACATAATTCATTATATCATCTAATTCTTCTAGATATTATTTTTAATTTATTATTAGTGAAAAATTGCTTAACTGCTTACTTATCGCTCTTTATTATAAATTTCTCTAGTGCTAAATATATAAAGAATTTTTGTATACCGTTTTTATGACTAATAATTCTTTTTAAAAGTTGCATAATTAATTTTATTTGATTTAAATTTCCCTAATCTATATCCACATATAATTTTTTGATTATCTATTGCTTTAGCTTTTAATATACAATTCCAATATTAAGGTGTCCATTTTTAATATTAATCTATCTTCTTGTTTAGGAAGATAAACTTTGAGATATCTATAATTTCATATTTTATTTTTCCTAATTATTTTTTAATCCTGTTTAGACCATATAAAAGTATTAGCAAATTTTAATTTATCATATAACATGCATATTTTTCAAATAGTTTTAGAAAGAAATTTTTACCATAATTAACTATTTCTTGAAATTGTTGAATTTATTTTTATCTTCAATATTTTCAGAAAATTCTTTTATTTTAACTGTAATATGATCTTGGAGTTTAAGACCATCTAAAGATAATTTTAATCTCAAAAATTCTATCTTTGTTTTTACTAGTTCTATTTTCTTAGGACTTAATATAATTTCATGTTTTATGATTTCTTGAAAAATAATATTTAGATGTTTTCTACGTAAATCCAGTGTTTCTGAAAATACTAATATATCATCTATATAAACTATACATAATTTTTTATACTTATTAGAAATTGAGTTCATACATCTTTGGAAGACTTGTGGTGCATTACATAATCTAGAAGACATTATTTTTCATTTGATAATGACCACTAGGTGCACTAAAAGTTGTTAATGGTTTTGATTCATCACTTAGCATGCTTTTTCAAAATCTTGATTTACAATCAAACTTACTACAATATCTAACTTGTTTGGCCTGGTTAATTAAAACATCATTTCTTGTAATAAAATAACCATTAAAAATAATATTTTGATTTAGTCTTTTATAATTAATATTTTAATTTTGCATGGTTTCTTACCATAAATGATGGACTATTAGTGTATTCTATTAATCCTTTATCTAGTAACTATTTAATTTGAATATTAAATTTATCTATATCATATTCGGTATAGATCACTAGTTTTACTCCTATAATTTATCAAGATTTTTCAATTTTATATTATAATATCTCGGACTATTTTCTCATAATTTTAATAGTTCTTTACAAAAATTATTTTCTAATATTTTATATAATCAATAATTAATATCCACTTGTTTATTTGTTCTTCCTTTAGAAGTTTATAATGTTACTATATCATATCTATAAAAATGGTAAATGGCTATATATAAAAATATTGCCTAATTGTATGTGCATATCTAGAAAGTATAGTATTTTAGGAACTACAAACCTAATATAACAAAAGTATATAGGTATATTTCTGACTTTATATTATTGTTTTATTACCATCTATTCCTATATCTTTAACAGGGTTTCTCATTGATTGTCATTTTTTATAGGTATAATATTTTTTTTCTACATCTACTTGTTGTAGCTCTTGTATTTAATAAAGTATGTAAAGAATATTTTTATTTTTTAAATTAAAATGTAACTTCTTTACCTATTTTCTTTATTAAAAATTTGAAAAAATAATTATATCTTAATTTTAATTGTTGTATAATTGTAAAAATTTGTATTTCTTACATTCTAGTGTTTCTAAAATTAAAAGAACTTCTACATGGCTTGGTAGAAAAAACAGGAACATGAAATGTTTTCATCCCTGTTGGTGTTAAAGTATTTTCTTCAACTTCCTCTATTGGTTCAATATTAGACGTAGAAGATAAAATTAAATTTTTTTATTATTATTATTATTAAATATATTTCTAAAATACAGTTTATCATTTGAAACATCATACTTTATTGTAAGTGTTGGCTTAGAACTACTTGCATCCGTAAATTTTTTTATCATCCAGTCTTTAGGGATAAATAGAACTTTTAAATGTGATAATTTAGGCTTTATTTTTGTAGTAAATTTATTGTGCTCAAGACGTTCAATAATTTTGTCAATATTTATGTTCATGGTCTCAACCGCGGTCACAACTGCTAATGCCACATTTATTTTTTCCGTTATATAATGTCGCATTTACTTCAAGGAATGGAACGAAGTAAATTTAATATTAGATGATTCTTTTGAGACAATAACTAAAATCATAAACTTATAGAATAAATATATTATGCTTGCATTCATTTCGGGAAATGAAACAAATCCAATAGGACTATTATGTTTTAAATTTAATATATTTGTATTCTCTTTAAGGAATAAAGCAGATCTAATCAGAGAATTTATGTCTTAGATTTATCATAATCACATTCACTTCAGGGAACGGAAAGAATATAACCGAACAAATTTAATCGAATAAACATAAATTGGAGAAACATACCTCTTCATGTTATGTCTGTTTTCCAACCATTTAAACATACAGTGTAAAACTCAAAAAATAATAACACAAACTCTCATCAAATAGAACAGAAGACATTAAAACGAAATATGTCCGAACATGCTCTACCACTTTTCTTGAAAAAAAATACAGCTTCAAGAATGATTAAAACATATAAAAAAACATAACATAATGCATTACCCAATTTATAAACCTTTTATCGTGGATGTGCGCACATCACCTTCAATTTCGTTTACTTTTATTTTATTTTTAAAATCAACTCAATTTTTTAATAATAAACCCTAATTTACATTCATTAATAAACAAGCAAATAAAAAATACCAGACTTTCTAAATTTAGTTGAATATATAATGAATATAGTAACCAATATCAAAATGAATTTTTTTGTAGAATCACCAACAAGAACCACGATAATTGAGTGAGGTCGTACTGATAACGTGTTATAAATAAAGTAAAAGAAGAATAAGAACAAGAGGAAGAGAGATAAATAGAGAAATTTGTATTATATTCTCAATGTAAAGTTGTGTACAATGTTTTCTCCAAACTCTATGGTCATGTTTGTAAACAACTTTTTGAGCTAAAATTAGAGGTTTGAAGCATTTTTAGAGGTTTGACCAGTTAAATCAGTTAATTTGAATGTTTGGTAAATAGAGGATTGTAATAGCAGATTAATGTGAAACCTTTCATTTTGAAAAAGCTCATTTTAGGTGCTTTTTGAGTTAGATGTTTGGATAAAAGACTTGTAAAGACTATTTTATCCTTGATAATTATAAAAAATTTCTCTAAATAACATAAATTTGATTAACTAATAAAATTAAAAAATAATTTCATAAATAAAAATAAAAATATAAATTAATAAATGAATATAAATTTAATAATTAATAAAATTATATTCAAAATATAATTTTATAGACAATAAATTAATATATACATCTAAATTTAATAATTATTAAAATTATATTAAAAAGATAATTTGACAAATAAAAAATTAATATGTACATCCCTATAAATGCTGAGTAATAATATTAAAAAATAATTTTTATAATCTAATTAATATTAGTAGATACAAAATGTTAATAACTAATAAAATATTCAAACAAGTATAAAATATAATCATGTTCTTATATGTATTTTGCTTGTCCAAATAATCAAACAGCTATTAGCTATCAGTTAATTTTACAAAACACTTTTATACAATCAACTAATGTAATCCGTTAATCAAATCAACTAATGCTATCAGCTATCCGGTATCAGCTAATATAGTCCGCTATCTGTTAATTGTCAAACATGGCTTATATTTATAGGCATAAGAAAAAAACTCTAACTCCAATAAATATTAAATTCTAATAATAAAATAAATTAAACTTTCATTTAATACATAGATATCCACATAAACAAATATTTATAACAAAACAAAAATATTTTTAGAAACAAAACGATACTTTTTACATAAATATACCTTTTTTCTTTAATTAAATACCGAATTAGCACACATCTCTAGTTATTTATCAAAATATCGTCCATTTGCGTCATGTAGGGAAAACGAGCACCCGCTAGTCGCGCCTTTTAGTAGGTCCGTTTGACTAGGCGTCTCTTTATCCTGTGTGACATCAATGATCATTTTTCCTGAAAATTCAAATTGACTAGGCACGCTTTTAAGAGATTTCTCCTATGTTGATTGGGGTTTTTTGTTCACTAATTTTGAATTTTACGATTTAGGGGTTTTTAGGAATAGTTTAGGATTTAATATAGTATAGGGCCAAGATCATAATTTCAACAAAGTAAACATCTAAATTTCCAAAATTAGAATTTGATAAATGACATTGCATGTGTTGATCAATTCACGAGTCAAAATTCAGTGGAAGCTTTACTATAGTTTAGGGAAAAGTTTTTAAGGTTTGTATATAGATTTCAAATTTCTACATATAAATTTTTAAGAGTTAATTGCACCATATATTCCCAAACTATGACCTCGTTTTAAATTGGTCCTTAAGCTTTTAAATATTCTAATTTCATACTCAAACTATTACTCTTATTCTAAATTGGTCCCCAAACTTTTGAATGTTTCATTTTCATCCCCAAACTATGACCCTCATTCTAAATAGGTCCCCAAACTTTTTGAATATTCTAATTTCATCCTCAAATTATCGTTCATACCACATCATATTATTACATAATACACATAAGTGTTTCATGACAATTAAAACTTTTTATAACGGTTTTATTAATATAAGATATGATTAACATATACTGATAATTAGGGGATGAAATTATAACGTTCATAAAGTTTCAGGACCAATTTAGAATGAAGGCCATAGTTTGAGGGTGAAATTGGAATGTTTAAAAGTTTAGGGACCAATCTAGAATGAGTATCATAGTTTGAGGATATGTGGTATAATTAACTCAAATTTTAAAGGCATAATATCAAAAAACTCCTATAACGTTTAACTAAATAGTCACTTTGACCCCTATTCTTTTTTGAAGCTTTTTAACCCTTAATATTTCATTTTGGGTCAAAATAGCCCCTCCGTAAATGAAAATCGTTAGTCAACTAACAATAAACAACTTGAACGACTTGACAGAAGTACATGCCAGCAGAAAAAATAATTTTATAGTATTTTGTATAAATTTTTTTTTTGCTGATGTGTCATTCTTTCAAGTCAACACATTTGTCTATATGTACTACCATGTATGTTTTCCACGTCATTTCAAGACACTTATCGTTAGTTGATTAACAATTTTCATCCATAAATGGGTCATTTTGACCTAAAATAAAACATTGAGAGTTAAAAAGCTTAAAAAAAAGAATGGGTAAAACATGTCTATTTAACTAGATATGGTTAAACATTAGTGTTATTTTTTGGTATTTAATCAATTTTAAAATAGTCTGTGGTTATAAAAAGCATGTAATTAAATCTTGAATGAAAGTTGAAATAGATATGGTTAACCATGTCTATTTTTCTGTCCCAAAGAACAATTTCAAAATGCTGAAATCGCAGGGTAATATTTTTTTTTAACAATGGAAGTGTAACAAAACACATCTAGAATATAAAGAGAGAATTTGAAAGTCAACAATCATCATCAAATTTTTTTATTTTTTTTGTTTTTATCTAACTAGATTTTTATGTAGTGATGTAGAAGATATGATGAACATCCATTAATATTGCGGATTTGTTCCGCTAATAGTTCTTATTATGTCAGCAAATTGCCACAAAAGGGACATAACCATACTAGACCATTGACTTTTCTTAATTAGAAAAGTGGGTCATGATAATTGATACACAAATGCAAAACTACCACAGATGCACATATACATGACATAGAAAAACATGCAATAAAGACAAACAAAATAAAAACATCAAGACGTGCGAAAACTAAAAATCTAAGACGAAAAATTCTCATTGAGAACTAAAATAAAAATAACACCAACAATCGACCGATACAAAACAGATATTGTTCTTGACAATGAAAACAATACAAAATATTCATTTCAATTTAATATGTTTCAATCAAATCATCAAATTCCAATTTGAATTATAAAAATTTACTATTTTATTGGAAAAATGACCACAATATTGTGGTTGAAGTTTTTTTCCCCAAAATATGGTTGAAGCAGGTTTATTTCTGGGTCTATGGTGAATTATTGTTTGAATCAGAACTCGAATAGATTTTTTATCCATTTTTGAACAGTGTTATGTGAAAAAAAAAAAAATTCGTTTAAAATCGGATAGCTTGCAATTCGAGTTCAAATAGTGCTTTTTTTGCCAAATGGCAGCATGGGAGGACACCTGGCACTGTTCAAAAATGAGGTGCCCTCCACCCGAGTTTTAATAGTATCCGGGTCAGGGTGGCAGTGGTGCATGCATGACAATGGGCATGTTGAAAAATCTGACTCAGGTGTTTTTTAATTGTTATAATAACTTTAAAGTATATAGGGTTAGTGTAAATTTTTTGATTTGAAACTTATTAGTGTATATAAAATTTGTATAAGGGTGTATATGGAAAACGATATTTTTTTAAATAGGTTATGTTGAATGTAATTTGTTAGAGAAAAAAGTGAATAAAAATTTGAGTGAAGAAGGAGAAGCAGAAGAAGAAAGTTGTGGCAAAAATATTGTAAGTCGGTTTAAAATTTTTATTTTATTTTATCTGTATAACATTTTATGTTGTTTGAAATTTAATTTTTGTGTTAGAACGATGAATATTTTATTTTTGTTTAGGATTATACTAGTGAGAAAAAACGTTGGGTAAAATTTTTAATTGTTATAATGATTTTAGGTAGTGTAAATTTTTTGATTTGAAACTTATTAGTGCAGATAAAATTCGTGTAGGGGTATGTAAGGTAAAAATTATAGTTTTTTTTTTTAAATAGGTTACATTGAAGGTAATTTGTTAGACAAAAAATTGAGTAAAAATTTGAGTAAAGAAAGAGAAGAAGAAACAGAAGAAGAAAGTTGCAGGAAAAAATATTGTATGACGGTTTACAATTTTTATTTTATTTTATCCGTAAAACATTTTATGTTGTTTGAAATTTAATTTTTTTGTTAAAACGATGAATGTTTTATTTTTGTTTAGGAATATAGTAGTGGAAAAAATCATAATTACTATTTATTGTTATTTATAGTTTAAAATTAGGTTTAGTGACATTGTAGTTCATTTTGATTTGTGTATTATAATTGAAAATATTTATTTCCCGAACATGCAGAGAAAATGAGCAACAACAGATTTGTGGCGATTGTCCGTTACAATGGACAAATTGTGAAAACTGATGTCGGTATTGTTTTTGAATCTGAAAGCCCTACAAAGATGAGATTTGAAAAAGAAATCACGCTTCGAGTAATGAAGGAGAAGATATCTGAGAAAATTGGAGCTTAGATTCATGGTTTGCGGTATCGGTGGCTGGCATGTCATAATCCAGTCAGATATTCCTCAATAGCTCTCGAAGATAATACATATGTGGGAATAATGATTGCAGAGCATGAATCTATGGATATTCGAAATGTCGAGTTGTTTGCTGAGGTACGTGATATTCCCGACCCATCCAGAAACGTAGTTGGGAAATGTAGTCAAATAGGTTTCGGTAACGAGTTTGATATGTTCGGATGTAGTTTTGTGGCAATGTTGACAAGTGGGCCAACTGTTGATCCGAATGTTGATCCGACAGATGATGCTAATATTGAGAACCTACAAGGTCGATGGGGAGAATCACTTAAAGATTGTAGCGAAGATGAAGATATTGAGGATCCCGATTCGTTCCCTGATGACGTTGGTAATGCCCCTGATTTTGGTGTTGGAGAATTCGTTCCGACCGGGGTGACATTACATTGTATGAACCTTCTGCTCACATTAACTCGGTGGATTTTGATGCGATGAGGGCACCGCAATTCCCGAATATGCCCCAATTAACTTCGAGTCAGCATGGTGAATTATTTGACGGGCTTCAATTTAATCAAAAAATGAAACTATATTGACAATTAAAGAGTATAGCATCATGTGGACTACGTGGTTGCAGAGTCCACCCTGAGGACTTTCTTTGCGAAGTGTGTGAAATATGGAGAATGGTGCAATTGGAAGATTCGGGTATCGAAGCTTAAGAAGATAGATCGTTGGAGGTCACAAAGTACAACGACGATCACACATGTTTACGAACATCTATCGACCAGGACCACACCAAATTGGACTCGAGCGTAATAAGCCATCATGTGATGAATTTGGTCAAAGCAAATCCAAGGGTTTCCGTTTCAGCAATTCAGGCAACCATTGCCCAGCAATTTGAATATCAAATAAAATACAAGAATGGGTGGCGTGTAAGGGATAAGGCATTGCATTCGGTGTACGGTAATTATGATAAGTCGTATAATGAACTACCAGCTTTATTGATAGATGTTAAGTGTTTAAAAGTACTATTTTTATTACCTTTTTTATTCTTATTATTGCTAGACTTAGGCTCATATTAGTTGCATTATTAGTCATTCATGCTTGTTTGCATCGTTTCCTTGGTGAACAAGATTGATTTCATATTTTGCTCAATTTTGTGGAAAAAAGATACAGCTTTGGTGTGTTTTTGTGTGTGTGTGTACAAAATCACTTGCCAAAACAAGGCTGGAACCAGTTGCCAGGGCAATGCATGAAGGAGATGCCAAAACAAGGAATACGATGATATGGTAGTCGAAATTGATGACTAGATAAGCCCAAGATGACGTGGAGCAAACTTAAAACCCAAATGAGTTTGATTTCCATGAAGAGGTTAAAGAGAAATTAAATCTCAAGAAGATAGGAGAAGTTCTAGAAGGAATTTAAATATAATAAAGAATTATATTCTTTAAAGATAATTTAATTCCAACTTAACTTCCTCTTCAAAAAAGACTTTGACCTAGCCCTATAAATTGAAGACCATGCCGTCAACTCCAAGGAGGAGAGATGAGAGAATTTTTGACAAGATCAAAGGGGGAGATATCGACAAAGAGGCTTCAAACATTCTCCATCTTTTTCTTCTTTTTTCAACTAGGTTTATGCTAGGAATTCTTTGTCTTGTGTTTCTTTGGAACCTAGCAATGAACTAAATCTATTTGGCTAGGGTTATTGTGTTTTGTGGTTGTGAGAAATAATTGGATTTTGTTTAGGTAATAAGAGTTTGCACTTTCAATTCAAGGTTTACTCATTCTTGATTTTTATTCTTGTTTGCGAGTGAATTGGGAGATGATCTCGTAACTTCATCTATTTATCTAATATCGGGAGAGTTAGATTCAAGAAACGAATGAGTATGGTATTTATTCAATCTATTGATGGTGAAGATTAATCCGGTTTAGGGATAAGTTAAGGATTTCAACGGCTAAGAGGAGCGCAAGATTGGTTGTTGTTCACCCTTGATTCACGCAGGGATGTATTATCAAGGCATGCACAAATAGGTAGAGTTTCGACTTAGGGATAAAAAGAAACCATTGAAGAACGCTCCTCCAAACCTTGAAGTTGCTGCCCAGACGCCCAAGTAGTTGCCCAGCTAGTCGCCCAGGCAACCATCGATTAGTTTCCAAGGCAACCCCGCTGTGCAAGTTGCCACGACAACTGAGTTGCCCTTGCACTCTTTTACCAAGACGATCCAATCGGCTATCAACACCTCAACTCACGATAACATGTCCTATTCTCTCTCATTTGATTACTTATTCTTTTACTTTATTGCTTTCTAGTTTAGTTGTTAGTTAAACTCCTACAATAACCTACTTGTGTTTTTACTTTTTACAGTGCAAGATATTAGATTCTTGAAGTGGCACCAATCCCTGTGGAGACGATATATTCTACACTATAACTTACAACGTGTACACTTGCACAATTGTGGAGCATTTATTACGCGCAACAAGTTTTTGGCACCCTTGCCGGGGATTGGAAATAGCAACTTTGTTTTTATTTTTCTTGCACTTTTTATTTTTCTTGTTTAAAATTCAAAGGGTTAACAAGCTTTGGTTTTGCATTGGTATATGACCAGGGCAAGACTGATTACACCAGAATATCCCTTTGATCTAGAAATCAAACGAACCTTGCAAAGACTCAGACAAAGGTTAAGAGTAGCAATGGCCAATCAAGACAGCAATAAGAATCAAGATGTTCCAGCTGGAGGAGTGATTCTTGCACGCAACAGAACTATTCGAGACTATCTTGAAGAAGATCTTGAAGGACTTAATCCAGGAGTTGTCACACCTGAAATTGAAGCCGACCACTTTGAGTTGAAACCGGTGATGTTCAATATGATCAACACAATTGGTCAATTTGGCAGCTCAACAACTGAAGATGCACGACAACATTTTAAATCTTTCCTCAAGATTTGCAACTCATTCAAAATACAAGGAGTCACTCCCGATGTTTTATGACTAAGATTATTCCCCTATTCACTGAGGGATAGGGCGAAAGCATGGTTAAATAGTATTCCTGCCGGATCAATAGGATCTTGGACCGATCTTTGTCGTGATTTCCTTGCTCGATTTAATCCTACAAATTTAACTAAATAAGCTTCGTAACGAAATTACTTATTTTCGGTAGATAGATGATGAATCCATGTACGAGGCTTGAGAGCGATATTGAGAACTTTTACACAAATGCCCTCTACACGGATTCCTAGTGTGGACAAAAGTAACAATGTTTTAAAACACTGTGAATACACCAACAATGATGATGCTACATGCCTCGGCAAACTGCATACTCCTAGATAAGTCACCGGAGGAAGCAATGCAAATTCTAAAAAGGCTTGCAAAGAATAATTGTCAATTCCTATCTGCTAGAAGAGGAGGAGTTAGACGTCAAGCCACAATACATGAACTGGGATCATCAGACTCAATTTCGGCACAATTGGCCACTCTAACCAAGATGGTCCAGAACATGCAGAAACCAAACAACACACATGAGGTCAAGGTAATGGATTCCTTTTGTGAGTTATGTGGTGGTAACCATAATTCTTCTGAATGTATGCAGAATCCGGAATCCAGCTTCTATGTGGGGAATTACAACCGGAACAACAATGTTATGTCCAACACATACAATACAACTTGGAAGAAGCACCCAAATTTTTTATGGAGTAATCTCAACACTGCTCTAAACCAGAACAATCAGAATGCACAAGCATCGGGATTCCAACAGAATATGTCACGACAACAGTTGCCGTAGTAACAACCAACAACATCTAGTTCTTTGAAAAATTCTCTCAATGCTTTTATGTTGAAAAATGAATCTTATATGGCTGAGAATAGTAACTTCATAAAAAGAACTGATGTTTTTATTAACAGGACTGAGATGAGATTGCAAAACCAAGAGGCGACAATCAAATCATTGGAAAATCAAGTTGGACAATTTGCTCAAAACCTGAATACCAGACCGCAAAGAGGTTTACCTAGCGATACTGAAGTCGCAAGAGGAACAGGCCATGAGTAATGTAAGGCAATCACCACTAGAAGTGGCCAACAACTTAAAGAGGCTCAAGCTCGCTCACCAAACAAAACTCCACAAAAAGATCAAGACGAACCCAGCGGCAAAGCCTCAGATGCTGAACCAAGAATTTCCGCGGCAACCAGCAATAAGCATGCCTCGGCAACCGGCGATAAGGAGCCTCGGCAACTGGCGATAAGGATGCCTCAGCAACCAATGATAGGCACGCCACGACAACCCCAATTGACAATGCCTCGGTAATGCCGTCAATCAAGTTCCAGACCAATGAAAGGATCGAAGATATCTGATTTCCACCACCATTCATAGAAAGGTTGAAGCGAAAAAAATAAGAATATCAATTCAAGAAGTTTTTTGATATCCTAAAGCAAGTCCAAATCAACTTGCCATTGGTTGAAGCAATTGAACAAATGCCGAACTATGCCAAGTTTCTTAAAGACATTGTGTCCAAGAGAATAAGGCTAAGAGAGTTTGAAACAGTTGTCGTAACAGAGGGATGCATGGCCATGCTGCACAATCGCATGCCACCCAAGTTGAAGGATCCCAGAAGTTTCACAATACCTTGTTCCATTGGAAACCACTATGTCGGGAAAGCATTATGTGACCTTGGAGCTAGCATAAACTTGATGCCTAAATCGGTTTTCCAGAAACTAGGAATCGGGAAGGCAAGACCTACAACAGTTATGCTACAGCTAGCCGACAGATCCTATGTGCATCTAGAGGGAAAAATTGAAGACATACTGGTAAAAGTTGATAAATTTATTTTTCTCGCTGGCTTTATTGTTTTGGATTGTGAAGCAGATGAACATGCACCTATCATTCTCGGGAGACCCTTCCTAGCAACAGGGAGAACCTTGATCGATGTTGAAAATGGAGAACTCACTATGAGGGTGAATGACAGCAAGTTAAACTAAATGTGTTCCAAACCCCAAGGCATACCAATGATCCGAAAAAATGCAAACTTCTTCATGCCACGGCAGAGTTTAACTTCGACGAAGAATTTAGTTATCTTGGCAACTACATTGCTGATCAAGAGGAACCTGAGGAGTATGAAGAACCGATCGATGAAGAACAACAAGAAGAGGCAAAGTGGTTAGTCAATCGACCAGGTACATACTTTGAACCACTGGATTACTTAGGTAAGAAATATAAACTCGAAATGCCCTCTATTGAACAACCGCCGATTCCTGAGTAGAAACAATTGGCAGGGCAACTAAAATATGCTTACTTGGGAACCGATAATACATTGCCTGTAATTATTTCTAAGTTACAGCCTGAGCAGGAAAAGAAGGTGATCAAAATGTTGATGCTACACAAGAAGGCAATAGGGTGGACAATTGCCGACTTGAAGGGAATTAGCCTGGCAGTGTGCATGCACAAGATTTTGTTGGAAGATGATCACAAACCTTCGATTGAGGCCCAGAGGAGATTGAATCATTCCATGAAACGGTTGTAATGAAAGAGGTTGTAATGAAAAAGGGAGGTATAACGGTGGTAAGTAATGAAAACAATGAACTCATTCCAACCAGGACTGTGATGGGTTGGAGGGTTTGTATGGATTATCGAAAGCTAAACAAAGCCACTAGGAAAGATCACTTCCCATTACCCTTTATTGATCAAATGCTTGACCGTCTTGCAGGAAAACCCTTTTATTGTTTTCTTGATGGTTATTCAGGTTACAATCAAATTGCCATAGCACCAGAAGATCAAGAAAAGACAACCTTCACATGCCCATACGGTACTTATGTTTTCTGAATGATGCCGTTCGAATTGTGTAACGCCCCGACAACCTTCCAAAGATGCATGATGGTACTCTTTTCAAACATGGTCGAAGACTTCCTTGAGATCTTCATAGATGATTTTTCTATTGTTGGTAATGACTTCGGCAGTTGCCTCGACAATTTAGAGAAGGTGTTGGCAAGATGTGAAGAAATCGATTTAGTCCTTAATTGGGAGAAGTGTCATTTTATGGTAGATGAAGGAATAGTGCTCGGCCACAAGATTTCATCCAAGGAAATTGAAGTGGACAAAGCCAAGGTGGACGTGATCGAGAGATTACCTCCACCAAGTTCGGTTAAAGGAATTCGGAGCTTTCTTGGACATGTAGGTTTTTACAAGAGGTTCATTCATAATTTTTCTAAAATTACTAAACCCTTGTGCAATTTGCTTGAACAAGATAAAGTCTTCAATTTTGATGATTCTTGCGCCTAAGCATTCAAAACCCTAAAGAAAAATCTTGCCTCGACACCCATTTTCGTACCACCAGATTGGACGCTACCTTTTGAGCTCATGTGTGATGCAAGTGATTTTGCGGTAGGAGCAGTCCTAGGCCAACGCATGGGTAAGACCTTTCATATGATATACTACGCTAGTAAAACTCTTAATAGTGCTCAAGTGAATTACACAACAACAGAGAAAGAGTTACTACCTGTAGTTTTCGCATTTGACAAGTTCTGATCCTATTTGATTGGTACAAAGGTAATTATTCATACGGACCATTCGGCAATTAAGTATCTATTTGCTAAAAAGGGTGTCAAACCTCGTTTGATTCGTTGGATATTACTTTTACAAGAATTTGATATTGAAATTAAGGATAAGAAAGGAATAGAAAATCAAGTGGCCGATCACTTATCACGTTTAGAACGCAATAGGGAGGAGGATGCAGATTTAGAGATATGCGATGCATTCCCAGATGAGCAACTTTTAGTTGCCTCGGCAACCATAGATGCGCATGCCTCGGCAACCCCTGACGCCTCGACAACCATGGATGAGTATGCCTCGGTAACCCTCGACGCTTCAGCAACTCTAGACGCGCACGCCTCGACAACCACTGGTACGCACGCCTCGACAACCATGGACGCGTATGCCTCGACAACTCTAGACGCACATGCCTCGACAATCTTGAGAACAGTCACCACGGCAGCACATGCCTCGGCAATACCCTGGTACGCGAATTTAGTTAATTTCCTTATTTGTGGTATTTTACCTTATGACCTTACTCACCAAGGGAAGAAGCGGTTCCGCCATGATACTAAGCATTACTTTTGGGACGAGCCTCTTTTGTTTAAACAATGTGCAGATCAGGTTATACGCCAATGTGTCCCTAAAGAAGAGCAGTATAATGTACTCCGGCAATGCCATTCTTCACCCTATGGAGGATATTTTGGAGGAACTCGTACCGCGACCAAAATTTTGCAATCCAGTTTGTATTGGCCAACACTGTACAAAGATGCCCAAGAGTTTTACAAGCAATGTGATCGTTGCCAGAGGACGGGCAATATCTCTAGACGATATGAGATGCCGCTCTAAAACATCATTGAGGTAGAATTGTTCGATGTATGAGGGATCGATTTTATGGGAACTTTTCCATCTTCATTCGACAACCTCTACATTCTACTTGCCGTAGACTACGTGTCTAAATAGGTTGAGACAGCTGCAGTTCCCAACAACGATTCCAAGACCGTGCAACGATTCTTGCAGAAAAATATATTTACATGGTTTTGGATACCGAGAGCAATTATCAATGATGAAGGAAAGCATTTTGACAACATACTTATTGCCAAGATATTGCAACGCTTTTGTGTATCTCACAATATTGCCACGGCATCTCACCCACAAACCAATGGACAAGCAAAATTTTCCAACTGGAATTGAAGGGTATACTCAAGAAAGTTATAAATCCCTCTAGGAATGATTAGTCAGTAAGACTAGATGACGCACTTTGGGCATATCGCACTGCATTCAAAACACCCTTAGGTATGTCCCCCTTCCGACTTGTCTATGGCAAAACATGCCATCTACCGGTGGAAATCGAACATAAGGCATATTAGGCAATCAAGACTGTGAATATGGATTGGGAAAGTGCCGGACAAAAGCGTTTGTTGGACCTCAACGAGATAGAAGAATTTCGTGCACTCGCCAATAACAATGCACGGATCTACAAGGAGAAAACAAAGCAATGGCATGACAAAAAACTATTGCCGTGACAATTCATGCTAGGGCAACTAGTTCTCTTATTCAATTCTCGGTTGAAACTTTTCCTGGGAAAACTGAAATCAAGATGGTCGGGACCATTCGAAGCTGTCAAACCATTCTCATATGGTGCCGTGATAATCAAGTCCATCACTGACGAACATGAATTCAAAGTTAACGGACAAAGATTAAAGCACTACAATGGTGCCCATGTGGAACATAACAAAGAAGTGGTCATCTTAGGAGATGCATGAGAATGCTCTCCTTTCGATATTTTCTTTTTCTTTTTATTTTTACTTTTTTGAACTATTTAATTTTTTTATTATTTTCGGTTATTTGTTCTTTTAGGATAGATTTATTTATTTTCTTTAAGATTAAAACTACATATTTCTTTCATATTTATCTTTTTAAGCTTAAGAATTTCTTTGCACATCTTTATTTATTTTCTTTTATTAGTTTATCTTTAATTTTAATCCTTATTTTATTTATTTTTGAATTGTAGGAAAAGAGTTCAAGATAAAGAGAAATTTTGATTCTAAAAGGAAACTTCTTCAAAAAGGAAATTAATGGCTGAATCTAAGGCTTATATTAAGCCTCCAATTTACCCTAAATAAACCCTCTAGCCGTCACCCTTCCCCTAAATCGAAACCCCTTTCTTCTTTATTCCAAAATAAATCCCACCCACCATATTTACTACCTATATTTTCTATATAACCCATCACCCTTAAATTCCAAGAAACTTATTCCTACTTTTCATCGTGCAACTCTTTAGTTTCTTTTGCTTTCTTTTCTTTGTTTTTACAAAACTCACAACCAAGATCATCCATGGCATCCAAAATCGAATTTTTGGTTCATTCAAGTTCCTCCAAAGAACAAAGATACAAGAAGTTTGCTACACCGGTGGTTCAAGAAAGATTTCACTCCAAGTTTGAAAGCCGAAAGATTTGCGAAGAACAAGGCTTTGAATACTCCAACTCTCATCAAGATTTCGGCCTTGAACAATTCATCTTCAAAAGGATTGCACATCAAAAGTGGCAAATCTTTTACCATCAATCGGAACCGGGTAACATCTCATGGGTAAGAGAATTCTATGCTCACTCACCTAAATCGGATAATCCTTATGTTTTTGTTCGTGACAAGGCTATACTCATAAGCCCCGAAAACATCAACACCTTTTATGGGCTCTATATTGAGAAGGACGAGCATCAAGCCTTTGTTGATCAACTCATGCTCAAGAAATCACTCTACCGAGAACTCATTGGAACAACGATAAATACAAGGGCATGGTAAATCACCTTCGGCTTAAACCCGAGGCAAAATTATGGAATAAGTTTGTTAAAACTTCTTTAATGCTGACCACACACAATACTACCTCTGATACACCTCGTCTTTTGCTCATACATTCTATCTTGCATAATCGCATCATTAACATTGGAAAAATTATTTGTGATGAGATATTTCCTTGCTTAATTTCCAATCTTTGCAAGGAGATGCATGTCTCAAGTGAGTCTACTGATGAAAATGCCCTACCAAAGTCCGGTTGGAATCGAACACAAATCCAAAAGCTAATGGGAGAGGCACCGGTAAAATACCCAACGCCTTCAATTATCGCGGTAACTTCTGCCGCCTCGGCAACCCCTAATGCCCAAGAAACTGATGCCCAGGCAACTCAGCCAGCAACGCTAGGACAACTTGAAGCACTCTTGCAACCGTTGGTGAGCCGCCTTAGGCAAATTGAAGATCGGCAACTAATGTTCATGCGGTACATGAAGGAGCACAACAATGCCATCACCCAAGTTATCCTGGAAAAGTACCTAGGCAGTCGCGTGCCGTTCCCAATCTTTCCTGCTAAAATCCTTGCCACGACAACCAATAAAGCAGTTGCCACGACAACCGCAACAGATGATACCACCACAACCTACACCGCGCCTGCCCAAACAGTTGCCACGGCAACCAACACTAAAGACGCCCCGGTAACCTCTGCAAAAGCCAAAGGTAAAACACCTATGCCCGAATCAACTCGTACTGAATTATTGTCTGATTTTTCAGATTCGGACGAGTCCTTAATTGTACCAACAAAGACCACACCAATCAAATCCTCCAAGCCCAAGCGAAAAGCCAATGACATTGATGAAGAGGACGATAAGGACAACCCCGTACGAGGATCAATTCCACCATCGGTAACAAAGAAGCAACCACCGCGTTCAAGCAAGAGAATCAAGTTACTGACCAAAAGAAAACTAATTATCCACGACGACGAACTCTTAGAGTAAGTCCTCGTTTGCATTTTAATTTTCTTTATTTATATTTTTCTTTGTTTCATGCATTGATTATAATGCCTCACTCGAGTTTGGGGGGATTGTTATTAGTTAGTGACCATGTTTAGTTGCATTCATCTTAAGTATTGCATTTAGGATACATAAATTGCTTGCCATGCCTTTAGTTGGAACAAGAATTGCCTAGATTTGATGAATATCCGATGATGACTTTGCCAATGTACTTAATTGATAGAACTTTTTTTTCTAGGATAAACATGGAAACACTTAGAATCATACTATGATGCTAAACTTGATGAAACATTGTTGTGGCTTGATTGATTTAAGGAATTCTAGCGAATTTAGGTTGATAGTTAAAAAGTTGGGGGATTAGAATAAAAATTAGATGAATGCTAGAGGTACCCAGAACTGGCTCTAGTCGAATAAATTAATTAACTTAAAAAACTAAAAAAACAAAACACTAGAGGTGCCTAAAACTGACTCTAGTTAAAACATGTTAAAAGAACCCAATGAAGTAATTTGAAAACCTCTTGTTTGCATAGAATCCAAAAAATCAACTTGCACACAACTCCGCACACACTCACAAGCATTATAGTTTGATTCCGAGTAACTCCTAAGTTTTTCGAAAAATGAAAAGCCAATCATACTTTGTGCCCCGGTTCTGAGAATTGAAATCAAGTTCAAAGCTAAGTTTGTGAAAATTGAATTCTTGGCGGGTAATTATTAGTTTGCATTGCTTGAGGACAAGCAATAGCTCGAGTTTGGGGGTGTGTTAAGTGTTCAAAAGTACTATTTTTATTACCATTTTTATTCTTATTATTGCTAGACTTAGGCTCATATTAGTTGCATTATTAGTCATTCATGCATGTTTGCATCGTTTCCTTGGTGAACAAGCTTGATTTCATATTTTGCTCAATTTTGTGGAAAAAGATACTGCTTTGGTGTATTTTTGTGTGTGTGTGCAGAATCACTTGCCAAAGCAAGGCTGGAACCAGTTGCCAGGATAATGCATGAAGGAGATGCCGAGCTAGTTCCCACATCAATTTTCGACAAGGAATAAGATGATATGGCAGTCGAAATTGATGACTAAATAAGCCCAATATGACGTGAAGCAAAGTTAAAACCCAAAGGAGTTTGATTTCCATGAAGAGGTTAACGAGAAATTAGATCCCAAAAAGATAGGAGAAGTTCTAGAAGGAATTTAAATATAATAAAGAATTATATTCTTTAAAGATAATTTAATTCCAACTTAACTTCCTTCTCAAAAAAGACTTTGACCTAGCCCTATAAATTGAAGACCATGCCGTCAACTCCAAGAAGGAGAGATGAGAGAATTTTCGACAAGATCAAAGGGGGAGATATCGACAAAGAGGCTTCAACCATTCTTCATCTTTTTCTTCTTTGTTCAACTAGGTTTATGCTAAGAATTCTTTGTCTTGTGTTTCTTTGGAACCTAACCATGAACTAAATCTATTTGGCTAAGGTTATTGTATTTTGTGGTTGTGAGAAACAATTGGATTTTGTTTAGGTAATAAGAGTTTGCACTTTCAATTCAAGGTTTACTCATTCTTGGTTCTTATTCTTGTTTGCGAGTGAATTGAGAGAGGATCTCGCAACTTCATCTATTTATCTAATATCGGGAGAGTTAGATTCAAGAAACGAATGAGTATGGTCTTTATTCAATCTATTGATGGTGAAGATTAATCCGGTTTAGGGATAAGTTAAGGATTTCAACAGCTAAGAGGAGCGTAAGATTGGTTGTTGTTCACCCTTGATTCACGCAGAGATGTATTATCAAGGCATGCAAAAATAGCTAGAGTTTCGACTTAGGGATAAGAAGAAACCATTGAAGAATGCTCCGCCGAACCTTGAAGTTGCTGCCTAGACGCCCAAGTAGTTGCTCAGCTAGTCGCCTAGGCAACCATCGATTAGTTGCCAAGGCAACCCTACTGTGCAAGTTGCCACAGCAACTGAGTTGCTCTTGCACTCTTTTACCAAGACGATCCAATCGGCTATCAACACTTCAACTCTCGATAACCTGACCTGTTCTCTCTAATTGATTACTTATTCTTTTACTTTATTGCTTTCTAGTTTAGTTGTTAGTTAAAATCCTACAATCACATACTTGTGTTTTTACTTTTTACAGTGCAAGAGATTAGATTCTTGAAGTGGCACAAATCCCTGTGGAGACGATATCTTTTATACTATAACTTGCGACGTGTACACTTGCACAATTGTGGAGCACTAATTACGTGCAACAATAGCAATGACACATTTCATCTCAGGCACCATAGTGAGTTATCAAACAAAGGCTGCATACGACCGACAAGCCAACTGCTTCATAGGTATCAATTTTTTCATCGACTATTATGGGCGTTCAAGCCATGCATTGAAGGCTTTTCATTTTGTAAACGTATGATCCAAGTCGATGGAACGTGGTTGTACGGAAGATACTCTCATGTACTGTTTGTTGCCGTTACGCAAGATGGTAATAGCAATGTTATTCCGACTGCATTCGTAATTGTTGATGGGAGACGGCTGAAGCTTGAAATTTCTTTTTATCCAATTTACGTGACCATGTCATTCGAGAATATATGATCTGCATTATCTCTGATCGAGGGACGATTATCAAAGCAGGAATTAATTGAGAGGAAAGTCGTTAGACATTTCCACACGCATACACTACATAATACGTTCATCACATCGGTAAGAACAGCTACGAGCAGTTCAAAAATTAATACTTTCGTAGTGAGATTTTAAGTATGGGTAAGTATTATTTTTTCAAACTCCGTTATATGAAATTATGTGCTTTGATTTTTCTAGATGCTAACAACACATATTATGGCATAGGGTATCAACTATTGAGGCCAGAATTTGAGAGGAAGATGCCGAATTTACATAAATACGATGAGTGTGTATAGATTTGGGCCAACAATATCGAAAGAGAAAGATAGGCCCAATCATATGACGAAGGTGGTAGACGATACAGACAAATGACAATAAACCTTGTAGAGTGCATAAATAGAGTACTAAAAGGTTCACGTCATCTCCATGTAGTAAGCTTGCTGATAGAGACGTACTACCATTTGGCTAAGGTTTGGTCTGTTAAAGGGAAGCAAGTACAGTCCTTAATAAACAAAGGATAATGTTGGGCTCCTACTATTGTGACAAAAATGGATAAGAATGCAACGTCCCTGACCGTTCACGCATTCGACCGAATGAATCAAACATTTGATGTTGTTGGTTCCAGAACCTGGAATGAAGCACGCCACTTATATGTATTTCGAGTTGATTTCAGACGTACGTGGTGTGACTGTGACGAGTTCCAAGCGTGGCGATATCCATGTGCTCATGCAGTTGTAGCATGTATGTTCACCAAATTGACTCGTACACATATGTTGATCAATGCTTCAATCTCAACCAGATGTTAGATATTTACAGAATTGAGTTCCCACGGATCCCGAATTTAATGTATTGGCCATCAATAGAGCATGAAAATGGTTACCGGATCCTACACTTCGTAGAACTCCAACTGGCTGACCTAGATTGACTCGCATCTACACCAATATGTATCTTCATCACAGAGAAAAAGGGACAACGAAAGAGATGTACTATATGTAGGGCTGAAGGCTATTCGAAATCAAAATGTCCAAATGAACCAAGATATGTGCCTATACCTCGGTGATTTATCATCTTTGTATTCAAAAATATATATATATATATTGTTTGTATTTGAAAATTTTATGCTTGTATTTCAAAATGTTAAAAAACATTTTTCACTTTGTTTGTTTTAAATTTTTTAACTTCGATTCGGTTTGTTTGTAATTTTTACAAATTATACATAAATTTAGTTTAGTTTGGGTTTTAATTTTAATCACAATTAAGGTTAAATATTAAATCACTAATAACTAATGATAATTACTGAACAATAAAAACACAATGAAAAATAAAAAACAATAACCTTCAAATTCATACTGAAATGCCTCTAATGTATTACACAAAGTACATAAAATCATTTTTCTTGTGTAATTACTAGCCGTGAAAGGGTTCGATCGAAAGATAAGAACACGGCGGTCGTCGAGCACGTTGTGGCCTCTGTGGTGCCACGGGATCCTCTTCAGCATCTTCTTTAGTGTAGCTCACCTCCTCATTCATCGAGGGAATATGAGGCGGTGTTGTGAACAAATCCATGTAACCGCTCTGCCCTCCCATAATCTCTGGCGAATTCAGGAAATTTTGCATTTCCTGAAAATCCATGTTCTGTCCAAAGTTGGAGTAAATAAGTGAATGTGGAGGAAAAAACTTGGGTGTGTATAAAACATCATCATCAAACTCGTAAGTAGCTGAAGAGCACGAGCCCACTTCTGGTTGTACATATGTAGGAGTCGGTTCTTTTTCCCATATAACTGTCGGGCCCACTCCTGGTTGTACCCACGTGGTTGGTCAACCTTCGGGGTTTTGACTCCACACGGGATTTTAAGATACGCTCGCTGCACTCTTTGAGGATTCACCCTTACCGTCGTATTTTTTCTTATATTTTTGACATTCTTCTCGTCCATCGACCTTAGTTAAGTACGATATTCCATTATTAAGAAAATAGATCAGGTACTCTGACCATTCAAAATCATCATCTTCAATTGGCGAGCGAAGCGGTAATGTTGATGCTCTGTTGTTCCACATATTAGTGTACTCAGTATGTAAGACTTCCCAATTTACTTCTGCCATGTCGCGTCCATCATAATCGTGCAGATAGTCATGATTAATTTGAATATACGAAATCGGCTGGTGGAAGCCAAATTGCCTCAACACCCTATCAGCAAATTGGAACTCGACAATCGCAAAGTGGATTAACGATGTAACACCACACCACAGAGTAGAATCCATCATCAGATTATCCGGCACAAAAATGCGATCATCGTTGTACGACATCCAAATAAACTACAAAATCAAGATCATTATAATAAGACATCTA
Organism: Hibiscus mutabilis; assembly: GCA_019671005.1. NCBI lineage: Eukaryota > Viridiplantae > Streptophyta > Magnoliopsida > Malvales > Malvaceae > Hibiscus > Hibiscus mutabilis. Next base: position 34,279,589 of record CM033740.1, on the reverse strand, counting down.
ATTATAACATAAATAATAAACTATTAATATTTAACTAAAATTTAACCAATACATTTAATTGGATACCTGATCTTGACAGTACAAATTAATCTGAGCTCTAAATATCTCAAGTTGTTGTTCGCCAACCCCGTGTGCGCTTTTTTCTCGCACCATCTGCATACAAATCACAAAAATGTTTTAAAAATAAATAAATTTAAAAATTTAACTCCAAATTAGGATAATTACCTGGCGACAAAAGGGAACTGAATCGGTGTTCGAGTAATCGGTGTCCAAAAAGGAAGTCGTTGCCAAGCCCACGCTTGCATCAACAACAAACAACCACCAATACCGCGAACTTTACGACCATTTTCTATTTTAGCGTCTTTGCACAACTCACGATACAATAATGCTAATATGGCCGATCCCCAACTATATTTAGCAGCTTCCCACAGATATTTCAAAAAAGGTAGATAACGTGTATTAACAAGATTGCCAGATTTATCCGACATCAATGAGTTGCAGAATATAGGCTCCGCTGACATTATAAACCGCATCAATAGAACTATATTCACTGAGTTTAAATTCACTTTGCAACCAACTCATTTCCATACGAGATCCACCCAAATTTCCTGGACCCGACACCTTCCTAAGGTATTTGAACCAAAGTGCTTCGGTTGAATCTTTCGTCTGCTCGATCAATGGTGCCTCGTTTACTGGGACCCCGATAAGCATGACCACGTCTTCAAGTGTGATCGTGCATTCCCCACACGGCATATGAAACGTATGGGTTTCTGGCCTCCAACGCTCAATCAGAGCGGCAATCAACCCGGGCACCAACTTGTACACCCGAGTAAAGGTCGCATGATAAAATCCAGAACTTTGCAACCATTCAATGATTCTATTGTCCGGATGATTTTTGGCCATGGTCAGATGATGCTTAAATGTATCCTCCGCATCATGTTACATTAATAAATAAATATTATTAACAAACAAACAAAAAAGTAATTGAATTTTTAATAAATAATTTAAAAAATCGTACCATCTCATCAACCGTGAGACTAGTAATGTGTCGATCCTGTAATCGCAATAGATGAGCTTCACCAGCCATCCTACAAGAGAAGAAAGAATTTATTAAGACCCGAAACTAAATCTACTACACTAAAAAATTACATAATTACATTACTACTAACTAAACTAACTAACTCTATTTTCTCCAAATATTCAAACATATAAAAAATTCAAACATCGAACTTCAAAATTTAAAAAAATACATATCGTATCTACTTACAAAATTTTCTCCAAATCTTCTTCTTCTTTATATCACACTTTTATAATAAATTTATTTAAAACATTTGATTTGATTTACATAAAGTTTATCATTATTTTAAATTATTAATTTCTTAATTAATGCCAATAGATAGTTTATCATTTTTTTTAATTTTAAATTTTAAATTTTAAATTTTAAATTTTCCCAAAACATTATCTTACCATTTTATATTATTTTCTAATTAAACATATGTAAATGTTTATCATTATATTAAAACTGAAAAATAATAGATAAAGTTCAATGAATATTAAATTACATTTTATATTAATTTTTTAATGTAAATGAAACTATTATAAATTTATAAATAAGAAAAATATATTAGTATAAAATATTCAATTATTTTTATTACATAAAATATACAATTAATCAAATAAAGAAAATTAAAGACGTAAATATACGTGCAATGCACGTGTCCAAGAAACTAGTTTTAACCCAAATACTTGAATTAATATTACCAATTAAGTTGATAATAATAAATAAAAAAATAGAAAATTGGTCAAATTAGTATTCGTTCAAATTTTAAATAGATCGAATTAAGATCCGCTAATTAACTGATTTATATTCGTGATTCGAATTTTAATATTTATTTTGAAAATATTATTGTAACACTATTTAATAAAAAAATAAATTTTAAATAGATCAAATTAAGATCCGCTAATTAACTGATTTATATTTGGCCTTAATTTTATATGGACAAAATCTTTGACTTAAAATACGCATTCACATGAGACTTGATTAGTTACTACTTATTACCATGAAAGTTCTAATCATTTTCTATTATCATTTTTTATTATTAGCATTTTCATTTTACTTTTTTTTATTTCAGTCCCTAACATGCTAAAAGAAAATTTTGTTCCACTAATCGGGAAAAAACACCATTTAATTAGAAAGGGAAAAACACGTTTTTTTTTTTAATATTTTATAAATTATCATTTTCTCGGCATGTTCGGGAAATAAATATTTTCAATTATAATACACAAATTTAACATCAAAAATTCAAACATCAAACTTTAAAAATTAAAAAATACGTGAATGAAAAATACTTACAAAGATTATACGAGAAACCCCCAAAAATATGACCTAAATCCTTTAACAAAAAATAATTATCATTCAAATATATCATCAATCACATAAAAAGATTAAATCTACAAACCCCTCTAATTAAAAAAAACAATTTACTTACTTCTTAGGAAACCGAAAAGATCTACAAACAAATATACTTCAGATTTTTACCGTCTTTAAATATATCTTCAAACTCTCTTGAATATAACTTAAACTCTCTCAAATTGTTAACTTAAACTCACTCTTTTTTTCTCCAAACCGACACTCTCCTCTTCTCTTCTTCTTTATACAATATTCTCTCATATATATATATATATATATATATATATATATATATATATATATTTAAAGGGGCTGTCCAGCTTCATGTGAAAGCTGGGCATGCTCCCTTGGCAGCCTGCCCCTGCATGCATGCAACACTGTACCACTACTCATGTACTGTGCAACACTGTTCAAACTCGGGTGAAGGGCACCCCGTTTTTGAACAGTGACAGGTGCCCTCCCATGTTGCCACGTGACAAAAAAAGAAAAACACTATTTAAACTCAGATTGCAAGCTATCCGATTTTAAACTAATTTTTTTTATTATTTTTTCACATATCACTGTTCAAAAATAGATAGAAATCTTTTGAGTTATGATTCGAACAGTAATTCACCATAGATCCAGAAATAAACCTGCTTCAACCATATTTTGGGGAAAAAATTCAACCACAATATTATGATCATTTTTCCCTATTTTATTCATCACACTAACTAAAATAAAAAAAAAATCTCATTAATGAAAAAAACAACAAACATCATCAATATCAACAACAATGCAATCAGTTCCTCTAATCTCCCCACTTTTTAAAAAAATAAAAATAATTAATGACATTTGCATCTCCTTGTATTAACCCCAAAACGCACGCAAAGAAGAACAGAAGCAGAACAAGTTCACTGCTGTGGGGTTCCTCCAACTTTGTGTTGCTTGGAAAGTGAAAGATCAATAAGTTTGGTTGGTTGGTGGGATCTGGTAAAAGTCCTCTTTTGATCGATCTATTACAGGAAGGAAAGCAAAAAGGATATGGTGGGATGAGGGAGAGGGAGGAGGAGGAGAACCGGGTTGAGAGATGGTTAGGGGAGGAAGACCTAAAGGCGGCGGTTTTGGTTTGGGTTCGGCTCCGGGTCACTGGTCTTATAAAAGAATAACTCTGACTGTTTGCTTCGTTAACATTGTTATTGCTCTCTTTGTTCTTCGTTCTCTCTATTCTTCTCTCTACATTTATTCTAATAAAGATAATGGTAAGTTTCTATCAACTTTGCCCCTTTTTCGGGGGGTTGGGTTTAAGAGATTTCTTATTGATCAGTGTTTTAATTTTCTGGGTTTTTGTTCTTTTTTTTTTAGTTGTAAAGTATACTCCAGGTCAGATTAGGAAAATGGAAGAATCGGTTAAGATTCGAAAAGCTAGTGAACCTATCGAGCTTATTAAATTGGTATGCAATTACCTTCTTTTTATAGCATTCGTTTTGTTGGCGGTAATAGTTTTAATTGGGGATACACTTGATATCTGTAAACAAAGGTTAAGCGCATAAAGCGTGGATCTTTGAGTGAAGAATCAGTGGCTGAACTGCCACGGGCAGTTGAGCATAAGATAACTGATGAGATCCTACACAGACTGAGGAGTCTCAGACCAAATGCCACTGTCAGCGAACAGCAAGGTTGGTGTCTTTGTTTCCGTTCAATTTTCGACTGTTCTGTTGTTTATATTAGTAAGTATTATTTTATATACAGATTGAACATTTATGATGTATCCTTTTCGGGAGTTTTAGGTTTTAGTTTCAAAGATTACATACTTTTTGTGGGCTGGAAACTGCAAAGATTACAAGTTAATAATTAATTATCAGTGAATAAGCCAGTCATAAACTGCTTTATTATTATGGAGACTTTTAGATGTGTGATTACCTAGTTTAGCATGCGAGAGACATAAGAAATGCATTAAATACATTGCACTTTTTGAGCATGAAAAATCATTTATTGTTCTTATTCCTAAATAGCACTCGATCATGCCCCACATCACATGTTCGGCTACAAACATTATGATTGCTGGAACCTGAGCTTCCTACATATCATCTTCTTGATCTGTCAAGAGGCAAATGGAATTCTGTGGTAATCCTGAAGAAATAAGTGATTCAACTTTGTTCCCATCATCTATGACACTGTTTGTGATGCTTCCCTATGTTTCATAACAATAGTAAACTTCAATTCTTAATTTACATGTAGGCTTACAATTCATGCCATTTAGAATATGTTAGGTTTTACATGTTATGCTTTTTCTTCTGTTCTTTCATCTTACCAAGGTTCCTAATCTTATAGATCTAATGTCATCCAATAGTCCAAAGTGGATATGCTTCGTATTCATTGCATAGCAATTGATGGGATGGATTGATTCTTTCGTAATCTATTTGAATTTAGCTAGCCACTAAGTTAGAGTTTGCAGAATTTTGTGGTTAATTCTTTGATTGATTGCATTAAGAAAAAAAATGCTACATTTGTATTCTTTGGTGTCCGATGATTATGTCGTAAGATTCTTTTCTTTCTTTATTTTTCTAATAGGTGAAAAAACATATTATACACTGTGATTCTTGATTGAAGACAGGTTTCAAATCATTGGTTAGGATATATTTCTGACAATAAATTCAAAGAAAAAAAAGTTTTTTGTTGATGCTACGTATTTTCTTCCTTCCTTCCTGGTACCTTTTTCCTTATGAAATATATTGGGTCAGATTATATGATTAAATGATGTTTCATGCATCTAATTGCTTAGAAGTCAAATATCCTTTGTTCTCCTACTCTGAAGGACACAACCTCATTACCTCTTCATCTCTTATCGGGGTAATAAGTCATGGGCTTTTTGTGTGTGGATAATTTATACTTGTTATTACCCCAAGTACAGAAATGCAAGCGTGTCCTTAAAAAACAGATACTCTAAACAAGTATGCCCCGAGCTGTACAAAGTTGAAGATTTACAAAATCAAACCTATCTATACATTTGCTATAAAGCTTAATTTTCACTCTCTATAGTATAGTTTAAATTTCTTCTTCATTCCTTGATTGGCCCTAGACAGTCCCCTATCCTCTTCTCCCAAATGAAGTAAATGGCTTGCTTAAGAATGAAAGTGATTAAGGATTTACCTTTCAAATAATTAGAAGCCCACATCAGTTCCTGCTCCCAAGAGAGTACACTTCTATTCAGATTGCACATTTGCAAGAATAGATCCTCAAATGTTCCTTGAAAACGAAAATTCAAAGAAAAGATTTTCGAGTTTTAGATGCAGCACCACATATAATGCAAAGACTTGAATTCTCATTTGTAGTAGTTTGTCTTTAGTTGCAAGTCTCCCAAGGATTGCCAACCAATAAATAATAGCATGGTTTTGCAAACGAAGGGGAAACCAAATCAATTTATGTCAGGGAAGTCATGGACTTCTTTACATGGTTACTTATGCTGATTTTGGAGATCAGCTTGTACTTGTACTTTTGTTTGCTTTTCTTTGGTGTAGAAAGGGCTGAGTTTGTTGCATTATGCGCCGTTTCTGACCGTTTACGAATGCAAAATAGGTAAAAAAATGCTTTACACCTAAGCAGTCTTAACGAGGCTACAATACAATATATGATGAGAAGTGTGAGTTTCTTGGGTTTGGCATTGCCCGAATTAGAATTTTGAGAACTATTTTGACCATAGAATGTTTTTATTTTATTTGGCAATATTTTACTGTTGGTTTCTGATCAGCTCTAAATTTAAAGATCTTTACTTTTACGAGTTGACTGAAATTGGAACATATGTTGCTCTATGTTTTGCTGTTTCCGGAGCAACCACAAGCTGTTTTTAACGAACAGGATTGGATAGATTCTTATAGGTTCTATTTGTTTTGAAGTCCTCAACAAGCTTCCCAATTCTCCAAGCAAACCCATTTCTGCCATTAGTAAGAGTTATCATGCAAGTAGTTTCTGTGTCTTAGAAGAGTTTAAGTTATCAGCAATGATGTAGGTCTCATGTTTGAGGACAACTAATCATCTCTGGAATTGTTTTCATAGTTTTTTCACTATAATTTACTACCATCCTTATTGGGTTAACAGAAGCGATTGAAAGCTGGCGGAAGGAGAAACTAAAAGAAGCCAAAAAGTTGGCCCTTGGAGGGGAGGGGTTGAATTCATCACGTTTGCAAGAGGAAGCAGGTAACTCATACTCTGAAGGTGACTTGTTTCAGTATTCTTGTTTGTCGTTGAGATAGAAAAATGGGTGTCAAAAGCTTCAGACTTTAAAATAAATCAATTAAATCCTTATTTGTTTTTCTCCCAATTAAGTCTTTGTATCTATAATTTTGCCGATTCACCTCTTTGATTAACGTTGATCATTATCTTTAACTGTTTTTCTAATCACTTGTCAGTGTTTTCACGCGGTATTTTTATATTTTTACTAAATCATTTAAAATTTTTGAAATTTTATTTAAAAATTGTAGAAATATAAAAAACATTTTAATTTTTTTAAAATTAAAGATATTAAAGAGAAAAAATTATTAAAAATATAAAAAAGATTTAATATTATTAAAAATAATATAAAAATATTTCAAAATTTCTAAAATATTTTAAAAAACATTTCAAAAATATGAAAAAAGTATTCAAATATTATTAAAAAATTATATAGAAAAAGATCAAACATTATCAAAAAATTTAAAAGAATTCTTTAAAATATTTAGAAATTCTGACGTGACAATATAGTTGGAGTATGAATTTTTTATGGTTGAGTTGGTTACAAATGTTTTCTCAATTGATTTGTGTGATTGTAGTTTGTAAAATAATTTTAACAAACAATTTAATAATTTTTAACAAATTGTTATAATTCTTTTAATATTTTTATACTTTTTATACTTGTTTAAACTTTTAGAGTTTTAAAATAGTTTCTAGTAACATTTATTGATTTTTTTAGAATTTTAATATTCTTTTAGAATTTTTTTTCCTTAAAAAACATGGGAAGGTCACTTGACTGACACATAGTGTCACGTGATAGTGATAATTCCAGGAAAAAATACCCGTTAAGACTTGATGGTTAAAATTGGCCAGAGAGCTTAATTAATGTAAATTCTTAATTTGAGGACTTAATTGATTTAATTTGAGGGCAAAAATGGGTTTGATTGATTTTTTCAAAAGATCGAGAGTTTTAACCACCCTTAAAGCCAAAAAAAATGTTACCCTTTTTCCTTGTCACAGAATGTTAACTTTACCAGTCTGACTTACCTTTTATTGTAGGGATGTTAGTAAATGCCTTAGAGTCTAATTGGGCTGTGCTGTCGGAAGAAATTGGCCTTTGGATACCCACCGAAATCAATAATCAAGAACATGATGATAGGCCTCAGGGCGTGGAAGATACAGGTTACTGTTCAATATTTTCAGTTGATCAAAGCCATCTCTCAATCTTTAGGGCAGCATAGCAGATTTAAATCAATATTTATACACAGGTTTTGGGAATATGGATTTTAAGTTGGAAAATAAAAAATTGTTCAGAAATGGTGGTCACTAAGGTGTAACCCTTTTGTACTGCAGAAGATGAGGAACAGATTTTAGCTGGGAGGCCCCTTCCACGAGAATGCCATGCTGAACTTCATACGGATTATGACGGTGCGGCCGTTAGATGGGGTCTTACCCACCACAAAGAAAGTGCAGCTGACTGCTGCCAGGCTTGCTTAGATCAGGCAAAAAATGCAAAGCCTGGTGAAAAGAAATGCAACACATGGGTTTATTGTCCATCAGAGACGGGTTGCTATTCCCCAGATATATACAAACACAAACACATGGAGTGCTGGCTGAAATTCGTAAGTGCCCTTTCGTATCCATTAAGTTAGCATTCCCACCGGACACTGACTGATTAAATTAAAATAAATATGCAGTCAGAGAAGCCCCGGCTGAACTTTAAGGACAGATATTCTGAAGCATATAGAGACGCACACCCGAAGGCTCCTGTTATGGTTCCTTGGGTATCAGGTATTATTAGCAGTTGACTGAAACAAGAACGGGCAGTCAGATTGAGATGTAGCGGACTCTAGTTCTACCGAGTTTTATGATACCCCATTTTTTTTTTTGTTGAAAGATTATGATACCTCATTTAATATCAGACAAAGGCCTATGCTTTTTACAAATATAATGTCTCTGGTTTTTGGAACGTGGGGGTCTGAGGCAGCATTGATAAATAGATTTTGGTGCGATGGGAGAGAGCCATGGGTGAGGCTCCAGCCTACAGTTGAAGAAATGAGTAGCCTTATTTGTTGTTCAATTGTTTATACATTCATAGATGTGAAAAATGGATCACTTTTGTGTGGGAAAGTTGGATTGGACGATCCTCATTGATCTGCTGCATGGGTATATGAATGTGAAAGATTTCTTTAACACCTTTTATCTTTTGTTTTTGTTTTTCCGTGATGGCTGGTTGAATATTTTCCATTGAAATCCACGTTCACCATCATCCTACCCATATTCTGGAGGCTAATTCCAAAGTGTCTGATTCAGTCGAAAATTTCTTTAACACCTTTTACTTTTGTTTTTGCCGGTTGAATGGGAGGCTAATTCCAAAGTGTTCAAGGTCATGTGATCAAGGTCATGTGATCTAGTTTCGTCCACCACTGTTGAGGATCGGCATGTTCCTATACAAATGTTGCCATCTTAAAAACACCAACATTCTTGATTAGCACGGTTGAAGAACAAGTTTATTTCATGAATGAGTTTTGATCATAGGGGAGAAGTTTTGGTCTAAGTGGAGAGTAAAAGATTATTATGAAAAATTTTATTTTTTTAAAAAAAGAAAGTATAATTAAAAAGTATATTAAAGGATTAAATTGAAGTTTTAATTCAAGTTTAGAGGTCAAATTGAATATTAACATTTTTAGTATGCACATCATTGAATTAATGAAGCGTCTTTAAATTGAGTTTTGTAGAGACATAATATGTGGGCGACCTTCCCAATTTAGTTTTCTCCATTCACGATGTTAAAATTTGAACTCCTGTCCTTACTTAAGTGACCTAGCTAGGGATGGCCATGGGTCGGGTTGTATAGGGTTTTTAGTTGATTTACACCGTACCCGAAAATTTAACACCTTCATCCAAACCCAACATTTTATGATGTTCTATCTGACTTGAAACAGAATTTTAGAGTAAAAACTTGAACCCAACCCGACACGACTGCCATAAATAAAAAACTATCAATTTTATTATTATTCGATAAAATATGAAGCTAATTGAAAAATACAAAGATAAAGGGAGCATTATGATAATTATTCCATTTTTTAGACAAAATAGAGAGATAATTGAAAAATATAATATAAAGAGAGAGGCATTGTAGCAATTATACCTAAATATTTAGAATAAAATTAAACTATTTTTTGGGTAGGATCGGGTGTTTTTCACCTTAAACTCAAACCGACCAGACCTCATCCTCAAAAAATTAGAACCAAACTCGATTTTTTTAAAAAAATTAACCCTATAGGATCAGGTCAGGTCAGGTCAAAACTTATCGGGTCTGGGTTGAATGGCCATCCCCATACCTAATGCCTCATTTCACTAGACCAACTGATTGTTGGTGATAATTTTATAATGGCATAATACTAAAAAAATGCCCCTAATGTTTGACTGAATTGTCATTTCGGCCAATATTCTTTTTTAAAGCATTTTAACCCTCAACGTCTCATTTTGGGCCAAAATGGTAACTATGTGTATGAAAATCGTTAGTCAATTAACATTAAATAGCTTGAAATTATGTGACAAACCTACATGGCATTGCACATTGACATGGTAGTGTCATATAGAGTGTTGACTTTACAGAATAACACATCAGTAAAAAAATAAATTTGTAAAATTGAATAAAATATAAAATTATTTTCTGATGATGTGTTATTTTATCAAGTCATTTTAAGTTGTTTATCGTTAGTTGACCACAATTTCTTTATCCACAGAAAGGTTATTTTGATCTAAAATGAAACATTGATAGTTACAATACTTAAAAAAGAATATGAGCCAAAATGACTATTCAATTAAACGTTATATATATATATATATTTTGCATTATGCCTTTTATAATTTATTAATACTCGTCTTTGGACTTCAAATAAATAAATGGGCATTGATCTTTGAGTAAGCCCTCAAGCCTGAGCCCAAAATCGTACTAAGCAAAATCAAGTAATTAAACACCACAACTGATCAATCCCAGAAACAGACACAATCAAACTGGTGGTTGGGGACAATTCAATTCCTTGATTTTTAATGAACACTTGTAGTTGTAGTTCTTAACTTGAAGTGGGAGGATCATTAAATTTAAGAGGACTGTAAGAATTGCTGGGAATAAAAGGAAAGTAGAAAAAAATTTGCTCCACATCTCGATTCTACGACAACCCGTCGATAAACCCAATTCTTAGCTTCGTTGTTGGAGCGAAGAATCTTTCTCTTACTGATATATGGAATCTGAAAGACAGATATCATCTTTTTAAGGTTAGTGTTTTTGCTACTTACCTTGTCTTTTCCGAACATGATTTGATTCCAGTTCAAGATTGTTTATTTTCTTCCTTTAATGATTAACAGGTTCCATAACTTTTTTGGATTTTGCTTTGTAAGCGTTAAAGATAGTTAATTCAGTCATTTCGAGTTGATTGAACAATTCATTGTTGGGTTTTACATGATTAGGATAAAAAATGGAAAGTTAAGCCCATTTATTGACTAAAAGATTCTTGGGAAGTAGATGGGTTCTGGGGAAGGGAATCCCCGTTTCAGTGTCTTTGATGGAGTCAAGACTTTCCCTTTGACACCCGAGGCTCTCATGGCTGAAATCAACACTGCCATCACTAATCTCGAATATGCACGAGCTACAGCTCTCCTCGACTCGCCATCATCTTCATCGATGGCGGGAAACAAGGGTCAGGATTCGCCTAAGTACGATGCCCGGTTGGCTGATGAGGCTTATAAAGCTGGTTGTGCTGCATTGGCTGCTGGCAAGCTTGATGAAGCTTTTCAGTCTTTGAATGTTTCACTCTCCAAATGCCCACCTGAGAAAGCCTCTGCTGTTGCCAAGCTTCAGTCTCTTATATCTCTCACTTCTCAGCAACTCCACAAATCTTCTGTTTCGAACTAGCCCTTATTTGTGTGGTACTTTTTCTTTTTAAAACTTATTTGTCTCAATCAAATTTTAGTTAAAAGATTGCATGGTGTTGCCTTTTTTGAGATGCTTCTGCAATTGTGTAACCAAGTATCAAGATAACAATAGGCTTAAACCAAAAAACAGCCTTCAAACTATATTTTTTTTTACTTTTAGCCCTTAAACAATAATTTAGGCAAAATAGGCCCTCAAACTATCATTTTTGGTCACTTTAAGTCCCTTAACTATGATTTGGGCAAATTAAGCCCTTAAACTATCATTTTTGGTCACTTTAAGTCCATGGTTACAAAAATATCATTTTATAGGTTTTTCTAACATATATAAATATTTATGTTCTTTTTAAATTTTAAAATATCATATATCAAAATAAGCCTCTAAACTATTATTTATGGTCATTTTAAGTCCGATAGTTATTTAAGTAAAAAAAAAATTATTTCGACTAATAAAATGTATATAACAAAGATTTTTCGATCAATTGATAGTTACTTATTTTGACAAAAAATAGTTTAGGGACTTAAAGTGACAAAAAATGATAGTTTAAAGGCCTATTTTGCCTAAATCATAATTTAAGGGCTAAAAGCAAAAAAAAGGCATAGTTTGAGGGCTGTTTTTTGGTTTAAGCCATAACAAGGCTTAAACCAAAAAACATTAGTTGTGGATTGATAGAAATTTAAGGACATTCATGGTTCCTTTTTGTGTTTTGTCTCACTTCCATTGGGTATTTGTAATAATCCAGATTGCTCTTCCTTTTAAAGAGGTTTTCTGGGACTAAGATAAACAAATGATTCTTGGTGATTCACCACTTGGTTTTAGATTTTAGATGATATAGTTGACTACTTTAACCAGGTTCTTCTGGTTAGTGGCCTGGAAGAAAAGAAAGTTGCATCTCAATATAGATGCTATAGCTAAATAGGTGATGCTTAACTTTCATATCCTTTGGAATTTGGTCTGATGTGTTAATTCTGGTTAAGTTCCTTCTATGTTTGCTTGCTTATGCGCCATGTTTTCCTCTCAAATGTGCTACTTTTACAATGTTCTAGTAAAGCTATATGGCACTGCATATTTGCAGTTGGAATTTTTTTGATACAACAATTCTGTTCTTGCTTTCCGTGTCTAAGTCGGAGTAATATGTTAAATCATAATCACCGAGCTTACTTATTTATCGCAAAATCTCGGGAGAATTACTTGTGGAACGATGCAAGAAACATCGAATATTGAGTTCTAAAATTCAAAGATCATGTTAATGATTTCTCTAATTAGTTTTTTTTTTTTATTATTTATTCATGTTCTAATCTTCTGTTTGCTTCTAAATTAGGTGGAATCAGACAGAAGCTAGTAATTTTTTGTTGCTTTCATCTCTATCATCATGTTGCCTTTTCCGTATATAAAGTGTCTGAGGTTGGAGATGACTTGTTTTCCTCTCTTTCTTTTGGCTTGCCAAATGCAAGTGCTATAGTTGGGCTGTCCTATTTCTTTACATCCTCCACAGTTGGTTGCGGTGAAAAAGAGGGAGAAATGTAGCAACCCGGCACCTTGTAGAGGTATAAGTTTACTGTACAAGATCAGTTTCTCTAACTTTTACATTGTAAAATAGATTGTAATTGTTTATTCTTCTGTTTTTTTTTCACATAAAAGTTGCCAAGCATGCATATATTTTTGCCTGATTTGCTGGTTATCTAATGCCTGGACTTGTTCTAAAAGAATCGTGCCTTAGGCAATCGGTGCAGCTTTCGGGAGGTTGATACCTGAAGGAGATGAATATTTGGGCGTTGCCTACCCTGCTAGCTATTTTATTACCAAACCATGGTTCTTAGTTGAAAATATTTGATAGTTGCCCGTGCCTCTTCAATGATTTGGTTTTGGCAAAGCTTTGTCTCTCTGTTTATCTTTATCTTGCACTAGGGGCGTAAACGAGCCGAGTCGAGCTCGAGTAGTGCTGCACTCGATTCAGCTCGTTAAGAATTCGAGTTGAGTAGTTTTTAACAAGCCTGAATAATCTGAGCTCGACTTGGCTCATTAAGAACTCTAGCCGAGTTCGAGCTTGAGTCGAGTGTTGACCGAGTTGGTCGGACTCGAGTAGCTCGTGATCTGTCTCGTCTCATTTAAAGCCCTATTAAGAAAAAACTTTGATACACACACATGTTAATTTTAGGGTTTAGAGGTTTAGGTTGTTGGGTTTAGAACTTAAGATTTAGATGTTAGGGTTTAAGACTTATGTTTAGGGTCTATATTTTAGGGTTTTAGGTTTAGGAATTTATATTTTAAATTTAAAAATTTAGTATATTATATTTTTGGTAGCTCACGAGCTTTTCAAGTCGGGTATTGAGTAGCTCGACTCGGCTCGTTAAGAACTCAAGCTGAGTTCGAGCTCGAGTCGAGTGTTGACTGAGTCGAATTCGAGTAGCTCGCGATCTGTCTTGTCTCATTTACAGCCTATCATGCACCAGTTCTTTGGAGGAAGCGCCATTAAGATGTTCATGAAGTCGCTGATATTGGTTGTCTCATGGCCAAATTAAACTAATGTGGTTCTAAAATGCTTTCACCACCAAGATTTCATTAAAATGGCCCAAAATATGAATGCTTTTATTTAAGTTTTTTTTTCACTACAGTCGATGCCCCAGATTCGCCAGCTTAGATCGTCTTAGAATATAACATTTAAGCTTGGTCACTGCTAAATCTTGATAAAGTTTTCGATATGTAATATATATTTATAAACAGCCCTTGATAAACAAAATCCTGGTCAAATTTGTCCGATACTGGCTGTCATTGTTTGGTAGCATGTCTCAGTTTTCACCGTGACTTCAGATTCAAGTAAAACTTACAAGTAACTCCAAATGAATTATCTTATTGAAAAGTGAAGAAATATGATTCACTTTCAAGGGAATTTCTTAATCCCGGATGAGATGGCAATCCCTAGCTGAAAACTGGGATTTTCAGTGTCATTTGTTGATCTGTCTTATCCCCCCTTTTTAACTTAGTCTTTACCCCAAAGTATGGAATATAGAATCTCAGTATTTTCAGTAAGCTGTAAGGTCACTATCAGACCAATCTGGTCAACTTCAACATAAAAAAAACAAGTACAAGTCTTACAAGTTACAGCAATTAATATGCTGTAAGAATATGCCTAATATAAAGTCAGTATCTTAGAGATCAATTTGCCACTTCCAGTTCTCACAACATGAGCGTCTTTTATCAAGAACAGCGGTCTCATCGTTCTAACAGATGCGTGTTTCTGGCTTCACTTCTCAAGGAAGCATTTTCCCGTTGCCATGGACGGCTTTCGATTTCGGAATACTCAGCGAGTGACATTGAAGATGAATCCGAAGTACTAACTTTTTACTATTCTTCCTATATGAATCCCATTGCCCATATAAGCGTTTGTTTCATTTGTTCTCATTGTCTGTGATGTTGTTCACAGGTAGTTGTTTTGGAAATCCGAAGTCGAGCAATGGAGAAGATGAAGAGAAGGCCAAGTCTAATGGCGGAAAGCTTTTCCTGGGTGTTATATCCATCAACGGGAGAGCTTTATATAAGCTCAAAGCATGTCCAAAGAAGATACGATGATAATGAAGACGACGAATTCTTTTCTGTAGGGAGTTTTTTCTCACTGTGTTCGAGTGGTGCAAGCAGGGAAGCATTCATGTCGGTGAAGTCGAACTTTTCCCGTTGTTCGAGCTTAAACAAGGTTGATTTCCCAGAGATTTGGAAGTTCGATTTGGAGGATTTTCGAAGGCGATCAATCATTAGGGAATTGTGTCATTGTGAAGGGTGGCCATTTGGGATATGTAGGAAGGCTGTGTTGCTCCCACCTTTGCCTAAATCTCCTTCAGAGTCTTGGTCTTGGCGTAAAGGCACCAGATTGGCTAAGACGCCGTTTATTTAAGCTCAAAATCTACCGTCACACCCTTTGCTTTTAATTGTTTTGGCAATAGAAATTCCTTCTTCTCCCGAATACTAGAAAATAGAGGTGAGTATTAAATCGATTTAAAAAATTTCAAGTTAATCGAGTTGACGAGACTTATTTTGTGATTCAAATTTTATTTCTAGTCTAAACTACTCTAATACTTGTATTTTGTCCGGAGTCTATACTATATTAGTAATTCAATATAAATAAGACCTAAAAATATGGGGTCCGTATTATAGTAATTTGATATAAATAAAACCCAAAAATAATAAAAATAATTCACAAATAAATAGAGTCCATTTCAAATAATGTTCAATTACAAGTCGAAAGCCCAAATTACATTAGATACAAGCCCAATTTGATTTTGCCATCCATTTACATCATTTCCCGCTCATTTCATATCCAAAGAAACACAAATAATTTGTAAATAAACTTTCCCGCTTATTTTTACCACATGACAGCCCCTGGTTGGCTCATTCAAATGCACCTAGATTGTGGTTTTGTGTGACGTCATTGCTAACGTCACACTCCACAGCCTATATAAATGAAGAGAGGGAGTATTGTCAGACAATTATTATTTTCCATTAATAAAAATAATAAAAAACTAATAACAATAAATATAATAAAAGAGGAAAGAGAAATGTGACATGCCTTGGAAGCTGAGGCGTCTCCGAGCAGCTGAACCGTTGCTGGAGCAGTGAACGGGCGCTGACCGGACGTTGAAAACATCATCGAACCTCCAGCACCGCCATAACCGAGGTATATCCCTCTTCGTCTTTTAATTCCTGCAAAAATAAGCAAATCGAGTTAGCTCGAAGGTTTAAAAATAATAGTAATAACAGAACTGAAAATAAGGTCGGATTCTTATCTGTGGTGGTCGAAGATGTCTCCCGATCAATGGCAGAGTCGAAAATGAGAGTCGGGGTTGGGTAGTTAGTTTAGGCCGGGGAAGAATGGGTTAATTATGACAGATCGGGGCTAGATTAGGTTTTAGGGCTCGAAATTTGGAAATTTTGGGCATTTAGGGTTCTGGTCGGAGGAGGGACGATGGCCAGAGGTGGCTTATGACGGTCGGCGAACGGCGGAATGTAGCCGGAGAAGGACGGGTTTAGATTGAGCGGCAGAGTGTGTGGTAGAGCTTGGTCGGGAAGTTTGAAGTTAATCCGGTTCTTGAAGAACACAGATGAACTTCATCCGAATTCAAGGGATTTTGATCCAAAAGTGGCTATATTTCTGGGTTAATATTGTTTTTGTACATAGAATTGAGAGAGTGTGAGTAAGAAGAGAGAGAGAGAGAGGTGTGCTCAACTGACCGAGTTGGCTCGGTTCAATGGCTTTATCCCACGCTCAAAACGGTACCGTTTTGGGCATCGAGTTCGGTTAAGATTCGCGTGGGTAAACCGTGTAGGAGCTGAGGATCTGCGCCCTACTTTTAAATTTTTAGGGTTTTGGCTCTTCTTTTTTTCATTTTATTCAATTAAGTCCATATTCCCTTATAATTGAGCCCCATATTTTTGTAATCCATGCAATTTAGTCCCCCATACCCCATAAATGAACCCCTAGGTTTGTAATGTTTCAATTGGGTCCCTGGAGTTTTTGTAATTGGGCATTAGACTTTGTATTAGTTCAATTTAGACACTATAATTAATAAAATTAGCACTTAAATTTTAGTTTCTTTTAATTTAGTCCTATTTAATTGTTTTAATTTAATTGTGTGATGCATGCTTTAAATTGAGCATATAGGATTATTTGCTAAATAATTTATTCACTTAGATTTAATTAATTATTAGAGCCTTAGATTGTTAGTAGACCTGGCAAACTTGACCCGAGAATCGAAAACTGAATTGATTTACCTGAACCGAGACCCAATGTGGATCCAAACAAGATGACTCAAACATGATCCGAAACCCGAAATGAACCGAACCGAAACCGACCTGAATTCTAGAAGAACCAATATAGACCCGTAACCAATTTGACCCGAACCGATTTGACCTGAATCAAAACCGATCCGAATTCTAGAAGAACCGATATAGACCCGTAACCGATTTAACCCGAACCGATTTTCACTCGAACCGAAAGCAACCCGAAATTAATTTACTCAAAACCGATCTAAACCGAACATCAACCCGATTTTAATCCGATATTTGAGCCAAAGTGAATGAATAATTTATTTTTACTATTGTTTATTTTTAACAATATGATAAATAGTAAAATAATATATGTTTTATTATATTTTTGTATTATAATAGAACTAGTTAATCACTACATTCGATAATATTTAATGGTTTAATATCACATATCCTTCTTTAAAAAAAGCAATTTCATTTTTTTGACAAACACAAATTAGCATAAAGCACAAGTCTTAAATAAATAGTACTCATTCAAAAGTAATATTTAGCTGCAGATAAAGTCAAATATCTAAACCCAACTACTCTGACATATCAAACTTGGTTACACTGAGTACACACAAATAATGTACGCATCAACTTTTGGATTTTGTTTCAGTCAAATCCACGTAAGAGCCAACAAAGTCGTCGTCTTCCGTAGCTACATAAACAATAACAAAAAGTCATTAATTTGTTTATTACTAAAACAAAAAAAATTAAGCAATGTAATTTTTAAGTTAAAATAAACAAATACAATAGACTAATAGTCCAAGAATATAGCGTAATAACTGTAAAGCTTTACTATAGGGAATAAAAATAAAATTAAGAAATAGAAACTTACATTCATAACCGAACAACCAACTACGAGTTGTTATCAAAGCCTCCACATTTTCAGGAATATAAGAACTTCTCCACTTATTCAAAATTCAGCCTCCTATGCTAAAAGTAGATTCTGAAGCAACAGTTGTGAGTGGAGCAGTTAAAATATCCCTAGCAAGATGAGAAAGCTTTCCATACCGATGCTCGTTTTCTTTCCAAAAATTAAGGATGTCAAGTTTCGCTTTCCTATCCATTTTGACATCGTCTAAATAAACATCCAATTGCGTCTTTACATAAGAAGATGCATCCTCTCTCTTGTCATAGTCCTAAAAATACATAAAAGAGATAATAGAAAAACAAAATGAAATAAACAAATAGTAAACAGAAAAATATAAATGATTGAAAAATAAAAAGTACATATTTGTATAAACTATAAAAATACAATAAAACTGTATGACAGAAAACTAAAAGAAGCAAAATAGAAAATACAAAAAAATCAAAATATAAGTAAAAACATATTACACAACAAAATATAACAAATACATAAAACATGATTTGACAAACCTAAAAAACTTGCTGCAAAAAATAGATTATATAAACAGAAATAGAAACAAATACATGTAACATGTTACCAAAAATACACATTATAAAACACAATAAGTCAAAATACATGAAAAGTAACAGATATAGAAAACAAAAAGAAGCAAAAGATAAAATTCCAAAAGTCAAAATATATAAAAAAATATACTACAAAGAATGTAACAAATATAGAAAACAAAATTCTGAAAACCTAAAAAACTTACTAAAAAAGTAAAATATATAAAAAATTAAAAAGACAAACAACATAAAATTTAAAAATAAGAAACTTACTGCAAAAAGGTCAAATTTGTGTTTGTGATTGCTAGACGAAGTGCCTATGATATTGGAGTTTGAGCTCGATGTTGATGATGTTTCATGTGGGACATGCATTTCTGGAGCATATTCTTTAAAAAGCATCGCTAACTTAAAATGGACATCACTAATCTTCAAACTAGCTTCCATTTCATTTTCAAATATGCTTTCATAACAATACTTGAGAAAAGACAACTTATAGCGAGGATCAAGAATCATCGCAAAGGCAAATAACATGCTATAATCATCCTCACTTGAGTTGAACCAATACTTATCAAACTTTTTCTTCATTTCTATTGCTGTCTTTTTCAAAACACCTTCATTACTTTTTGTCAACTCTCTCAAAAGCATAAAAATTCTCCTAACATTCCCAAAGTACAAATTTGCAGTAGGATAATCACTTCCAAAAAACAACACAGTTATATCAAAGAATGGTTCTAAAAAATCTCTAATTTTCTCAAGCATTTCCCACTCTTTAGTGTTATGGAAAGAAGAATCAACAACAACCATTTGCTTAAAAGCTTCACGGTATAAAATGGCCCTATCAAACATCATATATGTAGAGTTCCATCTTGTAGGCACATCAAGCCACAATGCTTTAGTTTCTTCTATCTTAGCTAATTTCACACTACGCCGAAAAGCTTTTTTTCTTGATTCTGACCATTTAATATACTTCACACAATCTCTTATCTTGACAACAATATGCTCAATGACCTTAAGTCCATCCTTAACAATGAGATTCAACACATGTGCAACACTTCGAACATGAAAGTATGCTCCTCTACATAACAAAGCCCCTCGTGCATTAAAAGTGTCCTTCAAATAGTCTTGCATTTTATCATTACTAGAAGCATTGTCCAATGTGATTGAAAAAATTTTATAGTCAATACCCCAATCCTGAAGCAAGTCGAAGAAAACACTGTACATAGTCCTTCCAATATGCGGTGAATCAATGTGATAGAAGTTCAAAACTCTACTATTTAACTTCCAATTAGCATCTACATAATGAGTAGTCAAAATAAATACCCCTCAGTTTGACAAGATGTCCACATATCACATGTTAAAGAAATACGACCAGAAACATTACGAAGAGTTTCCTTTAAGTTACTTTTCAAACTTTTATGCAATTTCAAACAATCGGCTTTTGCAGTGTTTCTACATATAGTTCTTACATGATTGTTCAAATAAGCATGGATTCTCCTATTACCTTCATGTTCAACCCAAGAAAAAGCATATCCATGCTTTATAATTGCTGCAGCTACCAACTCTCTGTAGACTTTTTGGTCATAGGCATTATCTTCTGATCCTTGTCCTTCAGCTCTCAAACTATCCTTATATTCAGAATAGTCTTTATATTTTTCAAGATGCTTTTGCATATTGAAGGTTCCATAGCGTGAGTTAGAAATGAAGGAAGCTGTTCTGCAATATTTGCAAAGTGACCTATCTTTTCCATCCCTAGTCTCTGTCGGATCAAGAATGATGAAATGGTTCCAAACCTTACTTTGTCTCTTAGAAAAACTCTGTGATTCTGATACAACAACGAGTTAGTATCAACCTGAACCTCACATGCACTAGCATTTGATTCCATTGCTGCCAAAACAAGTAACAATAAACCATGAACAATGAAATTTATATAATTAAGATTTAAATAAACAAAAGGGTAGAATGATAATTCAAAAAAAAAATAACACAAGAAAATAGTAGCCAATCGAACATACTCTCAACATTGTTTAAATGGTTTCCGCATGCAAAGTAAATGGCGGTTTAAACAAAGAATACTAGTCCAATTGCTCAGGATTTGGATGCTCAAAGGGTAAAGGTCACCTATGGAGATGTGAAGATACATTTCCGCATGCAAAGTAAATGGCGGTTTAAAGACTTGTTGCATGAAATTGCAAGACAATTTAAGATAGATGATATAAGTGGATTTGATCTCAAGTACTTTGATGATGATTCTGAGTGGGTCTTATTAACATGCGATGTTGATTTGGAGGAGTGTATTGATGTAAGTGGAAGGTCTAAGGGCAACAAAATTAAACTTTTATTACAAGTTTCTCATAGTCATTTGGACCAGTCTTCAGGCAGTACAGATCTGAAGTCCATCTATATGGTTCAGACTTGGTTCTAATAGAAAAAATTACCACCCTCAACTCCAAGTTACTCGAGCAACAAAAAAAAGCTTTCACAATCATGATAGCTCTAAAAAAATTTTAATTTATCACAACGCTAAAATCTTGAAAGTGAAAGCATTTAAAAATACTAACCTTAAATTGCAAAGCACTCAACCGTTCTTCCTTATTTTTTAGTCCTGGTACAAAGCCTTCAATGAATAAAATTAGAAGCAAGAGATGTTGAAACTTGAAAGTAGATGAGAAAAGGGGATTTGGATTGTTTTTTATCCTAATGCAAAGCCTTCAATGACTGAAGTTGGGTGCTTCGATGATGACTGCAACAAGAGGGTTGGAACTTTGAAAGTGAATGAGAAAAGAGAATTTGGGGATTTTGTTGGCTTAGGGATTTTAGTCTTACACGGGTGTGGGTTGGGAAATTAATTTAAGTATAAAAAATAAAAGTACTACTCTAATATGCAAAAAAATTGGAGAGGGGGGAGTAGCAGGGGCGGGAAAGTGGGAGGGAAAAGTAGGGGAAAAAATAAAATTTTAATATACATATTCTAGTTAAATTTGATATAATATATATACATATATTCGAGTCAAATTTTTTTAAATCGCTTTTGTTATAATATCGGAATGGTAATGGAAAAAAACGATCGTTTTTGTTATAATATGATTTTGTTGAGAAATCAGGATAGTCATCAAGGAATTAAACAAACAAGAACACAAAATTTTAACGAAGTTCGGAAATATGCTTACGTCCTCGGGATCGATGAGCAGTTGTTTTCTTATTATGAGATTACATTATATAAGAGTAACCTCGGTACAATTACCAAAATACCCCGTACCGTACCGCGAGGGCTTCGCCTCCGCACCCCCAAACCCACTTAACCCAAGCTTGCAAACTTACTTGAGAACTCCTTTAATGGACAGATGCTCTCGCTACGCTCCGTTCGCTCACTCCCGCTCCGCTCCAGCATCTGTCCTTTATCTAGTATATGAGCCATAGTTAACAGTTTTAGAATTTAAGGTTTGTAGTTATAATTTAAGGTTAGGTTTTAGTTTTTAGATGTTATAGGTGTTTAGGTAATATTTCAAAGATAGATTGATCGACATAGAACAAAAGAGGAAAACAAACGATACAGAGCAAAGAAAAATTACAGGGGAGGAAACATAGACATGATCTCACAAGGACAAGTCCAATGATGAGCAACAATTACGAAGCACCTTGACAAAGAAGGAAAAGAGGGAAGTGGGGACAAAAAAGATAAAACAGTAAAGGAAAAAAGATCGAAAAAAGAAGAATCGAGAAGGGAGATCAACCGTCAAATTTGACGGCGGTTGGCCGCTGTAAAGATAAAAGATACTTTCTCCGTCCCATGAAAACTGTCCCTTATTGACTTTTTTGTCAATTTTTTAACTTTGACTCTTTATTATTTAAAATTTATCATTGATAAAAATATGGAAAAATATATTTTAAAAACTTTCAATCAAGTAGTTTTAAAATATATATTTTACAAAATTTTAGTTTTTTAAAATATTTATAATAATTGTGGTCAAAGTTTAGAATTTTTGACTTTTCAAAAGTCAATAAGAGACATTTTGAGTGGGACAGAGGGAGTAGTTTAAAAGTTAAAACTGAGATGGCAGAGGGTTTTTCAAAGATAGGGTTTTTTAAAACTGAATGTAAATTTAACTTTAAAATATTTTTAGGTAATATTTTAAAATGCTCATCATATGTGCAATTATGGTCTACGTTTTATTTCATGCCCATAAAATTATCTTTTTTACGTGTATTTTGAAAATATAAAAAAAATTCTATCATACTAAAAACTAGCATCGAATATGAAATTAAAAAAAAATACAGTTATAGGATTGGATCGGGATTCGCTAGGTTCAGGTTAAATGTTTAATACCAATGATGGTTGATTTCGAAACATTGAACGATTGGAACATAATCTAAATGATAATATTAACAAATAAAAAGACATGTTTTTACAAGAACATATAATTAATTCTTTATATAATATACACGATTAGATTCACACCTCAGTCCAACTCAAACCGAATTAAATCGAAAATTCAAAGATTGATCCGACCCAAACCGATTCGAACGACCTGATATCAACTAGACCCGAAAACATCAGATTCGATATTGACCCGATCCAAAAACAACCGATCCAATATTGACCCGAATTACAGATCCAATACCCGAATTGACCCAAATCATCATAGAACTAAACTAAAATCTGAACCAGACCCGAACCGATCTGAATCTAAACGGAATGTAGACAAACCCAAAACGAACCAAACCGAAATGATCCAAACTGAAACCGAACCGAACGACCCGTTTGCCACCTCTAATTGTTAGGTTCTTTAATTTATATTTAATAATTAATTAGAAAATGGACATTGTAATAAATTAATGTATATTAAATGGAAACTTTGGGGCTCAAACTTGGATAGTGTTCCACGTGCTTGCAATGGGATGTTATCACAAAATTGGTCTTAAAGAGGTACATTTAATATACATTATAACCTAAAATTAAATAAATGACCTAGTTAATTAGATAGAGGTTCAATTAGGATTAGTGCCTTAATTAATTAGAATGGTTAATTAATTAGGAATATTATTAATTTAAGGGTTTTAATACTTGAATGGTGTTCAAGCAATTGACATTTTCTCATAAAAGCCTTTAAATTAATTAATATTCATAGTTTAAATAATTAAGCAATTAGAGCCATCTTAGGTTAGTACTTAAAATAAACAAGGCAATAATAAATCATACATTTTAAACCTTTTATGTTGGAAATTCATTTTTAAATATCAATAGGGTGCCACTTAATAGGGTGCTTTTAATCTCATATTCGAATAAGATGAATTTCCTTATAAAATGATATCTACATTTGGAATTTAAATTCATTTAATAATTATGAATAAATTAAATTCAAATCATTATTCGAAATGCCAAAATGCCATGAAAAATTAAGGTACCGATAACGGGCGTTTGTGGGGGTGCTACTCCTTCCCCACACGTAACCGACTCCCGAACCCAACTGTTAATAAATAAATCTCTGGTTTGTTTTTACGGTGTTCGGTCTACCTCAAAATGATCAATGACGACTCCAAAATGTTTTTCAAGATTAAATAAAGGAAAAATCTAATTTAATATAAAAAACCTAAAATTTCAAGATCAAATTAAAAATGGCCAAAAGCCCTAATTTTACAAAAGATCAATCGTCAGGCTATTTTTATGCACGGTTTCAAAAATGGTCGCGATAGCTTGGCGACTCCGTTAGGGATTTTTTTTAAAAAAATCGAAAGTCAGGCCTAATTAATTTTACGTGGCATTTTAGGACAGTAATTTGAATTTATTTTTTTCCATAATTATTGGATGAATTTTTGGAAAGAATGGAGATAGCTTTTTCTTGTGTGATATAAACTGTCATTCATGCATAAGCCTTCTACCCAGGCTTTTCACCTTTAAATGGGAGTGAGGCAGGATGTTACGTGATTTATTCAGCTCCGTGATTAGAATTTTGTCCTCTTTCCAGTATACCAACCTTATACACCGTGAGGTTACGCCTTCGCTATAAGGGGTCGTATACTCTTGAATCAATGTCTTTCTGTCGCAGTAGACAGTAACAACAATTCGGGTACCTAGAGTCTAGATCGAAACCCACATGTTGTAATAGAAGCCTACCCTATTAGAGTCAGACATGGACCTAGGACATGGTGTTTTTGATTTAAATTTCACTTCTCTAGTTATTTTTGTGCACAATATAAATTGTTTTCTGGTTATTTTTTTATGTAATATAAATTGGTTTTAGCAATTATTTTTGCTTACGATATTATTTTACCATACCGACACAATTTTTTTGTGTTTTGTTTTTCTGTGTTTTGTTATATATCTTATATATGTTACACCACATTGCATTCATGAGAGGTATCGGTTCAATGGTTAGTCTAGTAGGCAGTGGTCATAAGAACTGAAGGGTCTGATAGACAGGTGGGGGACAATATGTCACTGTGGATATGATTCGAGAAGACTCAATACAAAAACGAAGACAATATTCGTGGAGGCTAGGTGTCATTAATGCAAGGTGGTACCAGAAATTTTTTAGCATAATGAAGGTTTGTCAGAGCCAAGTCTAATTTGAGACCCATAAGATGGGAATGTGAAGAGTCATTTCCAATAAGATTTTTGGGTTATATCGTTGTCGTTAGACAGTCAAACGAATCAAGATTTGTGACCTATTTATGAAGCCCGATATAATTGTTCACTTTTTGAGAGGATAAATGTGACACCAACAATAGAGAAATACGATGCTTTGCTACACTGCTCTAGTGGTCAAAAGGACAAGGTTTATACAAGACTCAATAATAGTTTAAGTTTCAGGATACAGTTAGTGGCAGTTACAGAGATAAATAGGACGTAGTACTTGAAAAGGCGATAGTAACCAGAAAGTGGATAGATAACAAATAAATTGAAGGGGCTTCAAGGACTGTTTCTAAACCTAAGGAAGAATAGAAAGTTTTAAACTTATAGGCAATATCCAAGATTCGTAAATGATGAAATTTACTGAAGGATTTCATAATTAAGGAAAATGTTGATTTCTAATAAAAATGAGGAGCTGAGAAAAGTGGCAGAATCAGAAAACGCAGTACAACAATTAAAAGACTAGCTTGGAGGTTTCAAAGAGGCACCATAAATGAAAAGCAAGTCACTGAAAATCAAGCAGAGGTAGTAATCCAGGTTATCCAAAAATAGAGTTGTGAAATAATTAAATTTAGGAGCCAAGTGCGGGGAGTCACTTGGCATGTGTAGAATTTTTTCGATGAAGTCGTGAGCCTACAACAACATTCTGATATCAAGACCAATCTAGGACAGACGTTGATTTCGAGGATGGATAAAGTGATCAACCAAAAGAGCCGGAGCTAGTGAACATATTGCCTTCTCTTTGTATTTAAATGGGTGTTGCTCTAATGACTAGTTCTTGAAATTGATACCTCATGCATTCATGCATTACGTCATTTAAACATTATATAAAATAAAATATTGCACTTTTGTTTAAAGTATAACATTGCATTGGTTAAAATTTATGTTCTAAAAAGCATAGGTAATAGATTTATTAAGGTTGAGCA
The DNA here is from genome assembly GCA_019671005.1 of Hibiscus mutabilis. Lineage (NCBI taxonomy): Eukaryota > Viridiplantae > Streptophyta > Magnoliopsida > Malvales > Malvaceae > Hibiscus > Hibiscus mutabilis. The sequence continues at coordinate 34,253,289 of CM033740.1, read as the reverse complement.
GTCTCAAAGGTTGTTGAGGGCCACTTGGATCAAATGAATAAAAAGGTTGATCAGTCCGAGAATGAGATAGAATACAAGTTCCATTTTGTTTGGAATCAAAAAGGTCAAGAAATGAGAGGTTCTAGATGAAATATCAACATGGGTGATCAAGATAAAAACTCATCTCACATAAAGTTCAGTCTGAAAGGACTCTTTATACAAAAAAAATTCAAAAAAAAAGAAAAAAGTCAAAAAAGGTAAAAAAAAGAGTCAAAAAAGAAAGAAAATAAAAGAGAGAGAGGTGGAAATAAAGAGCCAAATAAAAATGAGTAAGCTCAGATCAATATAGCTGGGGCATCTGTAAAGAATCTAGAAGATCCGAGTTTGCATTATGATGAGATCAGTGGAATGCTTGACTTAGATGCGCCGGTGGATTTTGAAAATACAAAAATGAAGGAAGCTTAGTGGACATGCATAGAAAGACTGAATAAATTCAAATTTTGAACTTTGGCCAAAGTTTTGTCGATCAATGATTAGCAACAGTCAGAGCATATAATGATCCTAATAGAGATGAGTGACAGAAGAGTCTTTCCCTAAAGCGATGAATGCCAGGGTCAGTTGAAGATTGAAGCTTGCTCATAAAGGAATTGATTGCAAGAGAAGTAGAATACAGAAACAAGACAAAGAGATGAATAAGTTTGCTATTCAATGCCATATTCAGATTTGTGGCTCTACCCTATCCAAAATCACTTTCAGATAATGGCCCCATTATAGTTTTTGGCCTCATCAGGAATGGGTATTTATGTCCTGAAAGTTAAGAGCCCTAGTTCAATTGAAGATTATTGTTTGCCATAAGAATTGGGACAAACGAGAAAAGGACAGAATCTACAACATACTTTTACGGGTAACCCACTTCAATTCAAGATCAAATAGAGTCAAAGTAACATTTTGGTATCTATCCCTTCGACTTTGCCTTTCCCGAAGAATATCATAAGATCAGATGCTCAAGATGCTTATGTCAGTGGAAAATCAAAGTCTAAACTGGATTTATTCATGTTTCTTTAAAACCTTCTGAAGCAGGGGTTGCTGAAATTAACAAGGAAGGCCAGCTCATTAAGATATTGTAATCACTAGTTTTATCCGGGGTTAACCCGATTTATTTTTTATATTTGGGCTTTGGTTATTAGTATTGATTTTTTTATATATACATTATATTTTTGTTTTAATTAGCATTATATATTGATATTATTTATTATTATTATTACCTCGTTATATTATCACTATTATTATTATTATATTATATTATTATTATTATTTATATATTATATTATATATTATTATTAAGCTAAAAACAAAACAATAATTAAATATTAAATAAAAGCCCAAAGTTTATTGTTATTTACAGTCCGTTTTACAAAAACCCAAAAATAAATAAATACACTTTAGCCCGTTTTGAGCCCAACATTTAGAACCCTAATTACACCAGGTAATGAAAACCCTAATGCCCTTTTATTTTGGTGCAGCCGCTCCAGGGCCGTTAAATTTGGCCCTTGATCTAACGGCCAAGAATGAAGCAGATGAGGTTTCTGGAACCTTCACACGCCCTGGTCTTTGCGCTCCTTCACGCGTGCGTGTGTTGCACGCGCGACTCTTTAGACTCCCGTGACTCTTCCTCTACTGCGACCAGCTTTTGCAACCCTCTCTCTGGTCCTCTTCTCCCTCGTTCAGCTACAACACCCACAACCAAAAAAAAGAGCAAGCATTGGTAAAAAACACAAAAGGCAGATCGAACCAAAACGAGCAAAAATCATAAGGATTCCGGTAGATTTCAGAGAGGATTGTAACTAGTTTTTTAAATATTCTCTTGCATGTAATTCATTCGGTTATAAAAAGCCGAAACACAACACATTGTAAACAACAGTTCAGATCAAAGCAATACAAAAAAAGAAACACTTTGAAGGTATCTCACTCTTATCAGTGCATGCATGCATTCGAAAGAAAAAAAGGCTTAAAGTTGTGAGTTCTTTTTACCTTTGTGTCTGGTTCTTCCCCGCCTCTTCATATCCCACCGGCAATAAGCCTCTCGGCTTCCGTTCGAAAGCCGCACATGGTGAGCAGTTTGAGGATAAGGAAAAATGGGTTCTTTTTGAAAAAGGGAAGGGATTTTGAAACAGTTTCAAACTTTTATGTTCTTTTTTAGATCTAGGTAAGAGGGGTTCTTTTTTAAAAAAATAAAGGTCGTAGTGGGTTTCAAAGTGTTTAAATAGAGGTTTTGGGGTGTTTTTCTAGGTTTCTGGCACCGATGTACGGTGGCCGAAGGTGGTAGGTATGGTGGTCTCCTGCCAGATTCTGGGAATCATGGCGGAGCTAAAGGTCGAAGATGAACACACGATAGTGTTCATCTGGGTTTTTTTCAGAGCATTTTGGTTGCCAGAAATGGCAAATGTTTTAAATGGCTAAGGGTAATTTTTTTACCCGAAAAGTTTGTTTTATACCCCCTTATTTTAAAATGGTTTTTAACAACATAAACCCTTCCTCACAGGGATAATTACAAGCAGAAGGTTTTTTGTCTTTTAAAATTACAGCATAGGTCCCACAAACATTATTATTAATTGCAATCTCGTCCTGATTTGAAATCGGTTTGATTTTGGAAAATGAGTTTATCCCAGTTCGGTCCTTCTGTGTTTTTATTTTTTAAAAACCCTTCCACCTTTTCAAATTACTTTCGATGTCCCTCTGACTTTCGCATGCTTTCCAACTAGGTCCTAATTTTTAATCTAATTTGCTTTTAAAAGGGTTAATAACTCATCAGGTCCTTTTTGTTAAATCTCTTCAATTTGAGTCTTTTTATAGTGTTCAAGTTACTCTATTAGTCGCTATATTTTTATTTATGTCCTAATGTAACCTTGCATTGCATGTTTATTTAATACATTTTATTTTATGTCATATTTATTTATTTATTTTATTTATGTGCCTTAGTTGCATTTACTTGATTTATTTTTGTTCTTTTGTGTTCTCTTTTAGGGTAGAGCTTTTAGGTAGTTTAAGTTTTAGGATTTAATTTGATTAATAAAAATTATGTGCTCGTTTTATTGGGGCATAATTTAAATTAATTAAATTAAATTTAGAGCTAGTTTTAGAGCCTTGTTTAGATCAAGGGTTCGAATCAATCTAATTCACTTAATTTTACCCTTGTCTCATTGGGGTAAATGTTAAATGCATTAAATTGATTGTACAAATATTAATTACCTTTAGGGGAAAAATCAATATTCGACTTAGATCACCTAATTTAAATCATAATTAATTAATTCAATTTATTTTAAATAGTTTCCTTGGTTTATTGGGATACTAGTTTAAAATCAATTGAATTAATTATTATGGTTCAAGATAATTCATAAAATGTTAGGGTTTTCTTGTTGTTAGGAATTAATTAATTTAGGGTTAATATTAGACTAACCTAATTGTTAAGTAGATCACTAATTAAACTTTCATAATTTGGGCCTTTTAGGTTAGGACTTTAGTGGGCCTATGGCTTTAATTTCAAGCTTTTCCTTGTCATGCATTTTAACTGTCATTCATATAATTTTAATATTCTAATGGGTATGCATTTGGTTAATTAATTTAACTTATAAAAAGGAGGTATTTATTAATTCCGATATTTTTATCTTAACAGTCATGGCTCATTGGATGTTTACTGAATATTCGAATTAATTCTTACCGTCTAAAGGTAAATGAAATTTGAGATTAAATTTTGACAAGTCATAACATCATACTTAACTTCTTGCATCATTAATAAAGGTGATGAACGAAGTTCGAACCATAAATTAACACGGCAGTAGGGCTTATTCAATATCGGTTTAATCTATGGTCTGAGGTATTGTCACCCTTATTAATTAAATGCTTAATTAATTTGAATGGTATAATTTGACAAAGCCCGTCTAACTAAAGTTTATATTCAATTACAAACCATTTAATTAAAGTCAATTTAAATTTCAAATATTTCCATTAATTAAAAGCAATATATATTTTGGTACTGATTTTCGGGCGTGATGGGGGTGCCAATCCTTCCACACGCATAACCAACTCCCGAACCCATTTTTGAACGAATCTCTGGTTTTATCGTGTCCGACCTACCTTAGTGGCGGTGGCGACTCCAAGTTTTTATTTTCAAAAAATATGATTTTAAAGGGATTTCACCGCCTTTTTAAATGTTTTCCCAATAAGTGAAAGAAAATCGAATTACGTACTTTTAGCGAACTTGAAATTTTTTTGTCGCTACAGCTGGCGACTCCGCTGGGGACCGATTTTTGTTTTTTACAAAACAAAAAAAAATAGTTAAGCTAATTAAAAAATCTATGTTGCTTTTAATGATGAGAATTTTGAAATTTAAATCAACTTCAATTAATTTGTTCATTCTTGAAGATACGACTTTAACTAGACGGGCTTTGATAACTGATGGTTTCAAATTAATTGTTCATTTGATTTCTAAGGAATTACCGACATGTGTTGCATCATGATCATCAAGCTCTACACCCGAGCTTTATTCCTTGAGTGAGAGTGAAACGCCATATACCCACGTGAGTATCCTTCCACTGGTCGGTAATTCACTTTCGGAATCCACGCCTTTTGACATGTGAGCAGCCCTTTACGTCGCTAGGTCATGCATTCCCTCGAACCGAATCCAATTTGCAAGCCTGTAATGGGCCAAAATTGGGGTTCTTGTTGTCTTAGTAGGCGACAAGATAGGTTCGAGTACCCTTTTAGAAACAAACCCATGTGTGATAATTTAGGAAGCCCACCCCGATTAGAGCCATGCGAATAGCCATAGTAAATTAGAATTCATGTGGTTAGGGTTTTCTTTTTCGTATCTTTTTGCTTGTTGCTCCATAATTTATTTTTTTATCTTGCAAAATTTGGATTTGTTATTTGTTTATTTCGTTACTAACATGTTTTTTTTTTATTCTTTTCCCCTTTATATTTTGTTTTGCATATTTTATCATATCATGAAGAAAACACTGATTCAGAAATAGTCTGACGTTAAAGACTTGATCAATGGGAGACTTGGTCCGTACCAATGATGAAAAGAACTCCGAAGTACAAACATGCTCTGAAGGTGAGCAGCTTTACGATAGAGACAATATTTATGTTGGGTATAGGTCAGCGATGTCCACCAAAACTTTTATGAATACAAAATGCAATGATGTGTCAGGATTGAGATCAGTATGGCACAGTTTGGATTATGAAGCGAAAATTATTTTCAAAAGAAAATACGGAGACATAATATACTTGTTGGATGTTCAAGTTGATCAATCATTACTCCAAGCCTTGGTAAAATTTTGGAATTCGGCATACATTTGCTTCACAATTGGCAACATTAATTTAACGCCAACAATCGAGGAGCATCTAGCCATCGTAAATTGCAAGAGGATTGATGAGCATTGAATCTTCTCCAAACCACTAAAGAACAAGTCCTTCCGGGCCATGCTAACTAGGTTCTTCGACGCTTTGCCGACTTAGATCGAAAATCAGGTGACCACTTAGAACAAGAAGGAATACCTAAAGTGGGAAGGGATCTTACAGTTAGCTTCGGTTCATCCAGTAGGCCGAGTTCAGCAAGTTCTTTTTGCATTATTGATCTATGGATTGGTTTTGTTCCCCAAAGCATTAGGACTCATCGATCCATCAATATTAAATTTGTTTGATTGCTTGGGAGGAATGACCAACCCGGTGCATGTCATCTTAGCCGAAACTTTCCAGTCTTTGAGGTTTTGTAGACGACATAGTAGGGTTCGTTTCTTAGGATGCCCTCAGCTTCTAACAGTCTGGTTTTACAGTCATCTTTCGTATGATGTTCACTTCTTGTGGTTTGTCTTTGATGGTAGATTCTCACCGTTAGAAGAGTTCCTACAAAAGGGAGATTGGCCAATGGGGAGATCCGGTGAGGTATGGTTAGATGTCTTACAAAACCTAAAAGATAAGAATATAGTTTGGAAAGCTCCGTGGCTACACACAAGGAATATCCTTTATAGATGTGGAGAACATTCATGGGTACCGTTGCTTGGTCATTGGGGGCATACGGCTTATTCACCCCTTTTGGTTTTGAGACAATATGGTTCCAAACAATTTGTGCCGGCGGCCACAAAAGGACTAAATGAGTTCAACATAGACTATGGGACCGAAAAAGGCTACAAAGGGAAGGTGTATAGCGCTTCTTCTACATGGAATAATACAAGACGAGTTAGGGTTTTGAGTGCTGCTTACATGATGACTCCCGAATATAAAGTGTGGCGGTTCAATCTCGTCAACGACAATATTCAAAGTTGAATCATGATGGTATGAGGTATGTTCAAGAAATGTTGGTTATGCTTCCCACTGAAGTTGATTTAATGATGAAGCAACTTGAAGAACAACAAAATAAGTTTATTCAGCTAGAAGCAAAAGCCGATCAAGATAGGTTCAACCTCGATCTAGATAAGATAGAACTCGAAGGAGAAATCAAGAGTTTATGAAAGTGAAATGATACGTTGGAGCTCGAACTCAAGTCAGAAAAGGAAGAGATTCAGAAATTACAAAGGCTAAACAAAAGTAAGAGGACTGCAAGTGACGAGCCAAGCGAAGGATTAGAGCTCAAACTTAAGGATGAGAAGGCCAGAGCCGAAACTTATAGGAGGAAGTACTACGAGCATGAGGATTGAGTGCTTGTTATGACACAAGAGATGAAGAATCTTCGGACCACTCATTCGGAGCAACTTGAAAATGAACGACGCCAAAATGGGGCACTGAAGTCTCAAGTAAAGCGGCAAGAAAAGTCTCTCCTCAGGCATAAGAGTTTCACCAAAAAGCTAGAAGTCGGTAATTTGAAAAATCAGGCTTTGAAGGGTCAGATCGAGGATTTAGAGACCGAGGTCCAACAACTCAGAAATCAAGTGGCGAGCTTTAGGGGAGCGATTCAAGTGCATCGGATGCCTACAATGGAACAAATTCAGTTTACCACCTTCACCATTTGGAGGCAAGAGGAAGATTTGGCACACTTGACGACTCAGATGCAAGGGGTCACCCGAAAGTTACAGTTCCTGTTGAGAGATGCTACTGAGCTCCAAGAATGAATGGACGGCAAATTCGAGGAGGGAGAGAAGATCGTTTGGGTTTTAAGGGAGATTATTGATTTAGGCGCTAGCTTAGAACCATATGCATAACGGATTTTCTTTGAGTTGTTGTAATGAAACAATGTTTCTATCGATGCCAGTCGTTTAATGGTGATATTTGCCGAAATCAGTGTTATTCTTTGCATTCATGCATGACTAATTTATTTGCATATTTTATAAATTGTCAAAATTAATTAAAAGGCTTTTTATTTTATAGAGTATTTTGATACTTTTAATTGCAAACATTCCACATCCATACCGCGCACGTTTACAAACAAGGATCATGGAGAAAAGCTTTGCGAAACTAGAAGCTGATCTTAGAGGCTAGTTGGAGCGAACACAACAATAACTAAGAGAAACCATCATCAAATCTCAGCAAGATATGATGAGGGAAATATCTCAAATGCTGCAAATCAATCGCGGGGAAGATGTAAGAGGAAATAGTATCATTGTAAACCCTACTCAGAACCCGAGAGACCCCTTATATCCTCTAGTCTTTAAAAACCCCCTCTTCATTAATCCTACACCGAACCCCCACAAGGGGTATCCTCATCTCATCAGGCGAGCGCCTCTGCTCTACCTCAGCCAGCCGTGATGTTTGCAAATGTCGAACATGTCAGAGATAGCATCCCAGACTTTGATGAATTAGAGAAATTGAACCAAGTGAAGACAGAATTCTCAAAGAAGTTGGAAGAGACCAGAAAGGATCTTGAAAAAAAATTAGGTAAAAGAGGACGATGATGGTCCTTATGGGCTAAACGCTAGAGATCTCAGCCTAGTCCCTGATGTAAAAATTCCATAGAAGTTCATGTCCCCTAAATTTGAAAAGTTTGATGGGATAACTTGTCCAATCGCTCATATAACAATGTTTTGCCGCAAGGAAGTTGTTGATACACTTCTTCCAAGACAATCTTGTAGGATCCGCAATAAGGTGGTACAATCAGCTTACACGAGCTCAGATTAAGTCGTGGAAGGATTTGGCCAAGGCTTTCACTGACCACTACAAGCACGTAACTGATATGGTCACCAACTGACTTTTACTACAAGTGGGGGCAATGGAATGTGCCTTTAGGGCATTGGAGTTCGTCAATGCCACTTTTGCTGCTGAAGGGAATAGGGTTTCATGCCCGAGACTATCAAACTGTACTAAGATGGTGGTGACAGAAAAGCTGGGAAGAGGAGCAAAAAAGGGACGAAGCTTGGGAAGAAATTTACAAGAATGCCTACGACCTATAAGAGTTATCCACAAGCATGACCGTTTTGGGCTCGGATGTAAGCCTAACTTTCTGCAAAAGAAACAAGAATAGAAAAGAAGAGAAGAACAACGAAAGGCCCGACTCAGAGAAGAAGACATTTCGTAGGAGCCCATCATTTATGCTGATCTCAAGAATATTTTTGTGTTTGGAAGAATCGTGAATCTCGAGCAAAAGGTCCAAGAAGCTAACCAAGAGAATGAAAAGATCCCTAGTGAATAACTGATCTGTGAAGTCGTGGAGGGAATGGATGTAAGTGTGACCTCCGAAGGTGACAAAACTGTTTAGCCTTTAGCCAAGATCTGCTCGTGCCTTCCGGGAGAGAAGCTCGACAATTGGACCAGCATGTATCCGCCTGTAGTTTTTAGGACCAAATCAGAGTAATCGTCAGAACCACCCTCTTACTTTTGGTCCGAGAGTAATAGGGATCTTTTGTAAAAAGGCTACTATTTCAACTCTATTTCGCTTTCAATGAAAATGATACTTTTCGTATTTCTCAAATGGCAAATATAACATTCTTTTTATTCATTATTTATTCATTTATTTCACAAACTATTTCTATTCCCAATACATACTTTCAAACTCGTGCAGACCTCTTAACATTAACTATACGAATGATTCTGAATCTAATCCCGGGGTAGATTTTGAGCAACCCTCGTGCTCGGCTAAAATTGACGAAGAGGATAACACGGTGGAATATGAGGTCCCAGATGAACTGTTAAGATTGATGGCAAGTGAAGAGAAACATATTCTGCTCCATAAAGAAAAATTAGAAGTCTTGAACTTAGGAACCGAAGAAGAAAGGAAAGAGGTGAAGATCGGTACTCCTTTATCACAAAAAATGAGACACGATTTGGTGGAGCTATTTTTAGAATTTAGGGATATATTCGCATGGATATACCAAGATATACTAGGCTTAAACACGGACATTATGGTTCACAAGCTTCCTATAAGGCCAGAGTGCAAGCCCATCTAACAAAAGCTTCAAAAGATGAGACCCGATATGCTGTTAAAGGTTAGAGAAGAAGTAAAGAAGCAGTTTGAGGCTAAATTTTTGAAAGTCGCTCGGTACCCAGAGTGGGTGGCCAATATAGTCCAGTACCCAAAAATGACAGAAATGTGCGTATGTGTGTAGATTATAGGGACCTCAATAAGGTGAGTCCCAAGGATAATTTCCTTCTGCCTCACATCGATACTCTAATCGACAATACTGCGGGGTATTTTTGGTTTTCCTTCATGGATGGCTTTTTCGGATACAATCAGATCAAAATGCACCCCGAGGATATAGAAAAGACCACTTTTGTGACCATATGGGGCACATTTTGTTATAAAGTAATGCCTTTCAGATTGAAGAATACTGGGAAAACTTATCAAAGAGCCATGGTGACCTTGTTCCATGACATGATGCACAAAGAGATTGAGATGTACGTGGACGCCATGATAGCCAAGTCTTGGACCGAAGAAGAGCATATTCAGAATTTGTAGAAATTGTTCCAAAGGTTGAAGAAGTACCATTTGAAGTTCAACCGGCCAAGTGCACCTTTTGTAGTTACTTTTGGGAAGCTCTTTGGTTTTGTGTTTAGCCAAAAAGGAAGAGAGATCGACCCCGATAAAGTGAAAGCAATTCAAGATCTTCCACCTCTGTAAACTTAAAAAGAAGTTCGGGGATTCTTGGGGAGGTTGAATTACATCTCTTGATTCATCTCCCAGTTGACTGATAAGTGTGACCCTATCTTTAGACTACTCCGAAAGAATAATCCGGGTGTATGGGACGAAGATTGTCAAGAAGCCTTAGAAAAGATTAAGAAGTATTTGACCAATGCTTTAATTTTAGTAGCACCAGTACCTGACAGTCCTTTAATTCTGTACTTAATTGTATTTGATAATTCGATGGGATGTGTGCCAGGGCAACATGACGAGTCGGGTAAGAAAGAAAGAGTTATTTATTACTTGAGCAAAAAGTTCATCGAGTGTGAGGCGCGGTACCCGTTGATCCAAAAGTTGTGTTGTGCCTTAGTATGGGCTACTAAGCGGCTCCAACAATACATGTTGTACCACACCACTTGCTTGATTTTGCGAATAGATCCACTGAAGTTCCTAATTGAGGCACCCGCGCTGACCGGGAAGACGGTCCGCTGACAAATGTTGCTGTCAGAGTTTGATATTGTCTATGTAAGCCAGAAGGCAGTGAAGGGGAGTGTGGTGGTATATTTTTTGGTAAGCTGCGCCTCAGATGACTACAAGCCTTTGGATTTCAGTTTCTTAGATGAAGATCTAATCAATGTGTTGTTTGAAGAAAAACTTGTTTCAGTGTTAATCTCTCCCGAAGAGGTCTACTATCCCTTTACCAGTAGGTTGGAATTTTTTTGTTCAAACAATATAGCCGAGTATGAGGTTTGTGTCATGGGACTCCGGGCAACTATAGAAAGAAAAATTGAGGTGCTTCAAGTCTTTGGGGATTCGTCATTGGTGATCTACCAGCTCAGGAAAGAATGGGAGACAAGAGATCAGAAGCTAGTCAAGTACTATGATTTGATCCAAAAGTTGGTTAAAAAATTTGAAGAAATCAGCTTCGCTTATCTACCAAGAGAAGATAATCAGATGGCTGACGCCCTAGCAACTCTGGCCTCCATGTTTGAGGCAAGCCCGAAGGCCGAAATAAAACCAATTGAGATGCAGATTTTTGAGGTATCGGCCCATTGCTATAATTTGGTGGAGGAAGAGGATGGAAACCCATGGTACTACGATACCCTTCAGTACATCAAGTTTCAGGTCTACCCAAAAGAAGCCAACGATAACGATAAAAGGACCATTAAAAGGTTGGCATCATGGTATATCATTGACGGGGAGATTACGTACAAGTGAAGCAAGGATCAGGCATTATTGAGATGTGTTAGCGCTCGAGAGGCTAAGACCATTTTAGCTGGGGTACACGATGGTTTGTGCGGAACCCAATCTAATAGATTTTCAATGGCTAGAAAGATCATGCGATATGGGTATTTGTGGCCTACCATGGAAGAAGATTGCATCCAATATGCAAAGAAATGTCACAAATGTCAGATTTATGCTGATAAGATACATTCTCTGCCAGTGCCACTCTACACCATAAATTCACCGTGGCCTTTTACTTCTTGAGGCATGGATGTTATTGGTCAAATACACCCGAAAGCTTCTAATGGAAACCATTTCGTCCTAGTGGCCATTGATTACTTCACCAAGTGGGTAGAAGCAGCCTCGTATGCCAACATCACAAGAGCAACCGTGTGCAAGTTCTTGAAAAAGGAGATTATATGTCGATACGGTTTGTAGAAAGAATCATCACTGATAATGCTTCCAATTTAAATAACAAGATGATGATCGAAGTGTGTGAATAGTTCAAAATTGTGCACCACAATTTGACCACTTATCGCACTAAGATGAATGGGGCAGTGGAAACAGCAAATAAGAATATCAAGAAGATCATAGACAAGACTACTGACACTTTCAAGGATTGGCATGAGAAGCTGCCATTCGCACTATTCACTTACCGGACATCCATGAAGGCCTCCACAGGGGGCGCCGTATTTTTTGGTCTATGGCACGAAAGCAGTATTACCTATTGAGGTAGAGATTCCGTCACTTAGAATTTTAAATGAGACAAAGTTGGATGATGCTGAATGGATGTGAGCAAGGATTGATCAATTGAACCTCATCGAGGAGAAAAGATTAAGGGCCATCTATCATGGCCAAATGTATCAGAAGAGGATGATGTGTGCCTACAACAAGAAGGTTTGCCCGAGAGAGTTTCAAGAGGGAGCCTTGGTGCTCAAGAAGATCTTGCCAATTCAAAAGGACTTTCGGGGAAAATGGATGCCGAATTGGGAAGGGCCTTACGTTGTTAAAAAGACCTTCTCTGAGGGAGCATTAATTCTGGAAGAGATGGATGGGAAAAAGTTGAGCAATCCCGTAAATTTAGACTTCGTCAAGAAGTAAAAAAAAAGGGTTCAAGATAGAAACTCGAAAATGGGCGTCTTGAAACCGAAGAAGGATCTGAATTGAAAATTCGAAAAGGATGGTTCAGATAAATTTTGAGGTTCGGCATCCGATTGATAGGCTCTATTACACTTGAGGAGCCATACTTTGATTTATGGCGGAATTCCTTTTTGGCTATCAGAAATTTCAGTCTATGATGGGCAGTGAGAGATCTACCATGGTCGATGGGTTCTCGCATCATTCATACACTCGATGCTCAGGGATGTTGCACCCCGTACTACTTATATCTTTTTCATTTTTCTCATGTTTGCCATTACTTTCACATTGTTCCAGCATCTTTTATCATTGAAATTTTATTTCTCTCCCTTCTATTGTTTATTTCATGAGCATCCTGCAAATAGATTGACATAGATCATTAAAAACAAAGGATTTCTTGGCATTACTATGATTTAACCCTTTAAGTGCAGGTTGTTCCAAGACAGAAATCGATTCCGCTTAAAGGAGTCTGCCAGAGTCAAGGCTAAAGGACATTACATGTAAAGTGGATAAGACTTGCCAAAGAGATGACAAAGGCCCTCTGTATTGAGGTCCAGGATAGAAGAGCCAGTGGCGAAAACCTAAAAGGACGCCCCCCCAAAAAAGGAAAGAAAATAAAAAAAGAAGAAAAAAATTTCAATCAAAGTGAAAACACGAAAGGGCGTTTTAAAAAAAAAAAAATCTCTAAAGTGAAAACTCGAAAGAGCGCTTTAGAGCAAAGTTTTAGAGAATATAAGGGTCAAATGGGGGCTGAGTCCAGACACAATGAGTGACAACAAATGTGCAAAGACAAAAAAGAATACGAGGGAAAGCCAAAACAAGACACCAAGAAAGAAGACGTCTGAGCACTGACTATATTTTATTTGTCATTCATCATGAATAGTTAGGCATCCCTAGGGTAGGAGCATGCTAACTAGCATCACCAAATCATTGTGTCTGTTTCTTTCAGGTATTTGAAAAATAAAAAGTCGATCCTATGTTCCAATAAAGAATAAGTAGATACCAACACAAAGTCAAAGAATCTTCAACTATTTGGGAGTTACAAAGATGCCCAGATGATAAAGATCGAGGGCATTCCAGAAGACTCAAAGCGAGATATCATTTGGTGTCAAGGTGACCAGCAATCGAGACATCATCATGTGGGATCCTCAAGGTGAGAAACCACCCCATGCCAAGACGATAAAGATCGAGGGCATTCTAGAAGACTCAAAGCGAGATATTATTTGGTGTCAAGACGACCAGTAATCGGGACATCAGCAGGCGGGATCCTCAAGGTGAGGTATCACCCCATGCCAAGATGATCGAGGATCGAGGCATCACTTCAGGGGCTTTATTTCTTTAGGCTTTACATGGTAAGAATTCAAAGTTCTAGAATTTCTGGAAGAGGAAAGGCGAATGGTCCTATATAGGAAGGACTTGCAGCTCAAAATCTTCAGACAGGAAAGTCAGATAAAATTAGTGCTTATGGTCTTTGCTTTATTCTTATTTTACAAGGATAAGCAAAGAGGTGAAGCTGTAATCACTAGTTTTATCCGGGGTTAACCCGATTTATTTTTTATATTTGGGCTTTGGTTATTAGTATTTCTTTTTTATATGTACATTATATTTTTGTTCTAATTAGCATTATATATTGATATTATTTATTATTATTATTATTATTACCTCTATATATTATCACTATTATTATATTATTATTATTTATATGTTATATTATACATTATTATTAAACTAAAAAAACTAAAAAACAAAATAATAATTAAATATTAAATAAAAGCCCAAAGTTTATTGTTATTTACAATCCATTTTACAAAAACCTAAAAATAAATAAATACACTTTAGCCCATTTTGAGCCCAACACTTAGAACCCTAATTACATCAAGTAATGAAAACCCTAATGCCTTTTCATTTTGGCGCAGCTGCTCCAAGGTCGTTAGATCTGGCCCTTGATCTAACGGCCATGAATGAAGAAGATGAGGCTTCTGGAACCTTCACGCGCCCATGCCCCGACCTTCGTGCTCCTTCACGTGCGCGTGTGTCGCACGCGCGACTCTTCAGACTCTCGAGACTCTTCCTATGCCGCGACCAGCTTTTGCAAACACCCACAACCAAAAATAGAGCAAGCATTAGTAAAAAGCACAAAAGGCATATCGAACCAAAATGAGCAAAGATATAAGGATTCCGAAGGATTTCAGAGAGGATTGTAACTAGATTTTTTTATATATTCTCTTGCATGTAATTCATTTGGTTATAAAAAACCGAAACACAACACATTGTAAACAACAGTTCAGATCGAAGCAATACAAAAAAAGAAAGACTTTATAGGTATCACACTCTTATCAGTGCATGCATGCTTTTGAAAGAAAAAAGGCTTAAAGTCGTGAATTTTTTTTACCTTTGTGTCTGATTCTTCCCCATCTCTTCAGATCCCGCCGGCAATAAGCCTCTCGGCTTCCGTATGAAAGCTGTGCATGGTGAGTCGTTCGAGGATAAGGAAAAAAGGGTTCTTTTTCGAAAAAGGAAAGGGATTTTGAAACGATTTCAAACTTTTAGGTTTTGTTTTTTTAGATCTAGGAAAGAGGGGTTCTTTTTTAAAAAATAAAGGTCATAATGGGTTTTGGAGTGTTTAAACAAAGGTTTGGGGGTGTTTTCTAGGTTTTCGGCACCGATGTACGGTGGCTGGAGGTAGGTGTAGTTGTCTCCCGCTGAATTTTGGAAATCACGGTGGAGCTAAGGGTCGGATATGAACACCACGGCGGTGTTCATTTGGTTTTTTTAGAGCTTTCTGGTTGCCAGAAATGGCAAATGTTTTAAAATGGCTAAGGCCAATTTTTTTTGTCCGAAAAGTTTGTTTTATACCCTTTATTTTAAAATGGTTTTTAACAACATAAACCCTTCCGCACCGGGATAATTACAAGCGGAAGGGTTTCCTTCTTTTAAAATTACAGCATAGGTCCCCGAAACATTGCTATTAAATGCAATCTCGTCCTGATTTGAAACCGATTTGATTTTGGAAAATGGGTTTATCCCAGTTCAGTCCTTCTGTGTATTTAAAATTTTTTAAAACCCTTTCGAAGTCCCTCTGACTTTCACATGCTTTCCAATTAGTCCTGATTTTTAATCGAATTTGCTTTTAAAAGGGTTAATAACCTATCAGGTCCTTGTTTTTTTGAAATCTCTTCAATTTGAGTCTTTTTACAGTGTTCAAATTACTCTATTAGTCCCTATATTTTTATTTATTCCCTAATGTAAACTTGCGTTGCATGTTTATTCAATACAATTTATTTATGTCATAATTATTTATTGATTTATTTTATTTATGTGCCTTGGTTGCATTTACTTGATTTATTTTTGTTCTTTTGTGTTCTCTTTTAGGGTAGAGCTTTTAGGTTGTTTAAGTTTTAGGATTTAATATAATTAATCAAAATTATGTGCTCATTTTATTGGGGCATAATTTAAATTAATTAAATTAAATTTAGGGTTAGTTTTGGAGCCTTAGTTAGATCAAGAGCTCGAATCAATCTAATTTATTTAAATTTACCCTTGGCTCATTGGGGTAAATGTTAAATGCATTAAATTGATTGGACAGTTCTTAATTATCTTTAGGGGGAAAATCAATATTCGACTTAGATCACCTAATTTAAATCATAATTAATTAATTAATTCAATTTATTTTAAATAGTTTCTTAGTTTATTGGGATACTAGTTTAAAATCAATCGAATTAATTATTATGGTTCAAGATAATTCATAAAATGTTAGGGTTTTCTAGTTTTTAGGAATTAGTTAATTTAGGGTTAATATTAGACTAACCTAATTGTTAAGTAGATCACTAATTAAACTTTCATAATTTGGGCCTTTTAGGTTAAGACTTTAGTGGGCCTAAGGCTTTAATTTCAAGCTTTTCCCTGTCATGCATTTTAACTGTCATTCATATAACTTTAATATTCTAAAGGGTATGCATTTGGTTAATTAATTTAACTTATAAAAGGAGGTATTTATTAATTTTGATATTTGTTTCGTAACAGTCCTGACTCATTGCATGTTGACCGAATATTCGAATTAATTCTTACCGTCTAAAGGTAAATGAAATTTGAGATAAAAATTTTGAAAAGTCATAACATCATACTTAACTGCTTGCATCATGCATAAAGGTGATGAACGAAGTTCGAACCATAAATTAACACGTCAGTCAGGCTTATTCGTTGTCAGTTTAATCTATGGTCCGAGGTATCGTCACCCTATTAATTAAATGCTTAATTTATTCGAATTCACCAATTTGACAAAGCCCGTCTAACTAAAGTTTATATTCAATTACGAACCATTTAATTAAAGTCAATTTAAATTTTGAATATTTCCATCAATTAAAAGCAATATATATTTTGTGTCGATTTTTGGGCGTGATGGGGGTGCCAATCCTTCCCCACGCGTAACCAACTTCTGAATCCATTTTTGAACGAATCTCTGGTTTTATGGTGTTCGGCCTACCTTAGTGGCCGGTGTCGACTCCAAGTTTTTATTTTCAAAAAATATGATTTTAAAGGGATTTCACGCCTTTTAAATATTTTCCTAATAAGCGAAAGAAAACCGAATTACGTACTTTTTAGAGACATTCAGAAATTTTTTAGTCGCTATAGATATGTAATTTAAATATTAGTCCCCTAATTGGAGAAAATGCAATTGGATTGCTTAGAAAACAAGTGCTAAAAATGTTAAGTGAAAAGAGAGAAATAAGTGGATAAATGCAATGATCAGACTCCCTAAGGCCATACTAGTGAAAAATATGTCAAGCCCATCTGCCATTGTTATGATCCTGATAATATTTGTAAGTTTCACATGGGGAACTAGGATATGCTACCAAGAAGTGTAGGCCCTTAATGGAGGACATCAAGAAGTTGGTTAGTCAGAGATCCAGACTGAATGCTTCCAAGATTGTCTAGAGTTTTGATGTCTGTCTCGTTCATGTCTATGCATCAAGAGGGGGCAGCTTGCAAGAATTATCTATGAAGTAGTATATGAAATCAACTCTGTTACTTCAAGCCTAAAGGTTCTCTTGTATTGCTTCAGAGATGATTTCAAAATGTAAGGCCATGGTTGCAAATGTTCGACCACTCATGAGGAGGATATGATTGAATATGGGGCAATCATATTCAGGTGGTATTTCTTTATTCAGGAAAAATCACCTATTAGAGGACATAGTGATGCTGAAATACATATATCAACCAGTTTAGGGACTTAGCAAGTTTTGCCACGGTGTTCTGGTGGTTCTGTAAAATTAAAGATGAACTTGATGAAAGTTTAGAAACTTAAAATGTCCAAGGACTTGGAGCATTTGTTTGCCCTAAGTAATAAAGGTGGAGCAAACTTAATACGGAAAGAGACCAGTGGAGTGACATTGAGGAATTTGATCACTGAAGAATTAAAAATCTGTTCAAAAAAAATGGGAGCATCAGAGTATGAACAAGAATGGGCATGTCTTTGTAATGGTGAAGAAAAATAAAGAATTGACGATAGAAGCAGAGTGACCAAAATTAACTCAGGTCTTCCTTGATTAATGGTCAACAGTGAACCACAAGAGATCTGTCTGCAATTCTAGGACCATTGCAGAGTAATACCCTGAATCATCCCAATTGCTTTTGTCCATAAGCATTGGGGGTCCTTTGTAAGGGAGGCTATTTCGGTTTATTTGTTTATTATACTTCTAATGCTTGATTGAGATCAGAAAAGAGGGAAGGATTGGGGCATGGTGAGCTATTAAGTTAAAGAGTGCCACCTTAAATGGGATAGAATTAGGTATACGGAAAATGTTTCTCCCAGAAGTTTAATAACTAAGAAGAGGTCACATTGGAGTTGATCTTTGCAGTTTGATTTGAAGGCTATGTTGCACTTGATATTTAGGGGGACTAATCTTGATTTTTGTTTTTTGCCATGACTTATCAAATTATTCTAATTTCTCAAATCTAGTAAAATAATATTTTGAGCCATTCACTTATCTTTTCAACAAGCATCTTGCAGATAAATTGATTAGATACAAGAAAAACAAATGATTTCGCGGGTTTTATTATGATGTACTAATCCTTTAAGTGCATCCAGAACATGAGGTATCCTCGGTACTTGTTTAATGGTGAAAAGTATGAAGAGGAAAATACACAACTCCGGGTGACAGTAACATTCAAACAAAGCTGCAAGAAAGTGACACAAGTAATTCTGGGGCAAAAAGAGAGAGAAATATGCAGTCAGATCAATCTATTGAAGGTTTTGCTATTCAAAAGTAAGAAAGCAAGGCACATGTGAGCAAAGATAGTAGTTAAAGTTAAGCCAGAGTGGGGCAATGTTGCAAAAAGTACATTACAAAACATCACATGCTAGTAAATAGAGGTTGCAAGCTAGAACAACAGTGAATCATGATCTCTTTGAGCCATGAGAACGAATTCTGACAAATAAGCTGAATGAAGACATAACAAGAACGGCTTTCTAAGAAATGAGCTATCACCAGTACTCGAGCTTTGAGAAATACATGATGAGATAAGACAAGAGACATATTTATTCAGAATTGAAATCTGTCTATTCGGAAAAAATAAGAAATATCATTGCAAATAAAGAAGAAAATGAATAAATGAGGTGAAAACCCACCATGGCACTTAAAAAAAACCGAGACGAAAACCTGAAAGGGCGCATTGAGAAAAAAAAAGAAGAAAAAAAGGAAAAAGAAAAAACAAAGTAAAAACCTAAAAAGGCATTTTGAAAAAAGCAATCTAAAGTGAAAACTGAAAATTAGAGCAAAAGATGCAGAGATCCTGAAGATTGAACCTGAGTGTGAGATGTGTTATGCTGTCAGTAGAAGAAATTCTAATGAAAGATGAAGCGAATAAATTTGAAACTTCCCTGAAGATGAAAGTTTGGCCAAATGGTCATCAATTAACAATATTCATACATCATATAGTTAGGCATCCATAAGTAGGAGCATGCTAATTCATACATTCAAAGCATTTTTGCATATTTTGGCATGATTTGCAAATTCAATCAAGTAAAGGCAAAAATCAATTCATAGCCTTGATTTTTAAAAAGTAGATATAATCAAGAATGAACAGAGATCTTGAAGAAAAGATCCAATTAAGAATGAATAAAGATCTTGAATAGGAAGATCCAGCAAGAAATGAACAGAAATCTCGAAAGAGAAAAACCGACAAAAAGCGAGCATAGATCTTAAAGAAATAGATCTAGCAAAGATTTCAGTCGTGTTTGTGAGAAAGAAAATATATTAATTCATGATTCTCTGTTTGCAGATGCAGATTAGCAAGTACATTCCGCTTACAGAGGTGGATTTCTGTAAGTCATTATGTTTGTATAGGCAGATTTCAGTAAGAAGCTCCGTTTGCTGAGGCGGATTTCAATAAGTATTTCGCTTAAAAAGGTGGATTTCAGCAAGATATTCTATTTGTAGAGGTAGATTTCAGCAAGAGGTTTCGTTTGTAGAGGCAGATTTCAATAAATATTTTGTTTACAGAGGCGGGTTTTAGCATGATAGTATGTTTGTAGAGGCAGATTTCAGCAAGATACTTCGTTTGAAGGAGCGGATTTCAACAAAAGCTTCGTTTATAGAGGCGGGCTTCAGCAAAAAAATGTTTGATTGTTTATACAGGAAAAGTAGTGCATTATGACCTAAAATCCTTTGGGTCATCAGTAAGTCCTTCGAGCATGATGTTAAGTCCTTTGGGTGACACCTTCAGAAATGATGAGAATTTTTAAAGGGTTGTCAAAATAAGATAGTGGGGCTTGTTATTGGAAGACAAGAAGCTGTTGGGCTGATCGTTCAAAAAAAAGAAAGAAAGAAATGAAAAAAAAAACAACAAGAAGAGAAAAGAAAGAGAGAGGAAAAAGAAGAAGAAAAATGAAAAATGGAAAAAGAAAAAGAAAAAGGAAAAAAAAAAAAAAATTTATGCTACTTGATTGAAAGGCTAGATAGATCAACAACGGAAGATGATGAAGATGTTCGGTTTGATCAGTCACATACATTCTAAGCATAGAAGAAATTGATTAACAGAGAAATAGAAACAAGAGATGAGATCCCATATGAACCCAGATAGAAAGATCAAGACACCTTAGACAAAAAAGCAATGACATTAAAGAACTCAGCGCTTCAAGCGAGAAATTGAAAATATTTCATTTTATTTTAAATTGAATTCAAATTAATTGATGATGTTTCTTTTTGCAGGATTAACTATTCCCCAAATGAGAGGAGAATCAATATTTCTAGAATCTAGAGTTTCCAATGAGAAGAACTCGCCCCTCAAAGAATTTAGAGTTCATAATAAGAAGAACTCGCCAAGAAAGATCGAAGGGCTCCTAATGAGAAGAGTTTGTTTGCTGTGGAATGAGGAGAGTCCTAATGAGTAAAGCTTACTTGTTAGTGCTTTACAGAGAGGTGGACCAGCAAAATTGAAGAACTCCTAAAGAGAAGAGTTCACCCCAGAATTCTTAATGAGAAGAATTCACCCAACAAAGAATGAAGAACTCTTAATGAGAAGAGTTTGCCACAAAACTCCTAATGAGAAGAGTTCGCCCAACAAAGAATGAAAAACTCATAATGAGAAGACTTTGCCTTTTTGAAGAATGAGAAGAGCTTGCTTGTTCAACATCTTTACAGAGAGGTGGATATATGGTTCCAAGAAGAATGAAGAGTTCGTAATAAGAAGAGCTCACTTGTTCGATACTTTTGTAGAGATAGGTGGATTGTTTGACAAAGGGATGAAGAATTTCGTAATAAGAAGAATAGCTTCAAACCTCAAGAGATGAAGAATGTCAAGAGCAATTTCGGATCTTGGAAGATGAAGAATTTCATAATAAGAAGAACAACTTCAAATTCTATATTTATGCAGAAGATTGAAGAATTTCGAAATGAGAAGAACATCTTCAAGTTTCGGCAGTTTAGAGGATGGCCAGCGGATTCGTACAAAATTCGTGTCTTTTTAATCTTTGCCCACTTCCTGTTCCACAGTAATGAGTAAAGAGGGGCAGCTGTAATACCCGTATTTTGTCTAGAGTCTATACTATATTAGTAATTCATTATAAATAAGACCTAAAAATATGGGGTCCTTATTATAGTAATTCGATAGAAATAAAACCCAAAAATAATAAAAATAATTCACAAATAAATAAAGTCCATTTCAAAGAATGTTCAATTACAAGTCAAAAGCCCAAATTACATTAGATAAAAGGCCAATCTGATTTTTTTTCATCCATTTACATCATTTCCTGCTCATTTCATATCCAAAGAAACACAAATAATCCGAAAATAAACTTTTCTACTTTTTTTTACCATGTGGCAGCCCCTGGTTGGCTCATTCAAATTCACTTGGATAGTGGTTTTGAGAGAGTATTGTCAGACAATTATTATCAATTATTATTTTCCATTACTAAAAATAATAAAAAACTAATAACAATAAATATAATAAAAGAGGAAAGAGAAATGTGACCTGCCTTGGAAGCTGAGGCATCTCCGAGCAGCTGAACCAACGTCAGAACAGTGAACGAACGCTGAAAACATCACCGGACCTCCAGCACTACCATAATCGAGGTATATCCCTCTTTAGTCTTTTAATTCTTGCAAAAATAAGCAAATCGAGTTAGCTCAGAGGTTTAATAGAACTGAAAATAAGGCCAGATTCTTATCTGTGGTGGCTGGAGATGTATTCTGATTAATGGCAGAGTCGAAAATGAGAGTTGAGGTTGGGTAGTTAGTTTAGGCCAGGGAAGAATGGGTCGATTCTGATGAATCGGGGCTACATTAGGTTTTAGGGCTCGAAATTTGGAATTTTTGGGCATTTTAGGGTTCTAGTTAGAGGAGGGACGGTGGTCGGAGGTGGTTTATGGCGGTCGGCGAATGGCGAAATATAGTCGGGGAAGGATGGGTCTGGATTGAGCGGTGGAATGTATGGTGGAGCTTGGCTAGGAAATTTGAATTTGTAACGCCCAATTTTGGGCCTAGCGGTTTTGAGGCTTGTTAGACGGTTTGGTGGACCGGGTTAGGGATTTAAGTCAGATTCGGGAGTAAATATTTTTCAGTAAGATAAAAATGTGGAAAAATGGTTAAAAATCATATTTTAATATGTGATTAATATTTTTTAAAGCAATTTTGGAAAATGGGTTTTGGAGGTGTGACATTTTGGTTAGTGACCAAAATGCAATTTTTTGAAAATTGGTTTTTAAAGGTGACTAAAATGAAAGGGATCAAACTCTTAGAATCCTTAAGGAGCTATTTTACCATGTTTTTCGGGTGATTTCTCCTATCAATTAAAACTTTTTAACATGTGTTTTAAAAGTTAATTAAAAAGGGATTTGGATATTAAAAAGTTAGTTATCATTTTCAAGAAAATTGATGCAACTTTTCTCTCCACTTTTCTTCTGCCAAACACTCAAGTATTCATCAAAAATTATAGGTGAGGGATCATTTTACTCAGTTTATTGATTTGCAATTGATTCTTTAACTTTGATTTACAAATCCTCATTGAAATCTTGTGTTTTCTTAGCTTTAAACAAGCCAATTGAGGGAGAAATCACACAATAGGGGTAAGGTCCGTGATCTCCCCTATTGAATGGTTATTTATTTATATTCCCAAGTGTTTGATCCTTGATTTATGGTTTATAATTTGATTTTGTGTTTTTACATTGAATTAATTATTTTAATTGGGTGAAATTGATGGAAAAGAGAAAGATCTTTATTGGATCTATTTTCCAGTGATGAAGATTGATTTTAATCATATTTTGGATGTATTATTAAGTTGATAAGTTGTTTTTAACAATAGAAACCTGAAACTCTTGAATCCCTAGTTGTTTAGGTTGTTAGATTGGTACTTTTGTGGAGTTGTGGTAGCTATTTATTTGCTGGAAGTATATGAATGAATTAATCTTATTTTTTAGTGTTAATTGATGATTATGGGAGTGTTAGATTGTTATATTGTGGCTGGGTTATGTTTGGAAAGGATTAGGTGATGATTTCGGTTGTTGTGGTTGAGTAATTTTGAGAGGATTGTGGAAGTATGTGGGGTTTTGTTGTTGCAGTGTTTTGAATGCATTGAGATGCATTAATCATCAATAGTAATTTGGTTAAAACATGGGAGGTTGGTCCGGAAGTGATCGATGAAGCTTCGGAGGCTTCAGACACTTGATTTCACATCGGCAAATCAAGGTTTCATGTATCAGTGAGTGAGAACGTGGATTCCAGCTTTGGAATGTTTTAAAGGTGGTTTATGGGAGTGTAAACTTAGCTTGGTACACTGGTTTAAACTCAGAAGTAAGTAAATGTGGTTTTTCTCTCTCGGTCTTGCTAGTGTGAAATGGTTCTTATACACTTGTTTTAATTTACATTGAGCCTACTGTTTAAGCATGTTTTAAAGTATTTGTGATATTGTTTTTAAGCATGAGATGCTGAAGAATGCACATGGTAAGTGATCCTTGTAAATATATGGTTTATACTTGTGGTTTAAAGCATGGTAGTGCTTTGGAAAATTGGGTTGGTTAATGCTTGTTAAAAACAGTGAGGTAATGGTAAATGGTTAATTATATTGGAAAGTGTTGTGGTATTAAAATTGTTATCAGATATAGTTGGCCGCCCATAGGATTGATAGTGCACTATAATAAGTCACCTTGGATGTTGAGGGGTTTAGATCTGTGTACCGAAAACTTCATCCAAATACCCTAACGGTAGAGGGGTTATAGTACCGTATACTCCTGTTAGTGGATTAAGCATCTAACCGAGGTAAGGGGTTGGTGTCCCCATGAGTTGAAAGTGTACCCGGTTGTTTAGGTACTGCGATTGTGATTGTATCACTATTCCGGTTGAGATGGCTTGAAGTGTTAGGTAAACACTTGTAGAATCCGTGTATCCGATGAACTATTTTGGTAAAGGAACTTGGTTAATGATCACTTGTGAGCCAATATAATTGTTGATGTATCATTGAAAAGTTTATGTTGTATAATGTGATCTATACATGTTTACTCTTTAAGCTTTGCATATGTTGTTATGCATGGGAAAGCTTAAATTGAGGTTGAGCAATGGGACTTGTTGTTGGTTAATGATACATGTTGCATATGGTTTAATATGCCGGTTTTAAAGATGTTAAGCGCATGTTTTAAAGGCATGATGATGTTTAAGTGATGTTTTGAAAGATGTTTGAAATGAGATTTCAATGTAATGTCAAAAAATGGTTTTAGTTCATTGATGGTGTGTTGCTTTTGAGCACTCCTCACTAAGCCTAGTGTGCTTACGCTATCTTTTTCCATCAATGTAGAGAATTAAAAGCTTGGAAGGCAGCGGGAAGCAAGGGATCGGTACAAGACTTGGTAACCAAAGTATGTTTTGAGTTAGACTATAAGTAATAAGGGCAATATGGGTTTCCGTTGTTATTTGGGAGATGTTTTGTTGGACTCCATGTTTGAGCAAGTTTGTTTTAATGCTTTTGAGTTGTAAATGGCCTTTATGGTTTGATTTTGGTGATGGTTTGGAGTTTCATGTTTTACTTGATTGGTTTTCTAGGTTGCATGCCTATAGATTTACATTTGATGCAAAATGCCATGAAATGATGTTGAATCTTTGGTGTTATGTTGAGGGTTGGTTCTTGATTATGTTGGTTGTGAGTTAGGAGCATGTTAGGATGTTTTGGTATGGCTGAAAGCATGTTAAACCAGCAAAAATAGACATTATAGGTCCAGGCGTACAGGTACGGGTGTCCCTATTTCAGTACGGGAAAGCCATTCCAGGCTTAGCATACTGGTACGTGGGCAATAGTTTCGGTATGGACCAAGGCAGTTTAGGCCAGCGTTTTGGTAAGCGGGTACCTATTTCGGTACGGCATAGAGATAAATTGGGGGTGTTCCGATATCGGAACAGATTTTGGTTACTAGAAAAGTGGGGTTTTGAATCAGCAAGGGCGTACCAAAACGTGAGTGACCGTACCGATATGGCTACCGTTAAATCAATTATTTAGAATCTTTTGAAGTTATGTTTTCTTACATTTTGGTCCCTGAATGTTGTAGATGTAATTGAATAAGTTTGGATGACTTTTGGATATGATTTTTGGCTCCTAAGCATGAAACCTATTTAATTAAAGGTTGGTAATGTAACAATGAGCTAAGACCCTGCAGTTTTCTAAATTTGCAATTTGGTCACTAGAGTGCTTTCGAGATCAGTTGGATGTCAATTCGATGCCCGATTGAGTTGGCTTTTCACATGAGATCTGTGTGTACATGTAGGACAATGATCGTGCATCTAGACAAGATAAAAGAAAAAATGGGCCTGTTTCAAATTAATCTTTAACGATTTACTTTGGTAAACCTAATGTAGCTCGCTCGGTTCGGTCTTGCAACTAGGCAGGGTAGAGGGGGTTACAGAAGTTCATCCGGTTCTTGAAGAACATGGATAAACTTCATCCGAATTCAAGGGATTTTGATCCAAAAGTGGCTATATTTCTGGGTTAATCTTGTTTGTGTACAGAGAACTGAGAGAGAGTAAGTAAGAGGAGAGAGAGGGAGGTGTGAACAAATGACCGAGTTAGCTCTGTTCAGGGGCTTTTATACCCCGCTCAAAACGGTGCCATTTTGGGCACCAGGTTCGGATAAGATCCGGGTGGGTAAATCGAGTCGGGGCTGAGGATTCGCACCCTACTTTTAAATTTTTAGGGGTTTGGCTCTTTTTTTTTCATTTTATTCAATTAAGTCCATATTCCCTTATAATTGAGCCCCATATTTTTGTAATACATGAAATTTAGTCCCCCATACCCCATAATTGAACCCCTAGGTTTGTAATGTTTCAATTCGGTCCCAAAAGTTTTTGTAATTGGGCATTAGACTTTGTATTAGTTCAATTTAGACACCAGCACTAATAAAATCAGCACTTAAATTTCAGTTTCTTTTAATTTAGTCATATTTAATTGTTTTAATTTAATTTTGTAATGCATGCTTTAAATTGAGCATATAGGATTATTTGCTAAATAATTTATTCACTTAGATTTAATTAATTATTAGAGCCTTAGATTGTTAGGTTCTTTAATTTATATTTAATAATTAATTAGAAAATGGACTTTGTAGTAAATTAATGTATATTAAATGAAAACTTTGGGGCTCAAACTTGGATGGTGTTCCACTTGCTTGCAATGGGATGTTATCACAAAATTGGTCTTAAAGAGGTACATTTAATATACATTATAACCTAGAATTAAATAAATGACCTAGTTAATTAGATAGAGCTTTAATCAGGATTAGTGCCTTAATTAATTAGAATGGTTAATTAATTAGGAATATTATTAATTTAAGGGCTTTAATACATGGATCGTGTTCCAAGCAATTGGCATTTTCTCATGAAAGCCTTTAAATTAATTAATATTCGTAGTTTAAATAATTAATCAATTAGAGCCATCTTAGGTTAGTACTTAAAATAAAAAAGACAATAATAAATCATACATTTTAAACCTTTTATGTTGGAAATTCATTTTTTAATATGAATAGGGTGCCACTTAATGGGTTGCTTTTAATCTCATATTCGAATAAAATGAATTTCCTTATAAAAGGATACTTGCATTTGGAATTTAAATTCATTTAATAATTATGAATAAATTAAATTCAAATAATTATTCGAAATGTCAAAATGCCACGAAAAATTAAGGTACCGATAACGGGCGTTTGTGGGGTGCTAATCCTTCCCCACACGTAACCGACTCTCAAACCCAACTGTTAATAAATGAATCTATGGTTTGTTTCTACGGTGTCTGGTCTACCTCGAAATGATCGGTGACGACTCCAAAATGTTTTCAATATTAAATAAAGGAAAAATCCAATTTAATATAAAAACCCTGAATTTTCAAGATCAAGTTAAAAATGGCCAAAAACCCTAATTTTACAAAATATCAATCATCGGGCTATTTTTACACACGGTTTCAAAAATGGTCGCGACAACTACTTTCTTTAATCATATAAGATATACATATATATTTATTCATATTTTTCACATGTATAAATAAGATTCAAAATGTTATTTAATACATCAAATATCATCTAAAACTATAAACTATGTTTATGATGTTATTTAAAAAATGAATTTTTAGGACATAATATTGATGGAAGTATGAAGGAGTCTAAGAAATGATAAGAAGAAAGAATTTTAAACAAATGTAGTTGAAAGATCAAAATGAATAAAATGTAAAGTTGAGGGACTAAATTGTAAAAAGAATAAATTTGTTGTTAAAAATAGGCTTAAAGGTCAAATTGGCCCTCAACGAAAAATCAAAAAACCAATTAAGCCCTTATAAAAAAATTTCACCCAATTTAGCCCTCAAAATTTAAATTGCACACAATTTAACCCTTCCGTTACGTTGATTGCATTGACCGTATGTGCCCTCTAACGGTCAAAGATGGAAGGACACGTGGCACACTCTGAAAGTGCCATGTCATTAAATCAATTTTTTTAAATTCTTTAAAAAATCTACAAAATTCTAAAAAAATTATAAAATATTAAAAAATTATAAAAATTAAAAATATGTAAATATTAAATTAAATAAAGTAATTTTTCTTATTTTCCTTTATTTTTTTATAAAAAACATAAAATAATATTTTTTCCTAAAAAATCCCAAAATTTCATTTCTTTCAAAAAAGCCTCATAAATCCTTAAATCAAGCATTAGCAACGATTCAACCATCGGTCACTACCCGCCGCAGGAAAATTCCTCCCATCTTTGTCGTCCTACTATTGTCGTTAAAGTCAACTGTCACCCTTGCACCCATTCTCACCATTCGACACTCTTTGTATCACTCAACTAGTTTTCCCTCAATATTTCTTCTCACCAGCACCGTCGTTTGTCCCAATACCATCATCTGCCATAGTGCCAACAACTTTCACTGTCGATTAAACTGATTTGAGGATTTGGGAATGTAGGGTTAGGGATTTGAAAATTTTGAAAAATTTTGGGTTTTATAATTAAATTTTTTTAAAATAATTTATACAATTTTTAAATATTATTTCATTATAAATATTTATATATTTTTAATAATTATTTCAATTATTTTTATATTTTTTATTTTAAATAAAAATATATTTTTTTATAATTTTATACATAATTTTAATTTTTTTACAAATTTAAATATTTTTGGATTTTCTTGATTTTTTAAATGATTTTTTTTATATTTTTAATTTATAATTTTAAATGTTTTTTAAAATTTTAAATGATTTTTACGGTTTTATGACGTGACACTTTCAGAGTGTGTTATGTGTCACCATCATAATAACTACCTTTGAGTTAACGGTCAACTATAACAGTCAACGTTGCAGAATGGCTAAATTGATCGCAATTTGAATTTTAAGGGCCTAATTAATCGTAATTTGAATTATGAAGGCTCAATTGGGTGAAATTTTTTTATAAGGGCTTAATTGGTTTTTTAATTTTTCATTGAGGGCCAATTTGACCTTTAAGCCTTAAAAATATGAATTGAAGTTACATAAATATTCTATAGAGGTAGTGAAGATGTGATTCAGATTTGATCAAAATAGAGTTAAAACAAAGAAGAAATGAGAAAATCAAATAAAGTTGAAAGATTAAATTGTAAAAAAAATAATTTCAAAAAGAGAAATTGAAGCTGCATATGTATTTTACGGTGGTTTAGGAGTATGTAGTTCAAATTTGATAAAAATTGGCTTAAAACAAAGGAGAAATTGAAGAAATAAGAAAATCATGAACTAAATCGCAAAATAGTAAAATTCAATTTTTTAAGTTGACAAAATATGAACTTGACTCGAGCTCAAAAACCGACTCATTAATTTTAGTTGACTTGAATAATTCAAATAACTGGAAATTAAAAAAAACGATAGTTTCGAGTTGAATAATTCAAATAACTGGAAATTAAAAAAAACGATAGTTTCGAGTCGATTTTTGGTGACCCCAAACCACCGTCAAAGAATAAAGAAGATAATTATGTATATAACTTGTCTTACCATATATTTAGGTTTTTTTTAGATCAAATTTTATTAAACAATTATAACTAAATTGCATGACTTTAAACTATCATATTAACAGGGGGAAGGGGAGGAGAAGAAATGGAAAAAATTACTCCTAATCGGTAATAAACCCACAATTTAAAGAAAAATGTGTTAACCGAGAGCTTTTAACCACCTCCTTTGAGAATCTACAACTAACTTATAAATATACTTACTAATTGCATAATTTAATAGCTTGCTTAATTTATTTAAATTCATTTATAGTGATATATCATCCTCTAGCACTAACGAGCATCAAATGTTCACGCTTGGCTTCATGCCATGAAACAGCCAACTTTTTTATTGAATCAGAACATGGTGGAAAATTTTCCCATAAAAAGAACAATTGAAAAACATGATTTTACACTTTGATTTAATGTGTTGTTGACAAACATAAGCCATTTATTTAGCTGCCAAGGAAACTCCAACCTCCAAGGTTGTCCAGGATAACAACACTAACCTGTCTCCTAATATTCCTAAACATTATCTAAAACAGAAAAAGGGGGAAAAAGTTCACATGAACTCTCTCAGCACTTTACGGCTAAGCTCTTTGCTCCACATAAGATCCAGAAAGTCCAGAAGTTTCAAGAACAGTAATCTGCAGGAAAAGCATCCTAAAATATTACACACAATAGATTTGCAATATTTATAATAACCAAAATACTTGTGTAGGAATACACAAGCAAATTCGCATCAGCCTTTAAGCACGATGCACATGCAAGAATAACTACAGTTAACAAATATAATGAATGCTGCAAAGAAAAACGAGTGAAAGGGAAAGCACCTATTAGCTTCCTTGTTCTACCTTATAAGTCTTGGTGGATGAATATGGATATAAAGTATAAACCAGTTACTGTCATGACAAAGGATTCTCTAAACAGGTTAACCTGCCTAGGGTTTAGATTGGTGTTCCACCAGATGGCTAGGATGTTAAACATCAGGGAAGAACAAATAGCAATTAGTACATATAACATAATATGAAAAAGCTATGCAATGCAATGCATGAACGAACCATGTTATACACCCTCGAGGCAGATCATGCGGTCATAACTGAATTTACAAATAGCTGCAAATATTCTTAGTACCTTTCCCCACTCAGCACCAAGGTGACCACATCTCATCTTTAGGTAGATCATCTTTGATCCCAACTCTGTCTCTACCTTCTTTTTCAAGTAGGTTTCATCCGGACCAAATGCATCCAAGTTGCATATTTTTGAAAAACTGTCTTAAGTGCAGCCGAGAAATCACTTGACATAGGTTTTACGTTCTACAGAAAAAAAAAAGGATTCATTTCATCAAACGCCAACAGTTGGTAATAGTAAGACAGAGAAGAAAACCATCAGGGTCTTATAGACTATAATAATACCTCTCCACTCAATCCAATGCTGTCATCAAGTTCCATTTTCATGCTGATTAGAATACCACCAAACTCTTCAACGGCTTCAGCAGCACGGAAGACATTTTTCAAAGCTTCCTGGCCGGCTTTGTCATCCGTATTTTTGGACAAGGCCTTTTTTGCATCCTGTACCACTGAATAAGGAAGCTCATCCCAACTTGCAGCCATCAAGTCCTTAAAAACATTCAGAATCTCATCGTCCTTTATGACAGGCAAATGAGATACATCATCACTAAAATAACGCAAGCTTCCCAATCTCAACCCGAAGGCTGACCTGCCACCTGCATATTTTCCCTCATAAATAAAATGTTTGGAATTTGATACAAATTGGCATCATTACAAGTTATAACATGCTACACATTCCACTGGAAAATCTTGGTAGTTGCTCTAAAAGAATTAAAATAAAGATAAATTACATAATATGCCACTAAACTTTTAGTATCGATTATACACTAAACTAAAAATTGATACTACATTAGCACTTGAACTTTAGTTTTAGCTTCAATTATACCACTCTGCCATTAAATTTGATGACATGGACGGATCTTAACAGTCCACTCGGCCCAATGGTATAATTAAAGCCTAAACTAAAATGCTAAAATAGTATCAATTTTTAATTTAGTGCGCTTAGTTTAGCTTTAAAATAATAATAATCAATGAGCATCGTCCTACATCATACACCCAAAGCACATCAAGAAGCCATCAACTTCTTTGTTAGCAAAATACCACAATCCTAAGGGGGTTCTAACCTTTTTTAAAATTAAAGTGCAAAGCTTGCATAAGTAAACAACCAAAAAGATACAGTTTTGAAATCCCATTAAGAAAAGTCGGCCACGAGCTACACTATTAGAAAATACGAAATCTAATTCGATAAACTCAGCGATTACCAAGATAATCGAAAACGAGAAATGGGCAATCAAATAATGATCCAAAAGAATAGACGAGTACCAGAAGGGATGTTTGTGTCGGATTAGAGGCGGAAGGCGATGAGATAGAGTAGAGATTCCGGAAACCCAAGTGGTGGTTGCGATTGGCGGCGGCAACGGCGAAAGCGGTGAAACGGGAAGGTCTGAAACAGGCTTCTCTATAAACGGATCTCAAAACCATCATTTTCTCCATCTTTTGGCAAATTGGCAGAATGACTGTAAACTTGGGAAAAAGTAGTCACCTCACCTGACAAGTGCGTGTAATTAATAAACAGATACTTTTTCAATTTGAGGTTGGGCTTTGGGCTGCTTATTGGTCTCTCCATTCGCATCAGCCGGATATGAGCTGTTTTTAATGGTAAACTTATATATTATTAGTAAAGTTATGATTGGTTACTCAATCATTAAAAGTTTTAATTGGTATAATGATAGTTTTAGTCCTCAAAATTTATATATTTTACTAATTTAGTTCTAATTCAAAATAATTCAATAAATTTAACCTTTTATATTTAAAAAAATATATCAAATTAGTCATTTTTGTTTTCCCAAATTGTTTGTCCTTCTCTGTAATGAGTTATACTAAACTTGATATTTTAAATAATAATAAACATGCATGTTTTCTATTATTATTATTATTATTATTATTATTATTATTATTATTATTATGTCTTGAGGAATATGTGTGTTATTATTTCATTCGGATCTAGTAATTCATATTATAAAATAAAAAATTTAATTAAAAATAATTAGATATATGGATCTTAAAATTATATAATACACGTCAGACGATTATAACTATAAAAATAGATTTATATGTTATTTATTTTTATGATATTTTTTTAAATTTAATTGAATTAGAACCACATGGAAAATAAACAACATTATAAAATATATAATAACATTAATATTTTTTATAATAGTAATAACACCAATAATTAATAACATATAATTTAGCAAACCATACATACACATGAATACAAGAATAAAAAATTAAAATCTATGCTGATTAATTTAATCTAAAGCTTATAATTTATTACATAAAAGAATCATACAATAAAAAATAAAATTATATATTAATTTAATAAAAATATATTTATTATCGCTCCGTGCATGCTTATGTTTTATTATGTAAAAATAACTTATGTGTCATGTTTCAAACATAAGTATTTTTAATAGATTTTTCATAATAATAAAATTTGTTTAACAATTAATAAATTTATAAATAAGAACAAAAAAATAAAATTATTATAAAAATTATACAAATTTTTAATGAAAATACACAAACTTAAAGAGAATCTAAGAAATTTGTTTAATAAAAAATCAGTAATTTAAAAAGTTTAATTATTAATTTCTTTTAAAATAAAAAGAAAATAATGAAATCATTCAAAAATCAACAATTTGTAAAAAATTATGTGACAACGTGTAATACCCATTTTTTGTCCGGGCCTCAAATTATATTTGAATCATTTACCTTATTCGAACCAAATCCAAAAAAAGATAACAAATTCTAAAAAAAAATTAAAATATCAAAGCAAGGCATGCCGACCCATGCCCTGCCAAAACATGCCCTCACGCCACTCATTCCCCATACGGCACACCATGCCCATTGCGGGGGCTCTCCCATACTCTACACAATCATTCTCTTCACACATTTGAGCCATTTCCATCCCCTATGAAGGGAGCAATTTTCATTTTTTCCCCCGGCCCCAATCGTCCACTAAGAAAGAAAGAACCACTCGACAAGTTGAGGAAAAAATGGGCTATTCACTCGTATATCTATGGGCGTTATTCTACGAACGTCATGTCTAAATCAATACTTTTGCATTTAGAATGTATGCCTTACATTTACATGTATTTTAAAATTTTGAGACTGATCCTTAGGATGCCCTGTGACAGCCATACTGGAAAAGACGAAAGATTAGTCAATTCAACATCCCTACAGAATAAGAAGCAAGACAAAGATGGCAAACGAAGATAGACTAGACAGGATCGAGCAGAATCAGAAGAACTTGCAAACAAATTTAACCCAAAAATTGGAGGACCAGTTAGCCAAGGCACAACAAGAGATAAAGGATTAGTTCGCAAGATCTCAGCAAGATATACTTGGTAAATTGGCGCAGATGTTAGGGTGCAAGCTTCCTGAACAAGGAGAAGCTTCTGCTATTGGCCTTGGGGCAGGTTCCAGGGAGGAAAATAAAGATATTTTATATCCTTTAGGGTTTACCCCTACACAGGCTAAAATTCAAACCAACCATCGGGTGGTGATTTCTATGGAAAAACCTCAACCATCTTAGGTCGGTGTCTCTATTCTAGCAAATTTGCCTATCGCATCAGAAGCTAAACCGGGAGGCAATCAAGCCAAAAATTTTGTCTCCGAGATGGACCAGTTGATCGAACCCGAGAAATCAAGGACTGAGACATCGAGAGAAATCAAAGAACGTTGTAAACGGCTCGAAGAAAAGATGGAAGCTATGGAGGTAGTGGATACCTTCAGTTGATTTGATAGTAGTGAACTTAGTCTTGTCCCAGATCTAGTGTTACCCCCAAAATTCAAGATCCCAGAATTTGAGAGATATGGTGGAACTAGCTGCCCTCGTGCTCACCTCACTATGTTTTGTCAGAGAATAACATGATATGGTAGAGATGATAGGCTACTGATACACTATTTTTAGGACAGATCTATCAGGATCTGCCGCCCGATGGTACAATCAATTGAGCCGTCATCAGATAAAATCATGAAAAGATTTAGCTAAAGCTTTTCTGGAGTAGTACTAACACGTCAGTGATATGGTGCTAGATCGTTGGACTCTGCAACATATGAAGCAGAAGTCTAATGAAAGCTTCAGGTAGTACGCGTAATGGTGGAGAGACATAGTTTCACAAATTCAAACCCCTCTTCGTGAAAAAGAGATAGTTGTCATATTCATCCAAATTTTGGAGGGTCCAATCTTAGATCTCCTTATAGGCAATTTCACTACCAATTTTGCTGATCTGGTGTTGTTTGGTGAGCTCATAGAGAATGCTGCCAAGAATGGAAAGATTGATGCTAGTGGAAGTTCGTCCCACAAGAAGCCATCATATGGAAAAAGAGACAATAAAGTAAACTCTTCAGGAGTTCTTAATGTTGGCAACTCAAAGCTAG
This sequence comes from Hibiscus mutabilis, assembly GCA_019671005.1. Lineage (NCBI taxonomy): Eukaryota > Viridiplantae > Streptophyta > Magnoliopsida > Malvales > Malvaceae > Hibiscus > Hibiscus mutabilis. Next base: position 34,218,426 of record CM033740.1, on the reverse strand, counting down.
CGATGGTAATACAACCTAAAGCTACAAGTGCTCACGGTTCTTTAAGCCAAGATTATGGTCAGAGGAAGAATACTGAGAAGATGGAGTTTACTCCATTACTAGTTTCTTATGGAGAACTGTACAACAGTTGTATAATATCCATATGGTAGCACCTTTTTACCAAGCTCCGATACAACCTTCCTTTTCGAAATGATATGATGCCAATGCAAGATGTGATTATCACGCGGGACAAGTGGGTCACACGATTGAAAACTGCATTGGTTTCAAAACATTGGTGGAAAAATTTATTAAGCTTGGGGTAGTAAGCTTTGATAATTTAGCGGGAACAGCTACGAACAAAGATCCTTTACCGAAGCATGAAGATACCAATTAAGAGTGTGTCAGTGATGTTTTTTTTAATTGGACCATGTTTATCAGGCTTATATATTGCACTGTCTTGACCATAGTAGGTCCCTTTGTAGTTTTCATCTCTTTCAGAGTAATGTTTTTTTGTGAACCAATCTCAATGTCTCAAGCACAATAGTAGTGAGAATATTTTGTAAGGGATTAAAACTACAATTTTCAATGCAAATATATATATCTGAGTCTTGAACATTCAAAATGTATAAATAACATCACTCCAAAGTTTGAATTTTTGAACCACCTAAATTCAAAAGATAAAATTGGGGCATCTTCAAATCACTCCTACAGAATTACATCTTTGTCTCCTAATAATGAACTGTCATGAACTTGCAGACTTGAACAGGGGACGACTTAATACGCTCCAAAGTTTCAAATTTGCTACAAGAGTAGTCTCGAACAATGGAAAATAATGAAAACTTTTAGGGCATGTACCCATATAAAGAGTTGATCCAAAGAAGGGTAATCGAACCCAAAGAAGGTTGGGGCACTGTCGCGCATAAAAGACCAAGGACTTGATCCGACCAATAGAACTCAATAAGCATCTTTTAGGGGCAAAAAAGAAATAAATCATATCACATTTATGCATTTGGCCGTATTCATGCAATCATCTTGCATTTAGGATAATTGTGCACATTAAATCATCTTTGCATACGTTGAAAAACATCATGCATTTAGGACAAACATATGGATTTAGGCATAAAGTTAAGATACACTCATTTTTTACTTGTACATACAAACAGGTCCGTAGAAGAGACCGAACATCCTTAACATGGGAGCAATGACACGATGGCCAACCTTCAGGACTGAAGGCAGAATATACAAAAGAATTAAAACTTCCAAATAGAGGATATCTTTAACAAATTTCTGAACATTTACTAATAAATGTTTTATTTCCTTTCAGGTGTGATGGTCACCAACATTTTTCAGATTCTCACAAAAAAACTCTTTCTGGATCTTACCCTATGTCGATGGAATAACAAAATAAATTTTTCCCAAACATTGTCTCGCTGTTAGTGGCGCAACAATCCAACACTTTGCAAATCATGCCTCTATCAGTGGTGGTAGGCCAATTTAGTGTAGATCTTGCCTCCATCGATGGTCTTGAAGATTAAAATTTCCATCCAGATCCTATCAGTCCGTCGGTGGTGTAGTGGATTACATATTTTTCTGATCTAATCTCTCCGTCAGTGGTGTAGCAGATCAAATCCTATCTAGATCTTGCCTCCGTCAGTGGTGTTGCAGATTAAATTGTTCATCTAGATCTCATATCTCCTTCGGTGGTGTAGTGGATCCCATATGCTGCTGATCTAGTCTCTCCGTCAGTGGTGTAGCAGATCAAAACCCATCTAGGTCTTGCCTCTTCGACGGTGTTACAGCTAAACCAAACTTTTCGTCAGAATTTTCCTTTTTCATTATAGTTGTAGCAAAAGTCAAACAAAAAATAAAGAAAAAAAAAAGAAAGAAAAAATCAAAAAAGGTCAGAAAAGAGAAGAATTAAAAAAGAATAAAAAAAATCAAAAAAAGAAGAAAGAAATGCAAAAAAATCAAAAAATCAAAAAGGAGAAATCAAGTTGTTGTCATTCGTCGATCTTGCTCCTCCGTTGATGGTGTAGTAAGATCCTAGTTGTTGTTATTCGATCTAGCTTTTCCGTTGATGGTAAGGCTAATTTCAAGTTTCTGAAATCCAATTTTGTTCCTCCGTTGATGGCGTGGTAGGATTCATATTGTTGTCATTCGATTCTGCTTCTCCGTTGATGGTCTAGTGAGTCCAAGTGCTGAAATTCGATCTTATCCCTCCGTTGATGGTATGAATAGATCCAACTTGATTGACTTTCAGTTCTACCTCTTCGTTGGTGTTGTAGCTGATCCAAATTTGCCAAATTCCGATCATGCCTCTTTGTCAGAGTTGTTGCTGGATCAAATCCTCAGACCTCACCTCTTCGTCGGTGTTGTAGCTTGGTCAAATTTAACTTTCGGTTCTACCTCTTCGTTGGTGTTGTAGTTGAACCAAATTTACTAACTTCCGGTTTTTCCTCTTCGTCGGTGTTATAGCTAGACCAAAATTACTAACTTATAATCCTGTCTCTTCGTCGGTGTTGTAGCTGGATCAACATTACTAACATTAAACTTCGCCTCTTCGTTAGTGTTGTAGCTTGGTCAAAATTTGTTAACTTTCAACTATTTATCTTTATTAATAGTTAGAAAAATTCAAAAAAATCAAAAAGAAAAAAGCAAAAAAGAGGAAAAAAAAAAGAAAAAAAAAAAAAAAAGAAGAAAGAAAATCAAAATGAGCTTTCAATCATTCGATCCTGTCTCTTCGTCAGAGCTGGATCAGACATCAGAACTTTCGTCCATCGATCATGCCTCTTCGTCGGTGTTGCAGCTGGGTCAAGTTTTCTTAGGAATCACATCGTCATCAATAATGTAGTGAGTCGCACTTATTTTTCTTCCCTAACAGACCACCTCCCATTTCGAAGATTTTGCTTTCTCCAAGAGTGACAAGGTGGATTCGTCAAGTCTAGAAAGAAGACATGCGCCGAAGAGAAAGAAGATCTACCGAAGAAAGAAGACACGCGTCAAAAGGGGAGAAGTTCATCTAGACCGGACAAAAAATAGTTATTCTTTTTGTCTTTTCTCTATTACTGTTACACAACAATAAGCAAAGAGGGACAACTGTAATACCCATTTTTATCTGGACCCCAAATTATATTTGAATCATTTATCCTATTCGAACCAAATCCAAAAAAAGATAACATATTCTAAAAAAATTAAAATATCAAAGCAAGGCATGCCGACCCATGCCAGCCAAAACATGCCCCTCACGCCACTCATTCCCCATACGGCACACCATGCCCATTACAGGGGCTTTCCCATACTCCACGCAATCATTCCCTTCACATATTTGAGCCATTTCCATCCCCTATGAAGGGAGCAATTTTCATTTTTTCCCCGGCCCCGATCGTCCACTAAGAAAGAAAGAAAGAACCACTCGGCAAGTTGAGGGAAAAAATGGGTCATTCACTCTTATTTTTGTTTTTGAAGACACCACAAATTGAGAAAGAAAGGGAGAGAATTTACTACCATATTTAAGGTTTGGGTATTTTCTTTTTCGTGTATGTTTGTGGTGTAAACTATTTTTATAATCTAAAAGAAATGGTGATTTGATTAGTAATCTTTTTATTTATTTTTCGTTCTTACGTTTTTATATATTTTTATGTTCATATGTTTCTATATGTTGTTAGAATATATTTAGATTAATTCTTGGTGGGTGTTTAATATTTATTTTTCAATCTTCTCATCTATAAATATGTGTATTTTTTTATCATGATATGTGTTTGTTTTATTATTTCATTTACTTTTATATGTACGGTATATATGTATATCTTTGTATATAATATGATTAGTATATGGTTTCGTTGTAATGTTACTTTTATTTGATCTTCTATAGTTGTTCCAATATATATATGTTTTTTAGTATATATCTATGTATATTACGTTATATATATTATGTATCATCTATATATACTAAGTAGGATATATATGTATATATATATATTATGTTTTTATGTATATTTGAGTAGTATATGTTTTTATATACATACTATGTTTATATATTTTAAAAAAAAAGCTATGTATATGTTTTTATGTACCTTATGTATGTATATAATATTATATCCATAATTTTTTATACTATTATTATCATATTTCTCAAACGTATATGTATATATATAATACGTAATATATATTATTATATATTTTGTTCATTTTTATAGTTTTGTATAATATCGTAATTTTGAGTGTATAAATTATATGTATATTTGTCATCTATTATTATTATTTTACATTATAGTTTTAATATATATATATATACACATGTATTTATTTATGTTTTAAATATTCATGTTTTGTATTTATTTTATTTTCATATTCGAATATATAATTTGTCAATATGGTGCTCCCTTTTTCGACGGTAAACTTGGCTACCAGTCTAAGATGTAGATGGTAGTTTTCGTTTATCCCTCGAACACCGGAGCTTTTAAAATAAACTCGTATATATAATCACATTTTAATTTAAACGGCACTTAAACTTATAAATTTTGATATTAATGAAAATGCTAATCGACTTGGTATCAATTTTTGGGCGCATTGGGGGTGCTAACCTTTCCCCGAATGTAACAGACTTTCGAACTCAAATTTTTTTTGAATCTCTGATTATTTTATGGTGTCCGGCCTACCGAAGTGGCCGATGGCGACTCCACCTTTCAAAAATTTCTATTTTTCTCAATTTCCAAAATATATTTTTTCCATTTTACTTTTTTGCTCTATTTTTGTCAAATTACTTTTTAAATTCCCCATTTTCCACACACATAAATATGTAAATATAAATAAATGTAAATAAATGCATAAAAACATAATGTACATAAAAATATAAAAATGAATATTGCAATATTAATATATCTTTTAAAAAAATTTCGGGGTAACTTTAAGAAACCTTTATGACACAACGGCGACTAAAACTTAAGGTTTTCATAAATAATGAAAACATTTTTATGTTTTAATATTTAACTTATTTTTATTTTTTAAAATTCATTTTTAATTTTATAATCAAACGTATTTTTTAAATTTTTTATTATTTTTTAAGAAAATAAAAATAATCTCTATTCTCTAGAATTAAACATACCATAAAATTTTACTTGACAGAGTGAAAAGAAAATTTAAAAAATAAAAATTAAAATAATAAAAAAGTGAAAAGATCAAAAGTTTTATTTTTTTGATGTGCTCAGTAAGAAGGATAAAAAATTAAAAGAATATATATATTTTTACATTAATTACTTGATAGAGTTGAAAAACTATTCACTGTTTTTCTTTAGGCATAATGTTAAAAATTTACTGCATAGTTATTCTAGCCCCTATTCTTTAGGAATATCATTTTCTTGATTTGAAGTATTTGGATCTTTACTGCTCGTTCCTTTATGAATTTACAATGAAATCTCTCATTCAAAACAATGAAAGAAAGATAAGCTCGTTCAAGAATGAGTTAGTAGGACCTTCGATTATAGTATTTACATCCCATGTTAACCCAACCAATCATGACGTGTTCATTACAACAGGCACACCTAAGCTATATTATTCCTTTATAACATCATTTTTGTAACACCTGCCCCTTCAAAGCTATTAAACTCAAAACACCAAGCTAAGTATAAACGCATTGAACAAGCTAAACTGCAAAATGAAGAAGCTCGAAAGAACTACCAAAAACATCAAGGGAGGGCGGTGGGGAGAGCAAAATTAATGAGACAACTTGATAGTCACTTTCAATTTCCACCAAATACAGATATCAGTGCGCTTCACCAAGCTATGGTTCCTGAATTTGAAAACAGTATGCATATATATGCTAAAGAGTTCAGAACACCACCGTGTCGAGCATAGTTCCCAAAGTCTGAACTATGTTTGAGGACATCAAGTTTGAGACATGTTCCTCCAAGTGCTTCTTGGCATCTTGTCGCCCAACATTTGCAATTGCCAGCTTCTCAGGAGGTAATTCGTCTTCCTCCTGTACCGCCTTGTTGTATTTTATAGCTAAATTCAGCATTTCCTGCACAATATCAAAGCAAACATGCATCATAACTTTGTGTTATGGAAGACAACTTAAGTAAATAAGGAAATAAATTTATTTGACATTCATTTCAACTCTATCAGCAACGCTGTAAAAGCAACTTTTATAACAAAGAAGTGTTGACTAATTAGACAAATAGTCCATATATTTGAGAACCCATAGCCATCTTTTCATGGGAAAGTGCTCATGGCAAGATAAGTTACCACTTACTAATGTTTTTCTCCTATTTCTGCCGAGATATATATATATATATATATTACATACACAGTCAACAATTAAACAGCATAGACTAGGATGATAAAGTCCATTCATTCACCTGGACAGTCTGCTCATTAGTTTTGGAATGGGTATCAAATCGTCTAAGTGTTAATCCATCTGTCCACTTCTTCTTATGAAGATTCAGCAGCATCTTCTCCTCGAGCTCATTCTTCCTGTAGTTAATGGCTATGGAGTAATAATGTCTATTTAGTCCATGGATTAATGCCTGCAATGAAAATGATGGGACGAAATCATTTCCCATATAAAAGAAGATAAACAAAAGCAGTCTGACGTATTCTTTTGGCACTCATTTGAATAGATGGCTTATTAAGATGCCCAAGATTAGATGTTGTCTGACGTGGTTCTTGGCCAAGCATCATGGTTTGGGGGTTGATCAAACGGAATGCATCAATCACCACCTTCCCTTTAACACTCTGAATTGGGTCCACCACCACTGCTACAGCTCTTTGATTCAAAGCTTCAAAACTCTGCAAGCAATGAAAAATGTTAAAACTTCCAAGGATCGGACTTTAACCAGTTTTTTGTCTTCCCAAGATCAATGCTTCAATCTAGGAAGGGCAGAGAGAGTTTACAAAAGTATGAATCACAATTAATACACTGCAGTGTCCAAAATGAAGCCTTTCCTCTCCTATCCATTACATGGATGGGAACCATTGCGCCCTAAAGTTATCTATTAAGGACGGCATAGTAAAAAATACCTACTTGAACCACCCACACCCTCTAACAACAGGAAAGAAAGAACCAAAAAGTTCAGGGATAACAATCCAATAAACAAAATACTAGCAGGCAACTCGATACAAGAGCCAGATAAGTTGGATGCTTTCATTTCTTTCCAACAAAAGTATGAAATGATCAATGGCCTGCATGCTAACACAAACTAATGATATTAAAGTTCATATTCTGACAAGAAAATCTTCTAAGCAACAGTAACATAGCAAGTTGACTACTATGTGTATGATGCAGAACTATGCAAAAAGTTTAAAACCTAACCTGCTGTGTGTTAATGTCAACACCCGAAAGCCAGCAGCCAAAGCCAGGATGTGAATGGTACCAACCCACCACCATTTCCGGCCTGCAACACCAAGTAAAAGGTCAGCTCAAGTGCTCAACCGAGAGAAGCAGGTCCTCAAGGAGTGCGAAACTATCAATTCTTGTTGAACAAATATTATCACTTTAAATCTTTGAGTTATTTCAACATTATAAGTTCATGAGAATGAAACTAGAGAGTAGCAAATACCTTCCTGTTTGTTTGAGCATATCAAGCATATTTGTTTGAAAAACATGATCTACAGCTTCAACACTGACACCAGTACCACTCTGTGGCATTGCAAAGACAGCCACAACACGCACCGTGTACTCATCAACAAACTCCAACATCAAACCCATAACTTCCATGGGAACTCCAGCTCTTCCTATAAAGTTTTCTAATCAACCAAGCACAGAAACAGAATTACGACCACCACCAAATATAGGTTAAATCAAACCTAAAATTGAAATCAAAACAGCTCATATTCTCTTAGGCATGTACATCAAAGGCAGATCAGCAAATTAAAGTTTTAATTTAATAAAGTAAACCGTAAAGTGCAAAAGCAAAATAGGAGAATCCAATCGATTATTTCTATCAATTCCTGAAACAAAAATATAAAGCGGAGAAACCCTATCACCTTAGCAAGGAAAAGTACAAGTAAACGAAAACATTGAGAGCAAAAACTGAGTAGAGTGGGTGTGGAGAGAGCGAAAGAGGTTACCGTGCTTGAGCATTTTGAGAAGGGCCAGAGAGGAGATGTAGACTTGCTCCGACGAATCGAGAGTCGGCGAATCCGGCGGTGGGTGACCCAACGCGCCACCAGCACCGGCGAACATCCTCTGCAATCTCTCCGTGCCGGACATTGTCGATCGGAATTTTGGGAAGTTTTCTTTGGCAACAAGAAAAATGAAATGAGGATCTTTCTGATTTTTGGCTCTCTCGAACCCGCATGGGTTGTGAAAGGCCACTATATATAACACAGTTCATCATGTCGGTCCCAATCCAACGCAAGCAATAGTTACTGGACTTTTCTGAGCCAAATAAGGTTTTGTTACGAATGGGTTTTTAAAAGGATCTTTCACATTATATTAGCAATTTTTTTTATTTAGCAAGAAATTATCATATGTTTATTTGTTTTTAATTAATTTTTTTAAATATAATCAAGACTGTGGATGGGATATTTATATTATCTTGATAATTATTACTCTAATTGGTATTTAGGTTTGCACTATGAAATTAAGAGTCAAAGACTAGTTTAATTATCTTGAACCGTTGGTAGCTATCGCAATCAAAGTTGACGAGTAGACATAAATAAACATCACTAAACAAGCTAAATTCCAAGTGTCAAATGCTGAATTGAGCGCCCAAGATTAATTGGCTCAATTTCCATCCCTCGCTATCAATAAGTGTGTTTATTGTATTAAATAATTTTGATTCTTTATAACTACATATAGTTTTTTTTATCAAGTATGATTTCATAGATAAAAATCATACAAATATTATCGTGTGTCTATTAAAAATCCCTAAGCTTAAATAAAAGAAAATAGTACAACACGATAATAAAAAGGCGGAGAACAAATCATTGAAAAATTACAAAGCAACCAGCCCCAAGCAAACCAACCAGGCAGCATAATACCACCCCTGGCGTTCCTTTCAACCAGCAGACCAACCACGCCAAGCCATGCGAAAATCCCAATCAAAGACGTAACACCACCACCACACTACTAGAAGCAAAGCGCAACCAAAATAAACTAATCAATTACGTGAAACTAGGAAGTTCACTCAACATCGTATTTATATCCCAAGACTTCCATTTTCCTTTCTGATGTGGGATTAATGACCCTGCATATTATGATCTATCTGATCATGCACACGGTCCGAGAATTGTATCGAAGGAACCGGGCTAGTTTGATTCAAAATTATATCCTCCTCCAGTATGGTGACTTCGTCCTCAAGGAACCCCTTTTTACCACGAGATTCACTTCTCTCTTTTTCGGCATTAGTAAGTTTGCTAGCATAAGTAACACCTCCTTTACCCAGTTCCCCGGTCACCGCCTGATCCGTACTTTCTTCAGCCCCTATGCCGTTCGCCGGCAAGTTATAGTCATTCCCTCCATTGTTATTACCGGCTGCCAACTCAGCATCAATGGCCATCGACTCCTGCACATCCTCGACACCCTCATGGTTCCGAATTTTCTTCACTTCACTTTGTCCCTCAAGTGGAGTAGGCGATGCCGGTCGTTCTAGCGTAAGGGAGAGAGGAACGTGGAAAACTCCATCAGGTGGCCGACATCCTCGAACAGTCGCAGTGGGGAAATCCCGTGCGCGTAGCCTTGCGGCAGCATGCAAAAAACTAGGGGTTTTTTTGGAGAAAACTTGGATAAAAAATTTACTTCTTCTTCTAATCTCTTTCACATTTTTATTCAAACAATAACTAAAAGTAATTTAATAATTTATTTTTCTAATAAATGATATTACAAAATTCACTATCTTCCAAACTTTTTTTTTCCTTCACCCACCTTTTCTGCAAGAGACCATATAAATCTTATTATTCTTCTTTTGTTGTAATCACTCACGATTAAATTTATTACTTAAAAACAAAACCCAACTTAAGATTACAAAAACACATGTAAAAATAACCTTTTCCAAAGAAAATGCCCAAAACGAGATTATAGTTCACAAAATTATTAGATTTAAATATGCATTATTATAAAGGCTTTGTCTAACCTATGCATACATGCATAGTTTAAGAGTCATTTAAGAATTTGCATTAAATACAAGATTTTATTTGACAAAAACTCAATCATTCAATGTACTACAAAACCCTAAAAGATTCTATTTGAAAAAAAAACTCAATCATTCAATGTATTACTAAACCCTAAACCTTAACACTAAACCCTAAACCATAAACTATAATCCTAAAACCCTAAAATCTAAACCCTAAAACCATAAATCTTAAATCATAATACATTACATGAGAATTTGTTTCAATAAAATCTTTTAAGGTTTTATAATACATTGAATGATAGAAATTTTTTCAAATAAAATCTTGTATTTAATGTAAGCTCTTAAATGACCCTTAACCTATGCTTGTATGCATAGGTTAGATAAAGCCTTAATTATACAATATCTCTTATCTGAAAATATAAAGCCATTCAAATATAATAATCTTTTTACGATAAAATTTTATTATTTTATGATTTTGATGGTTATTAATTCAAAATATTAGCATTATAAAAATGTCATTAACTAGTTTTAATTATATAAAAAACAAATATTAAAAATATCTACTAGGGATGTCAATTTTACCCAATTTCGACCCGACCCGGTAGAGGTCGGTTTTATAGTTTTTTATTGGGGATCGAGGCATGTTTTTTGTTGAAATTTTTGAGGTCGAGGTCGTGTTTAGATGATATCCGCCTTGCCTGATATATTTACTGAAATGCCCTTTATTATTTTATAATTATTTTTATATATTATATTTAATATTTGTTTTACTTTTTTCGAGTCGGAACGAATTTAGTCAGATTTTTTGTTAGTTTTTTCAGGATAAAATCAAATTATTTTTTTATTATATTGGATCGGAGGTCAAATCAGAATTAGATTAGAATGATTAAATTTCGAGTCAAGATCGAAGCCACCAAAAATCGGCCTCGCCCCATTCTTTGTCATCCCTAATATCTACAGACAAAAAAAAAAACAATACTTTAATTCTCACTGTATTATCATCCAATTTTTCTAGGTAAAACTATTATATCATTTTAATAATTGTGTATATTTACAGAAAATGTAAAAGACTTTTGAAAAAAACTATCCACAGAAAATTGAGAGATAGGTGAAGGTATGAGTTAAGTTGACTTTTTCTATGTTTATTTAGATAAATAATATTATTTTTTAGGAAATATGAATAAAGCATCTTCATTTAATAATTAAGATTTTTTTCAAATATTAATTGTCTCGATAGAGCTTTTTAATCGCTTACTCAGCTAAATTGTTAATTTTATTCTAATTTAAATCATATATTACAGAGATTCATTATGAAAGCGACCATTTCACCTCAAGTTTGTTCCATTCATAATGCTAATATTCAAATTCGTAACTTTACTTAAGGGACATAACGTCTCATTACACTAGATCAACGAGTAATCGAATATCTTGTAATTTTTTAATATAGCATTGAGAGGAACTAAAGCGTCTTCAATTTAAATTAAAAATAAGTCTTCTCACATTTTAATTATTGGTTTGTGGTCTAATAATTTGCGTACCCATGATATTCATGTATTCTTTTGTATTATAATCGTAGTTAAAGTAATATATATTATATAAATTTTAATAATTTAATACTTCATATAACATAGATTTTTAAGTTATTTTTATTTTTTATATCATATCTAGTATTAGCCTTAATGATGCAATTTTTTGTAAACAATTTGTGAGCTATTTCAAATTATAATGTACATTCATTTGTATAATTTTTTTAATTCTCTTATAAACAATAGGTTTAGGGGTGGCAATGGGGCGGGTCGGGGACGGTTTTGCATTCCCCACTTCGTCTCCAACACTTGCAGCTATAGTTTTGGGGAGTCCCCATTAAACGTTTCGGGAATTTTTTTCGTCCTCATACCCATCCCTTACGGATTCTCGCAGTTTTCGGTTAGTCCCCGTACCCAAAAAATAAGCAAAACTTAGTACATGTAAAAAAATACTCAACATTAAATCTCCAAAACTACAAACATAAATGATAAATTTAATTTTACGAACAACAAACAAACAATTTCAAAACTATAAAGCATGACTAAAATATTAAGTATTGAAACATGGCAGCCTGCACTACCTTTAAAAGAAAATATGTAACTAATAATCTACAGTTCCAAATCATGATCCGTTTGTTCTAAAAGGAACTAGATTCAATAATCTTTCCATCCATATAAATTACCTCATCTAATTTTACTCATACGATTTATGTCGAATTTCTGAAGTCATTGTCATTATTGCAGTCTGTAGGCTTTTCTTCTGACTTTGCTCTCTCAAAAACTATTAACTCATAATACATAACTCGAAATCAAGAACTGTTTGTTTTAAACGAATCTAGACTTCCGTATGGTTATAGAAATACAAGGTTCGCTTCCTGATTTATCTTGTAGAATATTTTTTTTTATTTTTCAAAGTCACTACTAAAACTATTTTCTAAGAAATCCGCTACCAAATTTTTATGATATTTCAACATTCAAATATTCATATTTTTAAAAAATACATATTGAAATTGATCACCGTGTATTTTAAAGAAAACTAGACTGAATCACATTTACAACGATGTATAAACCACTTTCTAATTATTTTTTATGGAATTTACAGAGAATTTTCAAACTTACTCCGGCCAGCCAAACTCAGGTTATGGGAGATTAGATTTTTGTTGAAAAATGGGTAAATTACCCTTATGGCCATCCAACTTTGTAAAATATTAAAGATCTCTGATGATATTTTTGGGGATCCCCATGGTAATTTATACGGGTACGGTTCGGTTATCCCTACGGTTCGGATATAGCAATCCATATCCTCATCCCTATTTGAGATTCGGTAATAAAACTTCCCCATCCTCGTCTCAGTGGGTGAATATTTTGGTTATTCCCCATACCCGTTGGTTCGGATCCTCATGATTTTCGGTTATTCCCTACCCGATTGCCACCCCTAAATAGGTTTCTTTCCCTTTTCATAGTTACATGATTTATTACCTAAGAAAATAAGAGTAAATGAAACTCTAAATAAATATATGGAATTAAATGGTGTAGATTCAATTGGCACCATGTAAGATTATTATTTCTGAAACACATACAATATTCCACAAAGTAAACGAGTAAAATCTAAAATTCCAATTGCAACAAGTTTACAATTCATGCATATGGAATTGAATTATTTGTGCTCTACGAGCTTACAACATATATATTGCAGAGAACCCACTAACTTTTAGCACCATTTTCCTGTTCTTCAGCCTTGCCTTGAGGTGACCTAAGATGCCGACGGTGCCTCTCTTGGGACAATAGTATGGCAAACCTACAAACATAGTTAATGTTAAGGAGTTTGATACGTTTCTGCCGGTCAACGATAGTTGAAGGGCGATACTGATACAACTCTTCGTTGAAGGGCGATACTGATACAACTCGGGAGTTTGAAGGTTAAGTTGATGAAATTAAAAAGGAATGATAACATTGTTAATTTTGGAAGACTACGAGTACTAAATTAATGCAATTAAAAGGAGGGGTAATATAAATTCTATAGTGAGACTATGTTGCACAAATACGGGTACTGGTACAAAAACGATGACGAAAAGCGATAATTTCTAAAATTATAGGGTACGGGTACAACAAATATAAAATATATTTTTATTCTAAAAAATGTAAAAAATAAAAAAATCATGTGAACATGACATCATACATACTTATATATTTATAATTGAATTATGTGAGCAAGAGAAGTCGAAAAGAAAGAAGAAACTGACAGAAAAAGTGGAAGAATAGAGGAAGAAAAAAAATAGGGAGATAAAATAATTGCGAGTACCCAAACCGTACCAAATATATTCCGGTACGGGGATGTATGGGGTACGGGACATATCTTATTGTAGTCTTGTCCTGTATATTCATATTATGATGTACTTATACTACATGTCCGAGTATACTTCCTAGATTATAGAATAAGATTGATGCTAAGTTTTCCAGTGATTAATCCCTACTTTTTTAACTTAGAAAATACAATCCCACCTTTTAAGAGCTTCTTCATTAGTTTCTTGAGTGAAAGGCTCAAACTTGCCGGTATCCAAGTTAACTCTTGAAACTGGCTTCTTCAACAGTCCCTCGCCCACTTTCACCAGTTCATCCAAATTCTTCTTCGTGGCTATGTCAACTGATGAAACATCCCCACTTAATGCGTCATCCTGTTTGCCATTCGACCATGTTGAAGAATGGAAGATTATAAACTAAAGAGCTTAATCTGCAGGCATGCATTAATATTACCTGGATACGAAGGTATATATCAGAGTGAAGAGCTTCGAATACTGCAGAGAGGTGAAGGTCGACCATGTCCCCACTGGCTTGAGTAAATACATCAACTAACGGGGTCGAACCACCACTGGTTAACCAGTCTAACACACCCCATTTGGCTGACACTTTTGAACTGTATCTCTCTTCGGCTTTTCGAGAGCCTGTCCCCAACGAAATAACCAGAAATCTCCCATAGTCCATGGGTTTGATCGGAAAGAAATCAGGGTTTCTCTTAATGATCTCCTTCGTCACCTCCCCCATAGCCAGTAAAGTCTGATCAAAAGGCACAAATTCCAAAAACACACGTGTAAATGTAAATGTTCATATAATTAACCTATTCGGATTTCAGGTATTATGTTTTCAGATACATACTGGGTTATTTGCAGCCACACCACCGTCGATGAGGTTATATTCTCTCATGTCCCCGTTGTTGTCTTCGGTTTTGAAGTAATGGGCAGGGAGATATGTTGGCGCAGCTGAGGTTCCGATGCATATGTCTGAGAGTGAGGCATCTAAACTAGGATTTTTCTTCACCTGCAGGTTGAAACACGACATGTAAGGAAAAAGGCTTATGAATTTCGAAGAGAATATGTATGTATATAAAATAAGAACCTGATAGGTGGAAAAGATGGTTGGCTGGAGATTCATGATATCAAATGTTGGGATAACAACGTTAGTCAATGTCTGATGCAATCTTGTTTCTCCCAGTTTGTCTCTAACGATGCTATGCAGAAACTTGCCGTCGTATTTTGGACCCGATAGAGCTTTGATAAGTTTCCTTGTTCGAGCAAACAATGGACATCTGGTTGTAAAACAAAATGTTATTCAATCTACATGATAAAGTCTTGAATCATAATTGGGTATAGAACTAAAAAAGGTGTACCCTGGTTGAGGGAATATTTTGGGGCAATTAGTCAGGTAAAAGTCTTTTATATCTTGGGCTGCAAATAGAGGCCGATTGCTTTGGTTTGGACAAGTAAGCATGGCTGTCACCAAGCCGCCGGTGCTAGTCCCAGCAATCACGTCAAAGTAATCTGCCAATCTTGCATCCTCACCATCCAGCTTCTATGGAATATACACCCAGAAGAATTAGCTCATGAAGTATTATGATTCATAACATATATACCATGCTTATGTTCATGCATATACATAAATACATACATGCATGCATACGTACCTGAAGCTCGGATTCTAGGAAACCGAGGATTGTTCCGGGGATGATCCCTCTTATTCCACCCCCATCGATGCTGAGAATGGTGATCAAGTCTCCATAAGTTGGAGGTTGTAAATGTTCCTTGACACTCTCCATATAATGGAACTATATGGTAAGCCAAGTATATTTTTATATGTAACTACTATATATATCTACTATATATATCTATGACTTGTGTCTTGATCGAAAATCGAACATGCTTAGGTATTTATAGACACATTAATCTCATCCTTGGGTAATGTTAAATGGGGAAATATTGCACCAAAATTGAGAATTGTAGGTTGGACCGGCTCCCGGAGAATTGTAGGTACGAAAGAGTTAGGTGATCCATTGAAGATTTGTAACCTAACGGCTGGAATATATATATCAAGCACTTGGTTTCAAGTAATCATATCTTGCTATTGGGCTACATTTCCTTTATATATAGATATATATTTTATTTCATAATGGAATCAAATTGTCTTGTTGCTTGGGTAAAATTGCCCGAATAATGTTATGGGAATAATGATTTCGTCATTTGGGATGGTTTTGAAATTATTTTGGAGAAGAGATATTTTTCAAAGACTTCTATAATTACTTACGGCAAGAAAATGCATTTTTAGTAACATTAAAAATGGTCACTAAAAATATTAAATTTAGTCACTAAATTTTACGATGATTATTTTTTGAGTCGTCATTAATAATTCCGTCATTATTATATTAGTGACAAGCATTTTATCACAAAAACATATTGAAATAGTATCTAAAATATGTTGTAACTTTCAATAACATAAAATTAATTATATTTTTAGTTGCAACCATCTTTTTGGATTGTAGTCAACAAACAGTTTTAACATTTCATTAGGTCATTGAACTCTTAATTATAGATGATGACACCTTTATATATTAATTTTTAATATATAAATAAATACAATGCATAGTTTCATGGAGGATCAAACTTGAAACTTTTAGGGGGATAGTGCAATGTCTATCTACCAGGCTAAGCAAGAAATTTTATATTATTTCTAAAGAAAAATAATATTTATGTTAAATTATAATTGAAATTAATTTTATTTATTTTAAAAGAATGTATTAATTATAACACTGATTAATATAATAATAATTTAATTAATTTTTCTATGGTTTCTTATACAAAATATGTCCATTGAAGAAAATGTATAAAAATAATTGAGTTGATTTTAAAATATAAACATATGAATATTAAGATTTACACTTAAAATATTAAATATTAGATATTAAATATTATATTTTAATTAATTACATAAATTAATTTAACTTAATTCAAATTATTGATAGAATTATCCTTTATGTGATAATTATTTAGTATGTTGACAATGCAAATTTTAACTCCACAAGCAAAGTTAAAACAAATATCAACTGTAAAATTTTGCTATCACATATTACGTCAAGATTACATATTAATCTTTTTACTTTAATTTGTTCACTTTAAGTTTGTGTACTTTCTATGTACTTTTTAAATTTTGAAATTTCGATCTTGACATGAATGATAGTATTTAAATATGTTAAGTAAAATTTTGTTTTTAGCCCATTTGTTATACATAAGTTGAATATTTGATTTTTGTTCTTTTATTTGATCATTTTTAGTCATATTGCCGTTGTCCCGTTTGGATTAGGATTAAAATTTTAAGATTTAAAAAATATAGAGACTAAAATTGATCAAAATAGAATGACTAAAACAACAATTTACACATAGTATAGAGACTAATAGAATTATTTTACCTTTTGACAAACTAGTTTATGGTAACTTCAATTTTTATAATTGTTATTATTACTATATTATAAAAAATTTATTATTGTGAAAATATCTAATTTGCCTTTAATTTTATTTTTTTCATAGATTACAAAATTTATAACAATAAAAAATAAAATTTTAAGTGACAAACAATTTTATTGTCACAACAAATATCGAATAATAGTGATCACTTTATATATCGTCACTATCATGTGTCAAAGTTTTAAGTGACAATGAAATGTGTGTCACAGTTATAGATTTATAGTGAGAATTTAATCGTAAAAAATGTAATCGTCACAATTACTATTATAATAGTAACCAAATAAAATTACATTACAATTACTTATTTAATAGTGTCGCACAAAAAAATTGTCACAAAAATTTAATGTTTGTGACAAAATTATTCTTAGTCACTGCTAATTTGTCATTGAAAATCTATATTGTTATAGTTACCGTAGAAATATCTCAAATTTACGAATTAATTTCAAACCTCTTCTAATTCACGAAATCATTTTTTTCTGGTAACTATCTGGGTAATTTTGGCCGTTGCTTGTCTACCATCAGTGAATAGATTCGATAGAGAAGCAAAAATACTGCCAAATGAAAATGAATTATCAGAGCATCGTCGTTGTGGTCATCATTTAGTTCATAAAAAGACAGTTCACTTCCAAAGCATGGTTTTAATAATCGAATAAGGGATCGTACCGAGTTTTCATTTTTTATTTAATTGATTCAATTATTTTAAGTTTAATTTAATTATTAATTAAATATTCGTAACAATTTTTCTCTTGACATAAATTTCATCCGATCATTAATCATTAACAACTTCAATTCTTACGTAATATTTATTGAGGTATTGTTGGATTAACTGAAAATTACTTACCCTACAAATGAAAACTTGTTGCAGTAAAATTTCCCATATATGCCTTCGATCTCACTAACAAAATCCAAAACAATAAATTCCTTCAAAATTAAATAATTTGAATGAACTTTGGTATCACTTGTTAAGAATTTATAAGCGAAAAATTAATCAAAATGAGATCGATACAGAATAAGATATAAACAAGAAACGATATTTAATGTGGTTCGACTTTGCTTATTTCCACGGATGAGAGAAATAAATGATTCACTATAAAGATAGAGATCGAAGAGCACAAATACATGGTATCTCATGTATATCATAACCCGTTATGTATCTCAAAACTCGGTGTATCTTATGATATCCACTATAAACATAGTCACAATAGTTACAGATATCATAGTAGGATAAAATCTCTTCAAAATAATTCTATCTTTAGTTCTAAAATTTAAGACACTCTATATTTCTAAAGCTAAATACTTGGTCACTAAAAAATATTATTTTATAAAACATTTTACATAAATATAAATATTTACAATAAATTTGATTATTAAATAATCTTCGACCACTAAAAATATAATAAAACTAATTTAATTACCAATTGAAATTTTATTTCATACATAACACCAATTAACTCATCAACAATCCTAACGCGGTGACAACATTATGCATGTAGAAGATGCGGGTGGGTTTCACGTGGAACCTTTCTTTCTTTTTTATTGCTTTCTAAAAGTAAGAAATACATGTTAGCAGTGGTGGAATTTAGAGTAAGAGATTAAGGGGGTTAACTTAAATTTTTAAATAAATTGGAGGCTTAAACTAAAATTTTTAAAATTTTGAGAGTTTAACTAAATTTTTTAATAATTTTGAGAGATTTAATAAGAACTTTAAAAAATTATGAGAGAGTTTAATTAAAATTATTTAAAATTTTAAAGCTTAATATAAAATTTTAAAAATCTTGAGGGACCAAATAAAAAACAATTAAAATTTTAAGAACCTTTTAACCACAGGCGGATTCACGTGTAGTTTAGCGGGGTCAATGGACCTCACTTAGGTATGAAAAATTCTTGTAAAAAGCATAAAAATTTGGGAGATAAAAAAATTTAAATGTACTTGAACCTACTTGATCCATCATATGAAACTTAATGTATCAAATTCAAGCAAAAATTAAAAATAATATCTATAAAAGAGGAGAAAAAGATGGTAGTGGGCCCCTTAGTTAAATTATGTAGTATTTCTAATTATTTTGGTTAAAAATAGTATTTCAAAATTTTATTTTTTCTAATAGGCAAAGTCATTGTCGAGGACAATTATCGAAAAAAAAATAAAGATGATTTGATAAAGTAAATCAAATCTCCTTGAAGGAAAGGGGGACATGTGTTGCTTTCTTGTTGATGGTTCAATTAACCTAATTCTTGTTGATGGTTAACAAAAGGATTCCAATACGATATTGAAGGAAAGAGGGGCGTGTGTTGCTTTCTTATGTATCTGGGGCTACTATGTACTACATCAATGGTTGCTGCCTGGTATTTAAAGATGGCATTTCATTTGATAGTTGTATTTAAGTTTTAAAGCACTAAATATCTTATGCACGACCTAATCGTTGCTAATAAAACAAAAAAATCGAACGACATAGTAATGTTGGAGTTTGTATATAGGTTCGGTAAGTACGATTAAATTAAGTTTATTTTATGAAAAACACGTCAATGTTGTGCTTATGCACCAATTGTTATGCACCTATTGCTATGAAAAAGAGAAAATTATGACACAATTCCTAAAAAAATTAATCTATTTGGTTTAGTCCCTGTGCACTTCTATAGATTCAATTTTGAGATTTTCTTATTTCTTTTGTTCATAACTAAATAACAATATTTGTTTATTTTATTCTATTGATAAGAATTGATGTTTTAACCGTGTTTTGAGTTTTACATGATATGTTTGAATGACTTGAAAAGAGACGTGACATAAAGAGATTATGAGAAAATGTCTTTGCCATTTCTTATGTCTCCGTTGTCCTCGAGAGGAAAATCAATTTATGTTCTTTGTTTTTATTCTTTAAATTACGATTTTAAAGTGCAATAAATTATGGTAATTTATGATCTACAAGAAGGCTGTTATAAATTATGGTGATTTATGTTCTTTGTTCTGTTGGTCTAATCCCAGTATATTGGCTGGACATCCCGTTCTGCGAGGCTATTGGTCTCAAAAGAGGTTTCTAAAGGACCTTGTGAACTGGTTTAACAATGCCGCGTACAAGGATTAAATCTTATTTGCTCAAAAGCAATAATTCTTATGCATCGAAAAACTCGACGATAGACTTCTCCCAAGTTCAAGTTACGAAAATTCGTCTTGATCCAAAAAATTTATAGGAGGAATTCCCTGAAGTGAATGCAAGCATGATGTTTATTCCATGCAATTATTTGATAAGTTTCATTCCCTAAAGTGAATGCAAACATGATAATTCATTATATGGTCAGTGGATAAAACTCAGTTATGTGAATGTTTCAAATTAAATTGAAATTTTGTGGTCGGAGTATCACTTATGAGGATATGTTAGAAAAAAATACTTCACTTTTCATGCAAACAATATTGTCCTGCAAACAAAATATAGTGAAAAATATTTTAGAAAGCCCACTGGCTCCACTCCATTCCTTGAAGTGAATATAATATTATATAACAGAAGAATAAAGGCCACAATATTAATTATGAGTATGGTTGATGCCATTTGAATAGACATGATAATCATTTTAAGAATGTTTATACCCACAAGAAGTAGGGCTATAAGAATGCCAAGAGTGATAAAGATCATTCTAAGAAAGTGAAATCCTTTTATTACCAATGCGATGCTATAAACCATTAGGCTTGTACTTGTCGTATGTTGAAACATCAACAATCACTGAATGATAAAGAAAAGAAAATAGAAGCAAATTTTGTTTGCGAAAATGATGAAGATGATATTGGTCCAACTCATTTGGACGTTGTTGATTTGCTTATAACCCTTGAAGGGAATAAATTATCTTCTAATTATTCTCATAATCTTAAAGAGAATTATTTTTTTCTTAATTTACTTTGCTTTATGTTTATTTACTTTACACATTAATTAGGTACGCTTCATTTTTATATATATATATATTATGACATTTATTTATTTTGTTTAACATGATTACTTATCAAATACATTTTATGGTGACGAGTTATACTTAGCAGAAGCATAAGATATATTTTCTCATTTAAATGTAAGGGAAAAGTATGAGTACTATATCTCAAAGTACTAAAAATATTGGTGCTCTAGAAGAGCAATAAGTGTTTGAGAGAAAACACATTATGAAAAGTGCAGAATTGCAAATATTGTAATAATTACCGCTAATGATAATAATATCGTCACCACTAGAAGTTGAAATTTTAAGAAAGCAATGTGAGTTCGCAAAATAATCCTTTGGGAATTATAGATAACATATGTTATCATTTGGCATATGAAACAAGCCAATGTGAATATAAGTTCTGGTAGCTAAAAAGTCAGTTGAAAGCTCTAGAAGAGCTATATATTGCTACAAAAAGAATAATCTTCATTGAAAGCTCCGAAAGAGCTAAATATATTCTTATTCAAAGGAACAATTTTTGGTGGACAATGTATTATCAAGTTTCAAAGAAAACTTCTATTTCAAAATTTGTATCACACATGTACAAGTGAGATTGAATCACATGCTATAGTAAACCAGAAATTTACAAATTCAAAGATATATAAACACATATATAGTTGGCATGATCGGTTAGACCATTCCGATCAATAATAATGCGAAAATTATTGAGATTTATATGCACATTTATTAAAAGAACCTGAAGTTCTTATGGTGCTTGTTCTCAAAGGAATTGATTAAATTCCACTTACTAAAATAACACAAAGTTCTTGTGTTGCTTGTTCTCAAAGAAAATAATTAAGACCCCACTTATCAAAAGAACTTGAAGTTCTTGTACTAAAGTTGAGACTGCATGTCTTGCATATCTGAATGAAATATGGGCTCATATATCCACAAATATGAAAATTTTATATGATTTTAGTAGATGCATCTACATATGTATTATCAACTTACAACCAGAAGTTTGTGAGATTAATTGGAAAAGATTATGATTATGCAATTAAGACTATTCGTCTTGCAAAAGCTAGTGGGTTTATATTTTAGGCTGTATCAGTTGAAATAATTGTTACAAAGCCTATTGATTATGAACAAAACAGTTTAGCAAAAATTTTGATTGGATGCCTCCTCTTTAATAGCTAAACTATGAGAACAAACCATTTATTATCTACATGGTATTTCACATATAGCGACACTTATATGCATCAAGCCAACGAGTTGTAATAAACTCCAAATTATGATTGGTTTTTAGTCAAAGCCATACATTTACCATTTTAGAATTTTTGAAATGTGCGATATATAATTGAATTGCTCCACCACAACGCACAAAATGGGTAAATAAAAAGGGTTGAGAATATATATTGAGTATGAGCCTCTTTTTATGTTTAAATTTTAAACATTAATTGAAGAATCATTTATGACATACTTTTTCTCAACATCAGGGGGAGATAATAATTAGCTAGATAAAGAAAAATGAATTATCATTATCTAGATCATTGTATATGAAACAAAAGTTCATAAGATAATTCATGTTATTACATGTCAACTGCCAGACATATTTGCTGATCTAATGAGAGTAATTAAGTCTCATATCCAGCTAAAATGCTCTAAATTTGAGCAAATGGATGTAAATCATGTATGAAACACAATAGTTAAAATTGGTTCCAATGATCAAAATTCTCGTAAATAGAAAATAGAATAAGACGGTCACATATTGGAAACGAGTGTTTTTTTTAAAAGACCCAAGACATAACTATTCATAAAACTCTAGAAGAGTTTCAGGTACCTGAAACAAAAATTGAAAAGAGAACTCGACAAGTTATGTCAATACGAGAAACAAATGGAACTGAAATATAAAAGTTGTCGACAACGATTTTCCAAACAATATTTCTATAGAAGTAAAGAAACAAAATGGGGATCATGTATAAAAGTCTATCAGAAGTATAGATATTGAATTGGCCAATGTAGAAAGAAGCTTTGAACTTCCAAAAGAGAAGTTCTTGGACCAGCAGTCCAAACACCTAAAGGTGTAATGCAAGTGAGGCACAAATAAGTAGTCGTAAATATGACTTGAATTATGATTTATGAGTAATTCTAATTATTTCATGGTGGATGCAATTACTTTGGCAGTTATGAAATATTTAATATGTGCCTAATTATTTTGTGGATCCCTGTATAAAGTTATCCTTGAAGGATTTAAATGCTAAAAGCATTTGAAAGTTTCTAAGGAAATTCATTTAGATATGTCTCCTTAAATATTTATATTTTGGCACATTTGGTATAATAGCCTTAATGGGGAAATACTATAAGATTGATCATATTTCTTTATGCATTTTATAAAGGAGTTTGGATCAAGATTCATTATGATAATTAAATATCATTAGAACTCTTGAAGAGCTTCAAATTGGAAACTCATTAATAGCTTTTCAAAGCATTTGATTATTTAACGAAAATATTTGAGAAAAAGAATCTTGAGATCAAATTTTGTCTCGACCTGAAGATCGAGCATTTAAATATGTCTTATTGTCTATGAATGAACATAAATTGAAAGAATCTTAAAGAAGATTCAATATGGATAAAGCATATCTATTGAGTATCCTTGTGATTGCAAGATTATTGGGTGAGAATAAATTTATCTTCGAAAGAAAGATAAATAAATCATTGGTCTGGAAGCATCATATATTAGTTGGTCAAGAAATACCATATAAATGCTACAAAGATCACAACTTTAGATCTTCAAACATTAGTCGATGTCTCCTCAAACCTTGTAGAAATAATTTTTATGCACGAGGTAAGCCAAGAAATACATTTTGGCTAAGAACATGGATCCAACATATGCAGAAGGTATGTGATTTACTTTCACACGATAAGATGCAAGCTATCTTGTGAGGAGATAATGCAAAATTTATATCTCAATCGAAAGATGGATATATCAAAATATGACAAAACGAAACATATTTCTCCAAAGTTTCGTCCCTCATGATCTTTAAGAATAATAGTATTCGACGAATCCTTTCATGCAGTAATTTGGAAGATTTATTCATTAATGTATAGTATACTTCAACATTTGAAGATTGTATTCAAGATTAAATTATGAAGGCTCAATGATCTTATGTGATATTTTCATGAGGGGGAGTAAATACGCGTTGCACTCTTTTTCCCTTAACCGAGGTTTTGTCCCAATGGGTTTTCCTGGTAAGGTTTTTAATGAGGCAACATGTTATGTGTATCAAAGATGTGTGTACTCTTTTTCCTTCATTTTTTCCCACTGGGTTTTTATCTTATTAAGGTTTTAACGAGGCACATTATCTTCATAGACATCCAAGGGGGATTGTTATGAATATTTATCTATATAGATGTCTATCATGATAAGAACTTTATCAAGGAGATTTGATTTACTTTATCATTAGGAATATTATCTTCATTAATTAGAGTCCAAATATATTATGTACTCTTTATGCCTATAAATAGATGATTTGATGAAGGCGTTGTACACACTTCAATATTCCGAATAATACAAATTTTCCTCTTTCTCTCATCTCTTTGTTCTTTTTTCTTGTTATCGTTATTCTTTTTTGAAAATGTAAAATTAATTCCGCATCACAATTTGTTATCATTTAAAATAAATATTTAATATAAAAATAATTATTTTATTACCTCTAGGTATTTAATATGGATCATTATATGTAATCTTTGATAAATATAAGTAAAAAATAAATAATTTGTTATCATTTAAAATATATAATTTATTTGAGTTATTTGGTTAGGTTTTAACTCTTTTTATGTCTGGTCTTATTTTATTTTTAGGCGGCTAATTGATACAATAAAATAATTTCAAAAAAATATCACAAATTAATCTGTTATTATTTTGTAGACTCTTCTTACAATTTTTAGTGTATTTCTTATTTATTTAATAAAATTAACTATTATTATTTATGAAAATATAAATATCAAATATGTAATATTTGATAAATATAAATATCAAATAAATATCTTTAACCTCACTACCTTATGCGCTCTTTTTTCTCTATTTAGGATTATGAAAGTTTTTTAACGAGACATAATATAATATTTTCTCCCCTTTTTCTCAATAAAAAAGACTTTAAAAAATAAATAATGGCCGCTTCACAGCTTTGTCAATTAATTTTCGAGCGCCATTCATTTACCTAATAAATAGGGCAATGGAGCGGGGTGAGTTTTTAGTCGATCTGACTCGAGAAATAGAAGTATTAACTTAACCTAATCTCGACTTCCTTGATGTTTTACCTTTCGAATTTTGAGATGAAAATCCGCCCGACCTAATTTGTCTCGATTTTCTCACATGTCAAACATTTTTCAGATTTTTTTACACTTTCTCAGCCAATATTAAGTTTTCTTAGCAACCAAACAGAGTACTGCAAATGAAAAATTAAAAACCCAACATCAAACCCTTTTAAAGAGAACAACAAATTCAAAATATACATGCAAATAAAAAAATCAAAATCAAATCTAAAAAAAAAAAACTCGCCTTCGCCCCAACTCCGACACTATTTTTAAAACCCGTCCCACTCTGTCATGAACCTAATTTTTCAAAATAAAAATACCCTCTTATAAGATTGAATCGGATTAAGACCTATTGGGGACAGATAAATTTACCATCCCTAATTTCCCATGATATCCCCTAGATTTTCTTGCAACCCCTTCCAAGTACTCCATTACCATCAAATCTTCCTACATAGGCTCCGAGATTTATGCTGCTTTGCAAAATGTTGAATGGCTAGGGTTTGACAGCTTACTAAAACGAAGTTGATTTTCTCATTTGTGTTTGAAAGAATTAGTTTCGTATTTGCGTTTGAAAAAATTTAAAAGTTTAATATATATACTATATAGTTTTGAAAACTTCATTTTTTAGAAAGTCCTTACAAATATTTAAAATAACAAAAGTTCAAATCTGTAAGGATAAAATATTATTTTATTTTAAGGGTTATATTTTGATACACATGTGTAAAAAAATACACAATCCTTTATATTTAAACTATAAAATCTAAAACCTAAATTTTTAACCCTAACATCTTAACACCTAAATCTTAAACCGTAGCCTAAATTCTTAAACCATAAAATTAAAAGGTTTTATGTAAACTTTAGTTTACACAAGCTTGCATATCAAAGTATAACCCTAGCCTAAATTCATAAACCCTAAAATCAAAGTATTTTCCTTATTTTAATTAGTGTTTTTAAACTGTAGTTAGATATTTTGGATTTAGATGAATAGAAAGGAGAATGTAGTAATGATGTCACTGATTTTAAAAATAACCACAAATATTAATTTTAAAGCTGCAAACATATTTTAATCAATAGCTTTTTCTGCAAAAAACAGTGTTTGATTCTAACAAATAGATGCGCCCTGTGCGACGTTGCCATGTATATGCTTCTCTAATGTTTTCCGTGAAGTGAATAGTCTTACGGATGCGTTAGCAAAGGTGGGATGGACCGAATATCGTGATTTCAAGTGGTCGAATAAGAGGGATCGCAAGTTTGCTCTTCTGATGGTTCTTGTGCGTGGCAGTGCTCTCCGTTCAGCGTGCTAAAGATCGGGTGTTGCTTGTTACTATTGCTATCGATCCGTGGTGCTTTAGGCACATTGCTTTTGTTAGATATCGGCTGCTACTTTCTTTTGTGCCAAGTTTTCATTTGGACTTTTGGCTTTTGCTCCGATAAAAGTCATTTTCACTTGAATAAAAAAGAAAAAGAAAAACAGTGTTTGATCTCAAAAGTTGTCAAGAACAAGCAGCCGAACTCCTCCTAGTTGTAGCTCAAAAGTTAAAACTCAAGATAAACATAGCTGTGGAGGCCGTCCATTGCTTGCAATGGGGTTGCCAAAAGTCATATTGGTAGCCCCAATTGTTCCATGACTTACATCACTCGCGCAAGTGATGAATGTTGCGCGTAATAAGTGTTACGCAAATGTGCAAGTATACACGTCGCAAGTTATAGTATAAAAGATATCGTCTCCAAAGGGATTGATGCCACTTCAAGAATCTAGTCTCTTGCACTGTAAAAAGTAAAAACACAAATAAATGATTATAGGAGTTTAACTAATAACTAATCTAGAAAGCAATAAAGTAAATGAAAAGATGAGATCGAATGAGAGAGAGATAGGTCAAGTTATCGTGAGTTGAGGTGTGATAGCCGATTGGATCGTCTTGGTAAAAGAGTGCATGGGCAACTCAGTTGCCGTGGCAACTTGCACAACGGGGTTGCCTTGGCAACTAATCGATGGTTGCCTGGGCAACTAGTTGGGCAACTACTTGGGCATCTGGGCAACAACCTTCAAGGTTCGGCAGAGCGTTCTTCAATGGTTTCTTCTTATCCCTAAGTCGAAACTCTAGCTACTTGTGCATGCCTTGATAATACATCCCTACGTGAATCAAGGGTGAACAACAACCAATCTTGCGCTCCTCTTAGCCGTTGAAATCCTTGACTTATTCCTAAGCCGGATTAATCTTCACCATCAATAGATTGAATAAAGATCATATTCATTCGTTTCTTGAATCTAACTCTCCCGATATTAGATAAATAGATGAAATCACGAGATCCTCTCCCAATTCACTCGCAAACAAGAATAAGAACCAAGAATGAATAAACCTTGAATAGAAAAGTGCAAACTCTTATTACCTAAACAAAAACCAATAGTTTCTCACAACCACAAAACACAATAACCAAAGCTAAATAGATTTAGTTAATGGCTAGGTTCCAAAGAAACACAAGATAAATAATCCCTAGCATGAACCCAATCGAACAAGAAAGAAAAAGATGAAGAAAGAGGCTTGTCGAAATCCTCCTTGCCCTAGATGCATGTAAAAAATTCTCTCCTCTTGCCTTCCTTGATGCTTGTCGAAATTCCCCTCTCTTTGCTCTCTATGGATTGTCGAAATCTCCATCTTATTTATAGGGCTAGGCCAAAGTCCTTCTTTGAGGAGGAAGTTAAGTTGGAATTAAATTATCTTTAAAGAATATAATTCTTTATTATAATTATATTCCTACTAGAACTTCTCCTATCTTCTTGGAATTTAATTCTTCTTTAATCTCTGCATGGAAATCAAATTCCTTTGGGTTTGGGCTTTGCTCCACGTCATCTTGGGCTTGTCTAGTCATCAATTTCGACTACCATATCACCTTTGCTCTTTTCGACAATTGCCCTAGCAACTGACTCGGCGTCTCCTTCATGTATTGCCCTGGCAACTAGCTCTAGCCTTGCTTTGGCAAGTGATCCTGCATATACACACAAAACACACCAAAGCAACATCTTTTCCCACAAAAACTACCAAGTTATGTAATCAAGCTCAACGATGGAAGGAAACATGGATTAATGCATGAATGGCTCATTATGCAACTAATATGAGCCTAAGTCTAACAATAATATGAGTAAAAAGGGTAAGAAAAATAGTACTTTTGAACACTTATCACACCCCCAAACTCGAACTATTGCTTGTCCTCAAGCAATGCAAACTCATAATTACCTGCGAAGACTTCAATTTTCACAAACTTAGCTTTGAACTTGATTTCAATTCTCTGAACCGGAGCACAAAGTATGATTGGCTTTTTATTTTTCGAAAAACTTAGGAGTTACTTTGAATCAAACTATAATGCTTGTGAGTGTGTGCGGAGTTTTGTGCAAGTTGATTTTTCGGATTCTATGCAAACAAGAGGTTTTCAAATTACGTCATTGGGTTCTTTTTAACATGTTTTAACTAGAGCCAGTTTTGGGCACCTCTAGTGTTGTGTTTTTAGTTTTATTCGACTAGAGTCGGTTTCGGGCACCTCTAGCTATCAATTTTTTTAACACATACTAGAGCCAGTTTCGGGCACCTTTAGTGATTTAAATTTTTTTAGCACATGCTAGAGCCAATTTCGGGCACCTCTAGCATTTATCCATTTTTTATTCTAATCCCCCAATTTGTTAATTATCAACCTAAGTTCACTAGAATTCCTTAAATCAATCAAACCACAACAGTGTTTCATCAAAATTAGCATCATAGTAAAATTCTAAGTTTTTCCATGGTTATCCTAGAATAAAAATTCTATCAATTAAGTGCATTGGCAAAGTCATCATCGGATATTCATCAAATCTAAGCAATTCTTGTTCCAATTAAAGGCATGGCAAGCAATTTATGTATCCTAAATGTAATACTTAAGATGAATGTAACTAAACATGGTAACTACTAATAACAATCCCCCCCAAACTCGAGTGAGGCATTGTCCTCAATGCATGCATTAAAGAAAAATAGAAATAACAAAAAATAAAATGCAAACGAGGACTTACTCCGAGAGTTCCTCATCGTAGATGATTAGTTTCCTTTTGGTCGGTGTCTTGATTCTCTTGCTTGAACGCGATGGTTGTTTTCTTGTTGCCGGTGGTGGAATCGATCCTCGTACGGGGTTGTCCTCATCGTCCTCTTCATCAATGTCATTGGCTTTTCGCTTGGAGGATTCAATTGGTGCGGTCTTTGTTGGTGCAATGGAGGACTCGTCCGAATCTGAAAAATCGGGAAAATGATTCCGTAGGAGTTGATTCGGGCATAGGTGCTTTACCTTTGGCTTTTGCAGTGGTTGCCGGGATATCTTTAGCTTTGGTTGCAGTGGCATCTTCAGGGTTGGTTGCCGTGGCATCAGCTTGTGCGTGCACGATGTAGGTTGCCGTGGCATCATCTGTTACGATTGCTGTGGCGACTGCTTCATTGGTTGCCGGGGCAAGGATCTCAGCGGGAAAGATTGGGAACGGCACGCGATTGTCCGGGTACTTTTCTAGGATGACTTGGGTGATGGCATTGTTGTGCTCCTTCATGTACCGCATGAACATTAGTTGTCGGTCTTCAATTTGCCTTAGGTGGCTTGCCAATGGTTGCAAAAGTGCTTCAAGGTGTCCCGGGGTTGATGGCCGAGTTGCCTGGGCGTTAGGTGCTTGGGCATTATGGATTACCGGGGTGGCAGGAGTTGCCGTGGCAATTGGAGGCCTTGAAGAATCTCCCGGTGCCTCTCCCATTAGCTTTCGGATTAGTGCTTGATTCCAACCAGACTTGGGTAGGTCCTTTTCATTGGTGGACTCACTTGGGACATGCATCTCCTTGCAAAGATTAGAAATTAAGCAAGGGAAGAAAAGAGAACCCTTATCTTTTGAGCTGCATACAAAAATCTCATCACAAATAATTTTTCCAATGTTAATGATGCGATTATGCAAAATAGAATGTATGAGCAAAAGACGTGGTATATCAACGGTAGTATTGTGTGTGGTGGGCATTAAAGAAGTTTTAACAAACTTATTCCATAGTTTTGCCTCGGGTTTAAGCCGAAGGCAATTTACCGTGCCCTTGTATTTACCGTCGTTCCAATGAGTTCCCGGTTGAGTGAGTTCTTGAAGCACCTTGTCGAGTTGCTTGGGAGTGATTTAATCAACGAAGGCTTGATGCTCGTCCTTCTCAATGTAAAGCCCGTAAAAGGTGTTGACATTTTCGGGACTTATGAGTATGGCCTTGTCACGAACAAAAACATAAGGATTATCCGGGTTAGGTGAGTGAGCATAGAATTCTCTTACCCATGAGATGTTACCCGGTTCCGGTTGATGGCAAAAGATTTGCCACTTTTGATGTGCAATCCTCTCGAAGATGAATGGTTCAAGGCCGAAATCTTGATGAGAGTTGGAGTATTCAAAGCCTTGTTCTTCATGAATCTTTTGGCTTTCAAACTTGGATTGAAATCTTTCTTGAACCACCGGTGTAGCAAACTTCTTGTATCTTGGTTCTTTGGAGGAACTTGGATGAACTAAAAATTTAATCTTGGATGTCATGGATGATCTTGGTTGTGAGTTTTGTAAAAACAAAGAAAAGAAAAGAAAAGAAACTAAAAAGTTGCAAGATAGAAAGTAGGAATAGATTAAGGGTGATGGGTTTTATAGAAAAGATAGGTGGGTAGGATTAGGGGAAAATGAAAAAGGGTTTAGGGTGAGGGAGAAGTTGACGACAAGGGGTTGTGATTAGGGTGAATTGGAGGCTTTATATAAGCCTTAGATTCAGCCCATTAGTTTCCTTGTTGAAGATGTTTTCCTACTTGTATTAAAATTCCTCTTTATCTTGAACTTTTTTTTTCCTACAATTCAAAAACAAATCAAATAAGGATTATAGATAAAAGAAAATAAATAAAGATGTATAAAGGGATTCTTGACTTAAAAAAAATAAAATCTATCCTAAAAAATTAATAATAATCAGAAATAATAAAAAATAAAAAAGTAAAATTTCAAAAAAATAAAATAAAAAATAATAATCAAAAAATAAAAATAATAAAAGAGAAATAAATAAATAAATAAAAATAAAAATATCAAAGGGAGAGCATGCTCAGGCATCTCCTAAGTTGACCACTTCTTTGTTACGTTCCACATGGGCACCATTGTAGTGCTTCAATCTTTGTCCATTAACTTTGAATTCATGGTTGTCAGAGATGGACTTGATTATCACAGCACCATGGGAGAATGGTTTGACGACTTCGAATGGTCCCGACCATCTTGATTTCAGCTTTCCCGGGAAAAGTTTTAGCCGAGAATTGAATATGAGAACTAGTTGCCCTGGCGTGAATTGCCGTGGCAATAGTTTCTTGTCGTGCCATCGCTTTGTTTTCTCCTTGTATATTCGTGCATTGTTATAGGTGAGTGCACGGAATTCTTCTATCTCATTGAGGTCCGACAAACGCTTTTGTCCGGCACTTTCCCAATCCATGTTCACGGTCTTGATTGCCCAGTATGCCTTGTGTTCGATTTCCACCGGTAGATGGCATGTCTTGCCATAGACAAGTCGGAAGGGGGACATACCTAAGGGTGTTTTGAATGCAGTGCGATATGCCCAAAGTGTGTCATCTAGTCTTAATGACCAATCCTTCCTAGAGGGATTTACAACTTTCTCGAGTATACCCTTCAATTTTCGGTTGGAAATTTCTGCTTGCCCGTTGGTTTGTGGGTGATATGTCGTGGCGATCTTGTGTGATATGCCGAAGCGTTGCAACATCTTGACAATTAGTCTGTTGTCAAAATGCTTGCCTTAGTCACTGATAATTGCTCTTGGCATCCCAAACCGTGTAAATATGTTTTTCTGCAAGAATCGTTGCACGGTCTTGGAATCATTGTTGGGAACTGCAGCTGCCTCCACCCATTTAGACACGTAGTCGACGACAAGTAAGATGTAGAGGTTGCCGAATGAAGATGGGAAAGGTCCCATAAAATCGACCCCCTACACATCAAACAATTCCACCTCGATGATGTTCTGGAGTGGCATCTCATGTCGTCTAGAGATATTGCCCGTCCTCTGGCAACGATCACATTGTTTGTAAAAGTCTTGGGCATCTTTGTAAAATGTTGGCCAATACAAACCGGATTGCAAAACTTTGGCCGTGGTACGAGTTCCTCCAAAATGTCCTCCATAGGGTGAAGAATGACATTGCCGGAGTACATTCTGTTGCTCTTCTTCAGGGACACATCGGCGTATAACCTGATCTGCACATTATTTAAACAAAAGAGGCTCGTCCCAAAAGTAATGCTTAGCATTATGGCGGAACCGCTTCTTCCCTTGGTGAGTAATGCCATAAGGTAAAATACCACAAACAAGGAAATTAACTAAATCTGCGTACCAGGGTATTGCCGAGGCATGTGCTGCTGTGGCGACTGCTCCCAAAATTACCGAGGCGTGAGCGTCAAAGGCTGCTACGGTGTCGAGAGTTGCCGAGGCGTTGAGGGTTGCCGAGGCATGCGCGTCCATGGTTGCCGAGGTAACTAAAATTTGTTCATCCGAGAATGCATCGCATATCTCTAGATCCGCGTCCTCCTCCCTATTGCGTTCCAAACGTGATAAGTGATCGGCCACTTGATTTTCTGTTCCTTTCCTGTCCTTAATTTCAATATCAAATTCTTGTAAAAGTAATATCCAATGAATCAAACGAGGTTTGGCATCCTTTTTAGCAAATAGATATTTGATTGCCGAATGGTCCGTATGAACAATTACCTTTGTACCAATCAAATAGGATCGAAACTTGTCAAATGCGAAAACTACAGCTAGTAACTCTTTCTCCGTTGTTGTGTAATTCACTTGAGCACTATTAAGAGTTTTACTAGCGTAGTATATCACATGGAAGGTCTTACATGTGTGTTGGCCTAGGACTGCTCCTACCGCGAAATCACTTGCATTACACATGGGTAGCGTCCAATCTGGTGGAACGACAATGGGTGCCGAGGCAAGCTTTTCCTTTAGGGTTTCGAATGCTTGGGTGCAAGAATCATCAAAATCGAAGACTTTATCCTATTCAAGCAAATTGCACAAGGGTTTAGTGATTTTAGAAAAATTATGAATGAACCTCCTGTAAAAACCTGCATGTCCAAGAAAGCTTCGAATTCCTTTAACCGAACTCAGTGGAGGTAATCTGTCGATCACGTCCACCTTGGCTTTGTCTACTTCAATTCCCTTGGATGAAATCTTGTGGCCGAGCACTATTCCTTCATCTACCATAAAATGACATTTCTCCCAATTGAGGACTAAATCAGTTTCTTCACATCTTACCAACACCCTCTCTAAATTGTCGGGACAGCTGTCGAAGTCATTACCAAAGACAGAAAAATCATCCATGAAGATCTCAAGGAAGTCTTTGACCATGTCTGAAAAGAGCGCCATCATGCATCTTTGGAAGGTTGCCCGGGCGTTACACAATCCGAATGGCATCCTTCGGAAGGCATAAGTACCGTATGGGCATGTGAAGGTTGTCTTTTCTTGATCTTCTGGTGCTATGGCAATTTGATTGTAACCTGAATAACCATCAAGAAAACAATAAAAGGGTTTACCTGCAAGACGGTCAAGTATTTGTTCAATAAAGGGTAATGGGAAGTGATCTTTCCTAGTGGCTTTGTTTAGCTTTCGATAATCCATACAAACCCTCCAACCGGTCACAGTCCTGGTTGGAATGAGTTCATTGTTTTCATTACTTACCACCGTTATATCTTCTTTTTTCGGTACGCATTGTACCGGACTTACCCATATACTATCAGAGATAGGGTATATAATGCCAGCGTCAAGCCACTTGATGATTTCTTTCATTACAACCCCTTTCATGGCATGATTCAGTCTCCTCTGGGCCTCAATTGAAGGTTTGTGATCATCTTCCAACAAAATCTTGTGCATGCACACTGCCGGGCTAATTCCCTTCAAGTCGGCAATTGTCCACCCTATTGCCTTTTTGTGTAGCTTCAACATCTTGATCAGCTTCTTCTCCTGCTCAGGCTGTAACTTAGAAGAAATAATTACAGGCAATGTATTATCGGTTCCTAAGTATGCATATTTTAGTTGCTCTGTCAATTGTTTCAGCTCAAGAATCGGTGGTTGTTCAATAGAGGGTTTTTCGAGTTTACCTTCCTTACCTGAGTAATCCAGTGGTTCAAAGTATGTACCTGGTCGATTGACTAGCCAATTTGCCTCTTCTTGTTGTTCCTCATCGACCGGTTCTTCATACTCCCCAGGTTCGATCGGCAATGTAGTTGCCGAGGCAACTAAATTCCTCGTCGAAGTTAAACTCTACCGTGGCATAAAGAAGTTGGCATTCTTCTGGATCATCGGCATGCCTTATTGTTTGGAACACATTTAGTTTAACTTGCTGGTCATTCACCCTCATTGTGAGTTCTCCCTTTTCAACATCGATCAAGGTTCTCCCTATTGCTAGGAATGGTCTCCCGAGAATGATGGGTGCATGCTCATCTGCTTTACAATCCAAAATAATAAAGTCAGCGGGAAAAATAAATTTATCAACTTTTACCAGTATGTCTTCGATTTTTCCCTCTGGATGCACATAAGATCTGTCTCGCTTCATTTGTAGCATATGTTGTTGTAGGTCTTGCCTTCCGATTCCTAGTTTCTGGAAAACCGATTTAGGCATCAAGTTTATGCTAGCCCCAAGGTCGCATAATGCTTTCCCGACATAGTGGTTTCCAATGAAACAGAGTATTGTGAAACTTTCGGGATCCTTCAACTTGGGTGGCATACGATTGTGCAACATTTCCATGTATCCCTCTGTTGCGGCAACTGTTTCAAACTCTACTAGCCTTGTTCTCTTGGACACAATGTCTTTAAGAAACTTGGCATAGTTTGGAATTTGTTCAATTGCTTCCACCAGTGGCAAGTTAATATGGACTTGCTTTAGGATATCAAGAAACTTCTTGAATTGGTATTCTTGCTTTTGTCTCTTCAACCTTTGTGGGAATGGTGGTGGAAGTCGGATATCTTCGATCCTTTCATTGGTTTGAAACTTGATTGACGATATTGCCGGGACAACTGGAGTTGCTGAGGCGTTATCAATTGGGGTTGCCGAGGCACGCTTATCGTAATTTTCCGAGGCGTCTTTATCGTCGGTTACTGAGGCATGCTTATTGCCGGTTGCTGCGGCAATTCCTGGTTCAGCATCTGAGGCTTTGCCGCTAGGTTCATCTTGATCTTTCTGTGGAGTTTTGTTTGATGAGCGGTTTGAGCCTCTCTAAGTTGTTGGCCACTTCTAGTGGTGATTGCCTTACATTGCTCATAGCCAGTTCCTCTTGCGACTTCAGTATTGCTAGGTAAACCTCCTTGCGGTCTAGTATTCAGATTTTGAGCAAACTGTCCAACTTGATTTTCCAATGATTTGATTGCCGCCTCTTGGTTTTGCAATCTCATCTCGGTCCTGTTAATAAAAGCATCAGTTCTTTTTATGAAATTACTATTCTTAGCCATATAAGATTCAGTTTTCATCATAAAAGCATTTAGAGAATTTTCCAAAAAACTAGATGTCGTCAGTTGTTGCTGCGGTAACTGTTGCCGTGGCATATTCAGCTGGAATCTCGATGCTTGTGCATTCTGATTGTTCTGGTTTAGAGCATTGTTGGGATTACTCCATGAAAATTTTGGGTCCTTCTTCCAAGCTGGATTGTATGTATTGGACATCACGTTGTTGTTTCGATTGTAATTCCCCAGATAGAAGCTGGATTCTGCATACATTCAGAAGAATTATGGTTATCACCACATAACTCGCAAAAAGAATCCATTACCTTGACCTCATGTGTGTTGTTTGGTTTTTGCATGTTCTGGACCATCTTGGTTAAAGTGGCCAATTGTGCCGAAATTGAATCTGATGATCCTAGTTCATGTATTGTGGCTTAGCGTCTAACTCCTCCTCTTCTAGTAGATGGGAATTAATAATCATTCTTGGACAGCCTATTTAAAATTTGTATTGCTTCTTCCGACGACTTATCTAGGAGTATGCCGTTTGCCGAGGCATCTAGCATCATCCTTGTTGGTGTATTCACGGCGTTGTAAAACATTGTTACTTGAGTCCACACCGGGAATCCGTGTAGGGGGCATTTGTGTAGAAGTTCTCTATATCGCTCCCAAGCCTCATACATGGATTCATCATCTGCCTGCCGAAAAGAAGTAATGTCGTTACGAAGCTTATCAGTCAAATTTGTAGGATTAAATCTAGCAAGGAAATCACGACAAAGATCAGTCCAAGATGCTATTGATCCGGCAGGAATGCTATTCAACCATGCTTTCCCCTATCCCTCAGTGAATAGGGTAATAATCTTAATCGTAAGACATCGGGGGTGACTCCATGTATTTTGAACGAGTTGCAAATCTCGAGGAAAGATTTCAGATGTTGTCGTGCATCTTCAGTTGCTGAGCCGCCAAATTGACCAATTGTGTTGATCATATTAAACATTACTGGTTTTAACTCAAAGTGGTCGGCTTCAATTTTAGGTGCGACAACTCCTGGATTAAGTCCATCAAGATCTTCTTCAAGATAGTCTCGAATAGTTCTGTTTCGTGCAAGAATCACTCATTCTCTTGCTAGAACATCTTGATTCATATTGCCGTCTTGATTAGCCATCGCTGCTCTTATCCTTCGTCTAAGTCTTTGTAAGGTTCGTTCGATTTCTGGATCAAAGGGATATTCTGGTGAAGTCGGTCTTGCCCTGGTCATATACCAATGCAAAAACAAAGTTTGTTAGCCCTTTGAATTTTAAACAAGAAAAGTAAAAAGAAAGTGCAAGAAAATAAAAATAAATTCGCTATTGCCAATCCTCGGCAACGGCGCCAAAAACTTGTTGCGCGTAATAAGTGCTACGCAAATGTGCAAGTATACACGTCGCAAGTTATAGTATAAAAGATATCGTCTCCACAGGGATTGGTGCCACTTCAAGAATCTAGTCTCTTGCACTGTAAAAAGTAAAAACACAAATAAAGGATTATAGGAGTTTAACTAATAACTAATCTAGAAAGCAATAAAGTAAATAAAAAGATGAGATCGAATGAGAGAGAGATAGGCCAGGTTATCATGAGTTGAGGTGTGATAGCCGATTGGATCGTCTTGGTAAAAGAGTGCACGGGCAACTCAGTTGACGTGGCAACTTGCACAACGGGGTTGCCTTGGCAACTAATCGATGGTTGTCTGGGCAACTAGTTGGGCAACTACTTGGGCGTCTGGGCAGCAACCTTCAAGGTTCGGCAGAGCGTTCTTCAATGGTTTCTTCTTATCCCTAAGTCGAAACTCTAGCTACTTGTGCATGCCTTGATAATACATCCCTGCGTGAATCAAGGGTGAACAACAACCAATCTTGCGCTCCTCTTAGCCTTTGAAATCCTTGACTTATTCCTAAGCCGGATTACTCTTCACCATCAATAGATTGAATAAAGATCATATTCATTCGTTTCTTGAATCTAACTCTCTCGATATTAGATAAATAGATGAAATCACGAGATCCTCTCCCAATTCACTCGCAAACAAGAATAAGAACCAAGAATGAATAAACCTTGAATAGAAAAGTGCAAACTCTTATTACTTAAACAAAAACCAATAGTTTCTCACAACCACAAAACACAATAACCATAGCCAAATAGATTTAGTTCATGGCTAGGTTCCAAAGAAACACAAGATAAATAATCCCTAGCATGAACCCAATCGAACAAGAAAGAAAAAGATGAAGAAGGAGGCTTGTCGAAATCCTCCTTGCCCTAGATGCTTGTCGAAAATTCTCTCCTCTTGCCCTCCTTGATGCTTATCGAAATTCCCCTCTCTTTGCTCTCTATGGATTGTCGAAATCTCCATCTTATTTATAGGGCTAGGCCAAAGTCCTTCTTTGAGGAGGAAGTTAAGTTGGAATTAAATTATCTTTAAAGAATATAATTCGTTATTATAATTATATTCCTACTAGAACTTCTCCTATCTTCTTGGAATTTAATTCTTCTTTAATCTCTGTATGGAAATCAAATTCCTTTGGGTTTGGGCTTTGCTCCACGTCATCTTGGGCTTGTCTAGTCATCAATTTCGACTACTATATCACCTTTGCTCTTGTCGACAATTGCCCTGACAACTGGCTCGACGTCTCCTTCATGTATTGCCCTGGCAACTAGCTTTAGCCTTGCTTTGGCAAGTGATCCTGAATAAACACACAAAACACACCAAAGCAGCATCTTTTCCCACAAAAACTACCAAGTTATGTAATCAAGCTCAACGATGGACGGAAACATGGATTAATGCATGAATGGCTAATTATGCAACTAATATAAGCCTAAGTCTAACAATAATATGAGTAAAAAGGGTAAGAAAAATAGTACTTTTGAACACTTATCAATGAACAATTAGACAATTGTGCAACATGAAGCTTTCCTTACAACATGATTGTTCTGTAAAATCGCATGGTCGGATATTATTTAGGATGCAACTCAAATGTTGCCTCTGGGTCCTTGGGGTACAGTGTTGCACTAAAATTTATTTATTAAATTTCGTTTGTATTAACATTATGAGAAATATATTTAGATATAACCGTTTTGTAATATAAAAAATGTATTACATTTATTTGTAACCTTTGTGTAAACTGATAAATGTATTAGATTTCGTATTTATCTACTAAACATTATAGTATGCCGGATGTACTAAATTCATTTATTTTTTTAACGGTTGAAACTCGATTTTTATGCAAGGCCAGTTTATAAGATATTATTACGGACTATTTAGTAAAAAAATCGGCAGCCAAATCACTTATAATATGATAAATGTATTTAAAAAACTCGCCTCCTATCATTATATTCAAAGATATCTTAATCACTTTTTTTTGAAAGAGTAGCACTAGTACGTTTTGTTATAGGGGAGCATACAATACTATGCAAAGAGTAGGTCTCATTAAAAAACTTTCCTAATCCTATATAAAAGAAAAAGAGTGCGCCAATACAAGTAGAAATACTCATAATCAACACGAAAAGAAACCGAACATAAAACACTATTACATTGCTTGCCTTTCTGAGCTGCCCGACCAAGTTTCGTAAACCAGTCCCCCTTGTCATTCAAAAACTAACATTTTAAAAAAATGACCACTGAATCGAACTCCAATTAAAAAAAAGTATGATTTGGGGGCAAAAAATAACGGTTTTAACTTGCTTTGCATGCATATCGAGTTACAATCAAATTTCCTACCATAAATAGTTGTCCAACGTGTTCTCTGATTCTGTAAAACACAAGTTCAAAAAAACTATATTTTCTCTGTCTTACAATACATTAAAAATTTGGTCATTTCAAGTATTGTTTGATGTAAATTCTTTTAAAGCCTCGCCATTTTTCTGATTATTTCCATCAACAAAACTTTCTTTACAACAAGAAGTACGCTGAATAAGTCTCAGCGTACCGATTTTAATGTGAGCCTCGACATGGTTTTCTTATTGCGACGAAGCATTACACAGCTTCATACACATGCAGATGGTCTAAGGCTCGAAAATTTATTCTATGTAGCACCCTTAGTTTTCATAATGACGAATGGGCCATCGGTGGTGCATATTCCATGTTAACTTACCTCGCTTTTGCAAGAAACAACTCATCACAGATCAAACAACTGGGCAATCATATTTCTCCTCAGACAACTACGTAGTTATATTATTCATAACCATATTTTGGGCAGCCATGTGAAATTGATTGATTTTATTATATTTCGTATGTATTTACATTATGAGAAATTTAGTTTTAAACGTTTTGTACTATGAGAAATTAATTAAATATATTTAATTTTATATTTATTTACATTATATTACGCCAGACGTATTCAACTTTAAATTAAAAAAAAAGCCAATGATTGAATCATAGTTCAATTGAAAAGGTATTAAATTGAAAAGTATCATAAAATAGCGGAGGACTTACACAAATATTGCACCTAACTTTTTTCCACAAATATGGCACAAGCTAGATTATTTCCACAAATATTGCATTTGCTACAGTGAAAGTGAAGATGATAGGAATACTCACCGACTTTGAATAGTGTTTTGATATTTTGTAATAAAAAAATTAAAGACGATAGGAATACACACCGAATTTGAACAATGTTTTCTGTGTAAAGTGGCCTATCTTCATCATTTTAATAAAAAATTAGAATGAACAGTGAAGTCGGATTGAGTGCTCACCGACTTCACTTTTATTGTTCAAACTACAATATTTGTGTAAATAAATTTGCTTGTGCCATATTTGTGGGGGAAAAGTCAACAACAATAAAATGTAAAGCTTCCTAAAATAGTAATTAAATAAATGTTGATTTATTTATTTTATCAAACTAATATTTAAAAATAGTCAAAATCAAATCTTTAATGTTTACTAAAATTTATAATAATTATTTATGATAAAATATTAATTTTAAATTTAAATTACTGCAAATCAAATTTCCAGCAAATTGGAAAAATAATTTTAAATTAATTTTAGAAGTATTTTTATTGAATTTTGACGTTCTAATACATCTTAAATTAAACATAAAATATACTGCATATATAATAAATTCTCAACCTATCTTAGTGTTCTCAATCTATCATGATGTGGAAAATAAAAAAATATAACAAATTTTGCCAACTTAACTCAAATCATTACTAAACCATGAATTCATCATGTAGTCCGAAAATTATTACAAATAAATATCTAAAATTAAAACACAAAACTACTAAACAAATTTTGCGATAGAAATTAAATATATCTTCCTCTTCTTGGTCTTCTTCTTCTCTTGGGCCTTAGGCTTTGTTGATGCCCTAAACCGGTCTAGTCATAGCTTCTCGGAGCATGTCGATCTTAAGGGTGAAGTGGCATTTGTTCATCATAATCGTCACCTCCTTCACTTACATCCTCACTCTCCTCATCATCTGGGTTATCATCATGCTCTGGAGTCATATGACATTGTTCAGTGAACATAATAGGACCAACTCTTCCAACACCGCCCGAGAATAAAGGACCTGAGCTGGACGTTGCCGACATTACTGATGTCATGTACTCAATATCATAATCTTGGCCATCATAATATTGAGGTTCTGGAACCACAAACTCTGGCACATTAACATTTTCAAAATTACATGTTGATCTTTGTCCTTGTGTTGCAGAAGCTTCTTGAGTTCCCCAATTACCAGGTCCACATCTCCATATGCCAGCTCCATATAAAGTCTGCAAGTTTCATGACCCTTGTATACTTTGCAAAGCTTGCTCTCAACTCGAGAAATTATCTGACGATGGATAAAAGCCGACTATCAAAAGCTTTTACATCCATATTAGTTTGTAATGGAGGTTCAGGTTCAGGTTTAGTCTCTCTTCTTGAGCATCTACCTCTACCTTTACATGCAGATCTACCTCTATATCTTTTCTTGGATATACTTTTAGATGACCCCACACCCGATGATGACTCACTCGATGTTCCTTGACATTGTCGGTTTTAAATAAAACATGATAAGCTTCTCATTGGGCTTTATTTGTTAGGTACAGTTTGTTGTTTTACCATTGATGGTACGCAGAAATTGACAAATCAAAATCATTCGGTCGAATGAGATCACAATTTGATAACCTGCTTGACCTTCTATGCCACCATGCAACATATGACAAATATTTGTTTGGTCAATTCACTTCACTCTTACCTCTTAAGTTCACATATTCCATGTCATCCATATTGTCCGACTCCTCTAACACGGGCTGGTGGTATCTGAACTGCCTATGTTGGGTTTCATAGGAAATAAAACTGATCTAATCATGCTTATTAACGTAGTGGAAAATATACTAGAAAAAATTCCAGGATCTCATGCAATCATATTAATGTACGTAAGAGAAAATTAAAGGGTTAACTAATATTTGATTCAATAATCTTGTTGTGCTGAGGAGTTGCCTTTCTGAAAGACGACCTCCCTCTACAAGTATCCAATGCGAATGAACAACGAACGGCTATCGGAATGCTAGTTCCTCTCAAATTTCAAAAATAGAGATTTCTGTGGTTTTTGGTGGCTAGACGAAAAACTCAAGTTTAGTAAAAAAAAACCCTTGGCATAAATACATATATATATATATATATATGACTTGATTAGGGTTAAATTGAGTTCACTATTATAATTTAATTAAAACTCTTTTATTTAAATTATAATTAAAAACAAATCTCTTCATCTGATAAGGAATTAAAATCCAACTAAAACTAGATAATATGGTTTATTTAGTAATATTATTTATTTAAAGTAAATAAATAATATATTCTAAAACAGATTCCTTATTTGATAAGGAATTTAAATCCAATCAAATCTAGACAATGAGATTATTTAATAATATTATTTATTTATATTATTTTCAAAAAATAATAAAACAAATAAAAATATTCTATCACAAGAATACAAATTCAACTTCTTTAAATTTGAATAAATAATCTCTAACAATATAATTTAAAATAATCTCATTATCTTAAATTCATTGTTGAGAGTAATAACCATAACCATTCTTATACATTCTTAGTGTGCGACCCTATAGGTTCAATTAACGTTGGTAGTAGATAAAATCACATTTTATCCTACAAGTCATAAGTGGCCTCTAGCAAGACATTATGATTACCTAAGTTAAAATGAAAAGCTCATAATTATGAGACAACCTTAATCCAGTTTATGTCGTAATCCTTTTATCTCATGATATCTTGATAGAATATAAGACTTGGAAAATATTAACCTTATATCGTTCTATCTATAGTTTTTCAATGCCCGATTGAACTGACAAAACAAATGACATTGATATCTATCAACTTATTTGAGCACAACCATGCATTTCTCAGTCTCAATCATCGAGGGGTCCAGAGATATCTCTCTTATGTTAAGAGGGATAAATTCTATCTTAATCACTCACATCTCACTGCATGATACCTTATTATGTTCAAGCATAACTTTTACAATCGTCCAATTAAAAACGATGTTTGACTATGTCAAAACATAATAATCCATATATTAATCTTAAGACGAGTCGATCCTAATATTTGTTCTCAACAAATGCATATATGAAATTGATTTGAATCTTATTCACATATTCATCTTATGAATATCTATCAAACTTCATACCAATCTTATCTTATTATTGTTCACACAATAATAACTGATTAGGGATATTTAGAATGATTAATAATATTCTAGGATACAAAAGCATGCAAATTTATAATAATAAATTCAATAATCAAAATATCATGTCCATACAATAGGCCCTAGGGCGCTATAGTTAACAACCTAAGAACTTGATTGCTGTAAAACAACTCAACAATTGCAAAATGTATCATAGGCATTATGAAACACCAATTTTTGGCATCTTTATAGGCATCGTTCGGAATCAACTCTCGAATATCATCATCCAAATATTGTAAACACTCAATTTTGTCCAAGTTTAAATTAAAATGCCCGAAATAAGATCAATCCACATCACCCTTTTAACACCCAAAACCTTATACACTAACCCAATAACCCACATCAAATATGGCCCATTACCTATGATTTTATATTATAAAAAAGGACAAAAATGAATATTCCTACTCTTTCTTCATTAAGTCTTTACTCTCATTGGATGGATGGATGGATGCCCTACTCCCATTGGATGAACCACTACTTGGTGACCAAAGTCTTGATTTTTATTGGTTTTCATTTTA
Source organism: Hibiscus mutabilis (assembly GCA_019671005.1). Taxonomy (NCBI): domain Eukaryota; kingdom Viridiplantae; phylum Streptophyta; class Magnoliopsida; order Malvales; family Malvaceae; genus Hibiscus; species Hibiscus mutabilis. Next base: position 34,174,139 of record CM033740.1, on the reverse strand, counting down.
AAGGGATAAACCAAATTACCCTTCATCACCCTAATATTAAAAATTAAATCTTATTTTTATTCCCACCAAAATACCCTTGATCATCCAATATATATATATAATAATATTACCTAACAAGGATGGATTCTGGAATTCACCAAAAGTTCTCCACAACTGCAAGACCCAAAATTCCGCATCTTCCACTCATACCACATGGCATTTTCACCATTTACCCAAAACTTTCCCCTATACCTCAGTTACCGAATCACTCTTACATCTATTCGAACAAAAAATCATAACCAACCCTTAAATCGCGCTTTTCAACCCCAAAAAATCAATTTATGGAGCATATATTTGAGTTTTGGTATTTTCTTCCCTTGTTTATTTTTTGTGTAACCTTTCCTTTGATCTAATGAAATATTGATGAGATTTGTTGACAATCATCTTTATTTATTTAGTTTTTTTTATATGTTTTTGTTTAATTTATTTGTTTGTGTTATGTGTTTTATTTTGTTTATTGGATGTGGTTTAATTTATTATTTGCTTGTATGTGCTTTAGGATGTTTAGTTTTTTAGAATTTGTTTTAATTAATTTCAAACATGTCTCTGGCTTAATGGGGTGTGTGTTTAAATTAATTTAGTTTAGGTTTAAATTAATTTAGTTTAGATTTTAGGTTAGTTGAACCCTTAGTTAGAATTAGGTTTAAAATTTAATTTAAATAATTTAAATTATGCCATTGGCTTATTAGGGTGTAAGTTTAAATTAATTAAATTAAATTTAGGTTTAGATTAGTTGAAACCTTTAGGTAGTTTATAGATAGAGTTAATTTAATTAATTTAAATTTGTCATTGGCTTATTTGCACGAACGTTAAATTAATTAAATTAATTATCATCTCTTAATTATTTTAGGATAAAATATGTATTTGACTTAGATGGAACCACTTAAAATCATAATTATTAGTTTGACTCATTTTAAATAGTATCATTGGCGTAATGGGATGCTAGTTTAAAATTAATCAAATTAATTATTTTGATTCAAGATAATTTATAAGATATTAGATTTTCCTAGGTTTTAGAATTTAATTAATTTAGGATTAATATTAGACTAACCTAGTTAATAATTAGATCACTAATCAACTTTCCATAATTTGGGCCTTTTTAGGTTAGGACTTTAGTGGGCCTAGGTTTTATTTCAATCAATTCTATGCTATGCATTTTAATTGTCATTCATTAGACCTTAATTATTTTAATTGGACATGTTACTAAGTAATTTACTTAAATTATAGAAAGGAGGTATTTATTAATTTTGATATTTGTGTCATAACAGTCCTGGCTCAATAGATGTTGACCAAATATTCGAATTAATTCTTACCGTTCGAAGGTAAAACTTAATTTGAGTTAAAAGTTCGTAAGGCATGACATCATTTATAAATGCTTGCATCATGCATAAAGGTGATGTACGAAATTTGAACCATAAATTAACACGACAGTCAGGCTTATTCGATGTCGGTTTAATCTATGGTCAGATGTATCATCACCCTTACTAATTAAAAGTTTAATTAATCCAAGCCCACCAATTTGACAAAAGCCCGTTTAATTAAAGACTATATTCAATCAAGAACATTTAGTTAAATTTAATTTAAATTTCAACAATTTCCATAAATTAAAAGCAACATATATTTTGGTACTGATTTCAATGCGTGATGGGGGTGCTAATCCTTCCCCACATGTAACTAACTCATGAACCCGTTTTCGAACGAATCTCTGATTTTATTGTGTCCGGCCTAACTAAGTGTCCGGTGGCGACTCCAAGTCTTTATTTTTCAAAAACAAATTTTAAAAGGACTTCCCCACTTTTTCAAATATTTTCCCAAAAAGCGAAAGGAAAACCGAACTACGTTTCTTTTTTTAGCGATATCAATTTCTCAAAAAAAAAGAGGCCGCTACAGCTGGCGACTCTTCTAGGGACGAATTTTTGTTTTTATGAAACGAAAAAGAGAGTTAAGCCAAGAAAATATATGTTGCTTTAAATCGATGGCAATTATTGAAATTTAAATTGAATTTAATTAATTTGTTCTTTTTTGAAGATATTTCTTTAATTACACAAGCTTTGGTAATCGGTGGTTTTGAATTAATTGCTCATTTAATTTCTAAGGAATCAGCGACATGTGTTGCATCGTGATCATCAAGCTCTATACTCGAGCTCTATCCCTTGAGCAGGAGTGAAACGCCACATATCCACGTGAGTTGCTGATAAGTGTTCAAAAGTACTATTTTTATTACCCTTTTTACTCATATTATTGTTAGACTTAAGCTCATAGTAGTTGCATAATTAGTCATTCATGCATTAATTCATGTTTCTTTCCACCGTTGAGCTTGATTACATAACTTGGTGATTTTTGTGGAAAAAGATGCTGCTTTGGTGTGTTTTTGTGTGTGTGCAGGATCACTTGCCAAAGCAAGGATAGAGCTAGTTGCCAGGGCAATGCATGAAGGATATGCCGAGCTAGTTGCCTGGGCAATGCATGAAGGAGACGCTGAGCCAGTTGCCATGGCAATTGTCGACAAAGAGAAAATGCAATAGGGATGTCGAAATTAATGACTATACAAGCCCAAGATGACGTGGAGCAAAGCCCAAACCCAAAGGAATTTGATTTCCATGTAGAGATTAAAGAAGAATTAAATTCCAAGAAGATAGGAGAAGTTCTAGTAGGAATACAATTATAATAAAGAATTATATTCTTTAAAGATAATTCCAACTCAAACTCCTCCTCAAAGAAGGACTTTGGCCTAGCCCTATAAATAGCAAGGAGATTTCGACAATCCAATGGAGAGAGCATTAGGGGAATTTCGACAACCCCATAGAGAAAATATAGGGGAATTTCGACAACTCCATAGAGAGCATTAGGGGAAATTTCGACTTCTTCTTCTTCTTTGCTTCCATTAGATTCATGGTTTGGGGATTATTCTTTGTATATCTTTTGAACCCAACCATGAACTAACTTGATTGGTTGGGGTTATTGTGTTTTGTTGTTGTGAGAAACAATTGGATTTTGTTTAGGTAATAAGAGTTTGCACTTTCAATTCAAGGTTTACTCATTCTTGGTTCTTATTCTTGTTTGCGAGTGAATTGGGAGAGGATCTCGTAACTTCATCTATTTATCTAATATCGGGAGAGTTAGATTCAAGAAACGAATGAGTATGGTCTTTATTCAATCTATTGATGGTGAAGATTAATCCAGCTTAGGAATAAGTTAAGGATTTCAACGGTAAAAAGGAGCGCAAGGTTGGTTGTTGTTCACCCTTGATTCACACTGGGGATGTATTATCAAGGCATGCACAAGTAGCTAGAGTTTCGACTTAGGGATAAGAAGAAACCATTGAAAACGCTTTGTCGAACCTTGAAGTTGCTGCCCGGACGCCCAAGTAGTTGCCCAGCTAGTTGCCCAGCAACCATCGATTAGTTGCCAAGGCAACCCCGCTGTGCAAGTTACCACGGCAACTGAGTTGCCCTTGCACTCTTTTACCAAGACGATCTAGTCGGCTATCACACCTCAACTCACGATAACCTGGCCTATTCTCTCTTTTCTTTCATCTATTCTTTTAGTTTATTGCTTTTACTTTTCTCGTTAATTAAAACCTCTATTATCAATTGTGTTTTTATTTTCACAAAGGCAAGATAACTTAAGCAAAGTGGCCCAAACCAATCCCTGTGGAGACGATACTCGATACTCATATCACTTTATTACTTGCGACGTGTATACTTCACATTTGTGTAGCACTTATTACACGCAACAAGTTTTCAAAAGTACTATTTTTATTACCCTTTTTACTCATATTATTGTTAGACTTAAGCTCATAGTAGTTGCATAATTAGTCATTCATGCATTAATTCATGTTTCTTTCCACCGTTGAGCTTGATTACATAACTTGGTGATTTTTGTGGAAAAAGATGCTGCTTTGGTGTGTTTTTGTGTGTGTGCAGGATCACTTGCCAAAGTAAGGCTAGAGCTAGTTGCCAGGGCAATGCATGAAGGATATGCTGAGCTAGTTGCCAAGACAATGCATGAAGGAGACGCCGAGCCAGTTGCCATGGCAATTGTCGACAAAGAGAAAATGCAATAGGGATGTCGAAATTAATGACTATACAAGCCCAAGATGACGTGGAGCAAAGCCCAAACCCAAAGGAATTTGATTTCCATGTAGAGATTAAAGAAGAATTAAATTCCAAGAAGATAGGAGAAGTTCTAGTAGGAATACAATTATAATAAAGAATTATATTCTTTAAAGATAATTCCAACTCAAACTCCTCCTCAAAGAAGGACTTTGGCCTAGCCCTATAAATAGCAAGGAGATTTCGACAATCCAATGGAGAGAGCATTAGGGAATTTCGACAACCCCATAGAGAAAATATAGGGGAATTTCGACAACTCCATAGAGAGCATTAGGGGAAATTTCAACTTCTTCTTCTTCTTTGCTTCCATTAGATTCATGGTTTGGGGATTATTCTTTGTATATCTTTTGAACCCAACCATGAACTAACTTGATTGGTTGGGGTTATTGTGTTTTGTTGTTGTGAGAAACAATTGGATTTTGTTTAGGTAATAAGAGTTTGCACTTTCAATTCAAGGTTTACTCATTCTTGGTTCTTATTCTTGTTTGCGAGTGAATTGGGAGAGGATCTCGTAACTTCATCTATTTATCTAATATCGGGAGAGTTAGATTCAAGAAACGAATGAGTATGGTCTTTATTCAATCTATTGATGGTGAAGATTAATCCAGCTTAGGAATAAGTTAAGGATTTCAACGGTAAAAGGAGCGCAAGGTTGGTTGTTGTTCACCCTTGATTCACACAGGGATGTATTATCAAGGCATGCACAAGTAGCTAGAGTTTCGACTTAGGGATAAGAAGAAACCATTGAAAAACGCTTTGCCGAACCTTGAAGTTGCTGCCCAGACGCCCAAGTAGTTGCCCAGCTAGTTGCCCAGGCAACCATCGATTAGTTGCCAAGGCAACCCCGCTGTGCAAGTTACCACGGCAACTGAGTTGCCCTTGCACTCTTTTACCAAGACGATCTAGTCGGCTATCACACCTCAACTCACGATAACCTGGCCTATTCTCTCTTTTCTTTCATCTATTCTTTTAGTTTATTGCTTTTACTTTTCTCGTTAATTAAAACCTCTATTATCAATTGTGTTTTTATTTTCACAAAGGATAACTTAAGCAAAGTGGCCCAAACCAATCCTCGTGGAGACGATACTCGATACTCATATCACTTTATTACTTGCGCGTGTATACTTGCACATTTGTGTAGCACTTATTACACGCAACAAGTTTTCAAAAGTACTATTTTTATTACCCTTTTTACTCATATTATTGTTAGACTTAAGCTCATAGTAGTTGCATAATTAGTCATTCATGCATTAATTCATGTTTCTTTCCACCGTTGAGCTTGATTACATAACTTGGTGATTTTTTTGTGGAAAAAGATGCTGCTTTGTGTGTTTTTTTGTGTGTGTGCAGGATCACTTGCCAAAGTAAGGCTAGAGCTAGTTGCCAGGGCAATGCATGAAGGATATGCTGAGCTAGTTGCCAAGACAATGCATGAAGGAGACGCCGAGCCAGTTGCCATGGCAATTGTCGACAAAGAGAAAATGCAATAGGGATGTCGAAATTAATGACTATACAAGCCCAAGATGACGTGGAGCAAAGCCCAAACCCAAAGGAATTTGATTTCCATGTAGAGATTAAAGAAGAATTAAATTCCAAGAAGATAGGAGAAGTTCTAGTAGGAATACAATTATAATAAAGAATTATATTCTTTAAAGATAATTCCAACTCAAACTCCTCCTCAAAGAAGGACTTTGGCCTAGCCCTATAAATAGCAAGGAGATTTCGACAATCCAATGGAGAGAGCATTAGGGGAATTTCGACAACCCCATAGAGAAAATATAGGGGAATTTCGACAACTCCATAGAGAGCATTATGGGAAATTTCAACTTCTTCTTCTTCTTTGCTTCCATTAGATTCATGGTTTGGGGATTATTCTTTGTATATCTTTTGAACCCAACCATGAACTAACTTGATTGGTTGGGGTTATTGTGTTTTGTTGTTGTGAGAAACAATTGGATTTTGTTTAGGTAATAAGAGTTTGCACTTTCAATTCAAGGTTTACTCATTCTTGGTTCTTATTCTTGTTTGCGAGTGAATTGGGAGAGGATCTCGTAACTTCATCTATTTATCTAATATCGGGAGAGTTGATTCAAGAAACGAATGAGTATGGTCTTTATTCAATCTATTGATGGTGAAGATTAATCCAGCTTAGGAATAAGTTAAGGATTTCAACGGCTAAGAGGAGCGCAAGGTTGGTTGTTGTTCACCCTTGATTCACACAGGGATGTATTATCAAGGCATGCACAAGTAGCTAGAGTTTCGACTTAGGGATAAGAAGAAACCATTGAAAAACGCTTCGCCGAACCTTGAAGTTGCTGCCCAGACGCCCAAGTAGTTGCCCAGCCTAGTTGCCCGGGCAACCATCGATTAGTTGCCAAGGCAACCCATTTGTGCAAGTTGCCACGACAACTGAGTTGCCCTTGCACTCTTTTACCAAGACGATCCAATCGGCTATCACACCTCAACTCACGATAACCTGGCCTATTCTCTCTTTTCTTTCACCTATTCTTTTAGTTTATTGCTTTTACTTTTCTCGTTAATTAAAACCTCTATTATCAATTGTGTTTTTATTTTCACGCGGTCAGATAACTTAAGCAAAGTGGCCCAAACCAATCCCTGTGGAGACGATACTCGATACTCATATCACTTTATTACTTGCGACGTGTATACTTGCACATTTGCGTAGCACTTATTACACGCAACAAGTTTTTGGCGTCGTTGCCAGGGATTGACAATTGGTGTTAGTTGTTTTTGTTATTGCATTTTTTTCTCTTAGTTTTACTAACTTTTCTTTTTGTTTGTTTTATCAAAAAAAAATTATTAGGTGCGCTACAAGTTAAGGGACATCAACATGTCGGGAAATAAAAGCCGATCTATTCGAGAGATGATGTTGGAAGATATGAATCAATCCAATTAAGAGTTTCTTGCACCCTTTGATGATTACCTATACCAACCGAGAAAAGCCCAAAGAACTTATACCGTGGAAAAATCTTGTGTTATGTGTGGAGAACATCATGTGTTTGAAAATTGCCCTCACATTTTCGGTGCATATAACTACATGGAGGACCATAGAGGGAACCAGCAGCAAAATTCTTCATGGTATGGTCAAAAAGCTCAAATTTTTTTTTACCTTAACAATTTTTCCGCAGCAACAGATATGCCATGGCAATGTATTCCTTTTCAAGAGCATTCCAATTCCTTGGAGGAAACGTTACTAGCTTTCTTGGCTAGACTTGACGAATCAATTGAAGAGATTCGAGAGCTATCGAAATCTATGTATACGAGGATAACTCAGTGGGATGCAACCTTAGGGGATTCAGAAGATCAATTGGGGAGATCTACATATGTCATGGATAACATGCACCAACAATTCACTCCTAGGGATACTGACGTCCCAATGCAAGAGGATAAGGAGCAATGCAAAGAAAGCTCTCCGATGTGTGGGGAACAACTAGAACCTCAAAGTTAAGAGGATGCCAATGAAAGAGACTGCCCAACACATGATAGGCCTGAACAACAAATTGCCTCGGCAATGATTGAGGAGCCTGAACAGAGCAATGCCGCGACAACACTCAGTGAAGCTGAGAACAACAATACTACAGCAAATTCTGAGGAACCTGATGCCCAGAAAGTTATAACGTTGATGTTGAAGGAGGAATGTGTAGATTGCTCTCATCTACAATTGCCACGGCAATTACACGACCACATGCATGATCAACGAGATGATAATACTTTGCCAATGGAATATGAGCAGGTAATAGTTGAACCTTTTGAATTCTTTAAAAACTCACCTCGTCCATTGCAGGTATGTCTTGAGGAACCGAGGTTGGTAGATTTGAAGCCATCGAAATCTCTACTGATGGATATGTTTGAGAGACCAAAAGAAAAAGGTGTTTGGATTCATAAAGCTCTTCAGAAAATTGATTCTTCCCTTGACTTAAAGCAAAATTTGACAACTGATTGCCACGGCAATTGGCTTGAGCAGCAATTGCCACGACAACAAAGGCTACATCCAACCATGATAGAAGTCGACAAGAATGAGGTAATTGAATGGTTGAGAATGGATATAATTTTTCCTATTAATATATTTGTGCCTTCAGGAATAGTAGCAAGGTGGAGAGTATACATGGACTACAAGTTTAACAAAGAAGAAAGACACCTCCACCATGGTAATGCAAAAGGGGAGTAATGGGAGCACATTGGCCAAACTCTTTTTGGGCAATATTATCACCCGATGGAGGGTGCGGATGGACTATAAGAAGTATCGAAAACGGAAACCTTCAATACCGCAGCAACCCTTGATGCCTCGGCAACCTTCAACACCGCAGCAACTCCTGACGCGCACGCCTCGGCAACCCCTGACGCCTCGGCAACCATGGATGTGCATGCCTCGGCAACCCTCGACGCCAAAAAACTATCGATACATTTATTTTTATTTTTATTTTTTGAACTATTTTGTTCTATTATTTTTGGTTATTTTTTTCTTTTTTTTTTAGGATATATTTTATTTTTCTTCATTATCTTTAGTTTCAGGTTTTCTTTTCCACAACAAGACTCACAACCACCATGCTAAGGAAATTCACTACCGACTACTTGCCACAAAGAACCACAATGTAAATCAGCGATGCCCAGGCAACAACAATGGCTTCGGCAACTCATCGATGCCCATGCAAGTGAACTGTATCGGCAAACATGGATCAAATCAAAGCAATGCTATTCACACGGCACCAGCATTCAACCACCGACTGAAAAATGAATCAAGCAAACAAACACGAAGGAAACTTATCACTCGAGGTGTGACCTCTCCGACTAACTCATTTCATTTAATTTCTTTTAAATTTTATTTCACTCTTACATGCATTGAGGACAATGCTTCTCTCGAGTTTGGGGGGGTGTTGGTTTCTAGTTAGCTTCATGTTTAGTTGCATTTATTTTTAGCAATCACGTATAGGTTACATATGTTACTTGCCATTCCTTTAATTGGATTTAATTGCTTAAGACTTGTTGAATATCCAATGATGAATGCACTTAATTGAAAGAACCTTTAATTTTAGGATTGCATGAAAAGAACTTAGAATTTTATTATGATGCAGAATTTTTGTTCTTCTTTTACACGGTTGTGGCTTGTTGATTGAAAGAAACTTAGTGAACTTAGGTTGCTTAAAATTAGGGCAAATTTAAAATTGAAAATTAAAAGTTAATTTCTTGCTAGAGGTGCCCAAAACTGGCTCTAGTAGTAAATGCACTTTCTTGCTAGAGGTGCCCGAAACTGGCTCTAGTAGTTAATGCACATTAAAGAATCGCTAGAGGTGCCCGAAATTGGCTCTAGTCGACTAAAATAAAATGAGAAATTGCTTACTTTGCTAGAGGTGCCCGAAATTGGCTCTAGTGAAAATAAAAATAAATGCCCCAATAATTAAATTGATAAAAGCCTATTGTTCACATAGAATCTTGAAAATCAACTTGTACACAACTACGCACACACATTGTCACGAGCATTATAGTTTTGTTAGGGTAATTTTGTGCTATCCAAAAATTAAAAGGTGATCATACTTTGTGCCATGGTTTCGAGGTTTGAATTCAAGTTTGAAGCATGTCTTTGATGATTAAAGTCTTGGCAGGTAATTGTTAGTTTGCATTGCTTGAGGACAAGCAGTTGCCCTCCACGGGTCGGTAATTCACTTACAGAATCCACGCCTTTTGACATGTGAGCAGCCTCCACGTCACTAGGTCGTGCTTTCCCTCGAACTAAATGCAATTCGCAAGCATGTAATGGGCCAGAATTGGGGTTCTTGTTGCCTTAGTAGTAATAAGACAGGTCTGGGTATCCTTGATTAGAATCGAACCCATATACGTGAGAATCTAAGAAGCCCACCCCGATTAGAGCCATACGGATAACCATAGCGAATTAGAATTCATTTGGTTAGGTTTTCGCTTTTCTTCGGTGATTAATTTGCTTTATTTTTTTATTTGATTAATTTATTTCTTTATTTATCCATTACTAACCGGTTTGCTTTTGTTTTCTTTACTTTTATATATCATCATATCATAAAGAAAACACTGATTTGGAAATAGTATGAAATTAAAGGTTTGATCAATGAGAGATTTACAACGATGAGAAGAATTCCAAGGAATTCCTACAAATGGGTGATTGGATGAGGGGTGGATCTGAGGAAAGAGAAGTCAAGGTTCAGAAGTTCAAGGACCAAGTTGCAAGCTACAAAGGGGCAATCCAAGAGTATTAAATACCGATGATGGAACAACTCCGAGATGCTACTTAGAATATTTGGGGGCAAGAACAAGAGACAACAAACTTGATGGCTCAAGTACGAAGAATTGCCCAATAGCTTTAGTTTCTAGCACAGGATGCTATCGGACTTCAGGAATACGCCAAGGAAGAGTCGAAAAAGGAACAAAGGCTGTCTTGGTTTGGGTCGTATGTCTAGCGGTTTTCTTTCATTGTTGTAATGAAACAATATCTCTATTAATGCAAGTTGTTTAATGAGGCTATTTACCAAATTAGTGTTCTTCTTTGCATTCATGCATGTTTACATTATATTGCATTCATCCATAAAAAATGTAAAATTATTGAAATTAATTAAAAGATTTCATGTGTAAGAATTTTGGTGCTTCATATTTGTATTCATTTGTGCATTTTTAAGTGTTTGCTTACAATCATTTATTTCTATTATGCATACGCCGCATTGCATGCATTAATTCATGGAACAATAAATTTAATTGTTGGGGATCTCGACCAGTAATCAACGATTTTGTACTCACACTTTACTTGACACGAAAAAGGCAAATAGAATAAAGTTTTGGCAATTTGGAAGCCGATTTAAGTGGGGCAATTAGAACGGGCTCAACAAGAACTAAGAGAAACCATACTCAACTCCCAACAAGACGTGATGAAGGAGTTATCTCAACTGTTGGGACTCAGGTGAGATGAGGACCCAAATGAAAAAGGTTCTATTGAAAATGCGAGAGATCCTTCGTACTCCCCAATCTTTATCAGAACTACCCCTAGACCTCCACAAGAAGTAGCTACATCATATCAGGCTGACGCCTCCACTCATGTTCCACCGGGTGTGACCTTAAGTAGTTCGAAGAATGTTAGGGACAGTGTCCCAGATTTCGATGAGTTAGAAAAACTGAATCAAGTAAAGGAGGAATTTTCGAAGCAATTAGAGAAAACCAAGAAGGATCTTGAAGAGAGGTTTCGAGCAAAGAAAGATGAAGAAGGATCCTAGGGGTTGAATGCTAAGAAGCTTAGGTTGGTCCCAGATTTGGGAATTCTAAATAAGTTCAAGACTCCAGAATTCAAGAAGTTTAACGGGACGACTTGTCCCACCGCTCATATAACCATATTTTTTTGGAAGATGGCAAGATTCACCAATAACGAGAAATTATTAATCTACTATTTCCAAGATAGTTTGGTAGGGTCTACCGTGAGGTGGTATAATTAGTTAACACGAGCTTAGTTCAAGTCTTAGAAGGATTTAGCCAAAGCCTTCACAGAACAGTGCAAACATATAACAGAAATAATCCCGAACCTATTTCTACTGTAAAGTTTGGAACAGATGCCTGATGAGTATTTTCGCCAATATGCTCAACGATGGCGAGACATGGCAGCTCAGGATCAGCACTTAATTCAAGAAAGAGAAATCACTCCAATATTTTTAGATACTCTAAAGGGAGTGTTGTACGATCGCTTGATAAGCCATCCTGCCACTGCCGTTAGCTTTATGAAATTGTTCGTGACTGGAGAGCGCTTCAAGGATACTATAAAAGAGAAAGATAAACAACCCTTACAGCACAACTCCTCAGAAGAGAGATGACCCTCAAGTTCATATGGTGGATTCTCACTCAACCAATCAGCCTCAAGGCCATTACTGTAATCAATCATCATGGTTTGCAAAGCCTTCAAAGGTTTTCATCCAGTTCCAATATCGTACACTAATTTGCTCCCAACGCTTGTTGAGAAGAAACTTCTGACCTCAGTTCTGTCCAAACCAAAAGATTCTCCCTATCCCGAGGGTTATGATGTTAATGCCATATGTAACTACCATGTGGGAAGTACGAGCCATACTAAGAACGATTGTGGAGCTCTGAAAAACAAGTTTCAAAGTCTGATTAAGACCGTCCTTTTGAAGTTTTAAGAAGAAAGAATGGTGAACATGACTTTTCGGAGGTGTTGATTTCGCAGATTTCCTTTATAGGAGTTTATTTGTTTACACTTCCTTGCATTTTGTATTTTCTCTTGAAGTAATGCGTGGAATCAACTTTGCTACTCTTTGATTGAAAGTAGCAAGAATCTTTTTGTAAAGGCATATGTTACGTTTGCTACTTTTCCATTTTAATGAAGGGATGCATCTTTTAATTAAAAATATATGTATATTCTTTCTTACCCTCGTAGATCTTCAGATATCACGGGCATGATGTGTCATTGATTCTAATAAAAAGATCAATCAAATGTTGTGATCATGATAAAGTATGATTTCCTGCTCAGCCTGCTCTGGTCTGTAAAGCACGAGACGCAAGACTACTACTAATTCAATAATGTTCGATGATAAGAAAATCTCCCAAAAAAGCCCAATAGAGTTGCTTGAATGTGATAATTATTTTAGGAACACATGGATTTTTTAAAAAAAATAATGATGAAAAAATGAAAAAGAAGTGTTTTAAAAAAGAGAAAAGAAAATCAGAATGGTACTCCGCTATAGCAAAAAGGCTAAATAAGGATGCTTTGCTCCACTTACTCTAATTAAGTCAAAAGCCTTGGTTGTATGAGTAAGTTTTCAAATCATGACTATGCTGAGTAACTCGAGGTATTGTTGTGCACTCCATCATTATTCTCGAGACAAAGGATTGTGATAAGTTGAATTCCTAAGACCGAGTATGACTTGAATTAGGTTGAAGAAAATTAATTGCTTAAGGAATGAATGAACAATCAAATAAGTCTAGGAGCATCTTGATAGAGTTGTGGGGGGAGAAAAAATCTAATAAGGAGTATGCTTCACATGTTCAATGCCCTAGCGTCAGAGATGAATCTTTGAAGACACTGATACTATATTAATTGCAATCAGAAACACACACTTGTACTTAGAATTCTCATAATGATATTTTTTGCACCCTATGGGTTAAACAAATTCGAAAACCTTGAACATATTTTGGAGAAAAACAAAGAGAACTAGAAGGAGTAGTTTTCGAACAGATCAAGCAAATACCATAATCATGATGATGAACCGAGCAATCTGGGAGGAATTTCACAACTTCAAATATCGTCACAACATTCAAAGGAAAGCTATTGATCACCGGAGGATTGAATCTAAGACGCTCTTGCATCTAATATCTAGGGCATTCTATTCTTTCTTCTATTGATTTTGATTTTGTATATTAATCCAAAAACATCCTCTGTTGAAATGTTAATTAGCAAACTGACATATAGATGAAAGGAGAAAAAGAAAAAAAGAGAAAGAGAAAAAAATAAAAGAGAAAAAAAGTTTTTTCTGTATTATTTCAAGAATAGAGTTTAGAATTCAAGGTCAAAGATGTATATGATCGACCTAACACAAAGGAATAACTCGTCAATGATCTTGAAGAGAACAATAGCAAGCCTTTGTATGCTACACGGTCTAAAGACTCAAAGTGGGTGTCTGTCGTAATGCTTTGGTTGATTCAAATAGAGATTGAATCTTATTGAAAAAATAAAATTTTGGAGACTTAGGGGGTATATTTTTAACCTACCGTTGAGATAGAAGAAAGATCACCCCGATGGATCAGAGGCAAAAAATGGCAGCTAAACCCGAAGGTGAAATGGGGAACTACCAAGATCAAGAAGAATAAGAATGATTCTCTGCATGGCTTCATAGATAGAGTTTTAGGTCATGGAAATACATGGTCAATCTAGCACAAAGAAATAATTTATCAGTGATTGGAGTGAGAATAATAGCAAGATCTTGTACACTAGATAGTTCAGAGATTTGAAGTAACTTTATGCCATAATGTTTTGTATGGTTTAGAATAATGAAGATTTAAGGCCTTATTAAAAATAAGGAAAATTTGGGAATTTAGGGGCATGCGTTCACCCCACTGTTGAGATAGAAGAAGGCTCGACATGAAGAGTTGTGAAAGAGACAAGATTTATGACCAAGTGAAGTGGGGGGCAATGTTTCAGAATTGAACTTCATGAAGATAAATTTTTTTCTGACCAGTGCAATTCAGCAATCTCCTCTCAAGATAGGACAAAAGATGAAGATTCAACAAAGACAAAAAACCCATGAAAATTAAGGGTGATCGACCAAAAAATAAGGGTCTTCCCCCAACAGTTCTAAAAATGACTCTATTCATGCATCATTTGTAGTTAGACATCCTTATGTTAGGAGCATGCTAACCCATACCATCATGGCATTTTGTTTATTTTAAATAGGTATTTGAAGATTAATAAAAGATTTGATCTACAGCTTCACGAGAGGAGAAGTAGATCTTAGCAAAGAATCAAGAGTCCTTTGACTTGCATGTTTATGATTTCTAAAGGTCTTCCAATCTTCGATTATTTGGGAGCGACGAGCATCTTTTTATGCCAAGATGATCTGAAGTTGGGGCATTCAGTCGAGGTATTCTGGTAGTCTCTAAGTGAGACACCACTTTCTATGAGGTATTCCGGTAGTCTCAATGTAAGATATCATTTCATATTAAAACTTAGATTTCCCAATTTTATCCTTTCTTAAGGATGTTTTTCTTAAATCCAAAATTTCTTAATTTGATCCTTTCTTAAGGATGTTTTTCTTAAAATGAATTTCTTAATTCGATCCTTTCTTAGGTTTGTTTTTCTTAAAACCCAAATTTCTTATTTTGATCTTTTCTTAAGGATGTTTTTCTTAATTCGATCCTTTCTTAAGGATGTTTTTCTTAAAACCCAGATTTCTTAATTTGATTCTTTCTTAAGGATGTTTTTCTCAAAACCAATTTCCCAAATTCGATCATTTCATAAGGATACATTTTCATAAAACTAGAATTTCTTAATGCGATCCTTTCTTAAGGATGTACTTTTTCTCAAAACCCAATTTCTCAATTCTATCATTTCTTAAGGTTATTTTTCTTAAAACAAAGAATTTCTCAATTCACTCCTTTCATAAGGACATTTTTCTTAAAACCAAAAGAATTTCTTAATTTGATCCTTTTATAAGGATGTTTTTAGAATAAATCTCTCAACTTGATCCTTTCATAAGGATATTTCTTCACAAACCCAATTTCTCAAGTTAATCCTTTTATAAGGACACATTTTTATAAAATGAGAATTTCTTAAGTCAGTCCTTTCCTAAGGACATTTTTCTCAATTAAAAAGAATTTCTCAATTCGATCCTTTCATAAGGATGAGTTTTCATGAAGTGGAGATTCTTTTAATTTGACCCTTTTAGAAGTTTTTTTAAAAAAAAGGAAAAAAGAAAAAAAAGGAGAAAAGAGAAGAAAAACAAAAAAGAAGAAAAACAAAAAATAATAAAGTGAAAACCTAAAAAGGGCGCTTTGAGAAAAAATAAATCTAAAGTAGAAATATGAAAAGGTATTTTAGAGCAAAGATTCAAGAGCTTGAAAGGAACAGGCTGAAATGATTGAACCCGATATGAGATGGGATACCACCACTATAAGGATCAAGAAATGAGAAGAAAGCAAAGAGACAGTCAAGGTCGACCGACCCAAATTATTTATGCAAAGATTTTGATCTACAACCTCGCATTTTGGAGGAATAGATCATACCAAAGATTTCAATTTGTGACTTCGCCTATGAAGAGGTGGTCAGAAATTGGGACATTGGTTCAAGGATTCCCATTCTTCAGCCTTCCGGGAAACAGTGGATGTTTTTGTTACTCACACTAGGAGAAGTTGGGGTACCATTCTCGAGTGAAAGATTCTATAAAAGGAACATGTAGCTTCAGGATTTCAAGAGAGATTCTATATAGGAGGGACCTTCATCTTCATAATTTCAGAGTGAAAGGTCAGATGCCCGTAGCTTGAGGACTTCAAGCGAGGAGTTTTATATAGGAAAAACTCACAGCTTCAGGATTTTAAGGTGAAAGGTTCTATATAGGAGGGATCGAAATCTTCAGGATTTCAGAGCAAAAGGTCATATGCTCGTAGATCAAGTACTTCAAGCGAGGAGTTTTATATAGAAAAAACTCACAGCTTTAGGATTTCGGGGTGAAAGGTTCTATATAGGAGGGATCCGTAGCTTCAAGACTTTAGGGTGAAAGGTTCTATATAGGAGATACTCGTAGCTCAAAGATTTCAAGGCAAAGAGTTTTATATAGGAAAGACTCATAGCTCTAGGATTTCAAGGCAATAAGTTCGACATAGGAAGAACTTGTGGCTCAAAGGATCCACCTTAGGACAAGCTAAAAGGTACTATAAAGGAAGAACTGAAGCTATGGGATTTCATATGGAGGAAGTGTGAACAGTTCTATATAGGAGGAACTCATAGCTCTAAAGCTTCAGATAGAGGAAGAGTGAACAGTTCCATATAGGAAGAACTCGTAGCTTTGAATCTCCAGACAGGGAAGTGGGACAAATTTTGTGTTTTTAGTTTTTCCTTTATTCCTGTTTCACAGCAATGAGCAAAGAGGGGAAGCTCTAGACACTCAATTTTTTACGGGTTTAAATTAAAATGCTCGAAATAAGATCAATCCAATCACCCTTTTAATACCAAAAACCTTATACCCTAACCTAATAGCCCACATCAAATATTGCCCATTACCTATGATTTTATATAATAAAAAATACAAAAAATGAATATTCCAACTCATTCCTCATTAAGTCTTTACTCCCATTGGATGGATGAATGCCTCACTCCCATTGGATGAAACACTACTTGGTGACCAAGGTATTGATTTTCAATGGTTTTCATTTTAAAGTGATAAACCAAAAATACCCTTCATTATTCTAATATTAAAACCTAGACCTTATTTTTATTCTCACCAAAATACCCTTGATCATCCTATATAATAATAATAATAATAATAATAATAATAATAATAATAATAATAATAAAGAAGAAGAAGAAGGATGGATTCTGGAATTCACCAAAAGTTCTCCACAGCCGCAAGGCCCAAAATTTCCCATCATCCACTCATACCACACGGCCTCTTCACCATTTACCCAAAACTTTCCCCTATACCTTGGTCACCGAATCTTTCCTACATCTATTCGAACAAAAAAATCATCACCAACCCTTAAATCGCTCTTTTCAACCCCAATAACATCGATCTGTAGATTGATTGATCGAGCATATATTTGGGTTTTGGTATTTTCTTCCCTTGTTTATTTATTGTGTAACCTTTCCTTTGATCTAATGAAATATTGATGAAATTTGTTGACAATCCTCTTTATTTATTTATGTTTCTTTCTTATATATTTTTGTTTAATTTATTTGTTTGTGTTATGTGTTTTATTTTGTTTATTGAATGTGGTTTAATTTATTATTTGCTTGTATGTGTTTTAGGATAGTTTAGCTTTTTAGAATTTGTTTTAATTAATTTAAAACATGTCCTTAGGCTTAATGGTGTGTGCGTTTAAATTAATTTAGTTTAGGTTTTAAGTTAGTTGAACCCTTAGTTAGAATTAGGTTTAAAATTTAATTTAAACCTTTAGGTTTAGATTAATTGAAACATTTAGATAGTTTATGGTTCGAATTAATTTAAATTTGTCCTTGACTTATTTGGACGAATGTTAAATTAATTAAATTAAGTACCATCTCTTAATTATTTTAGGATAAAATATGTATTTGACTTAGATGGAACCACTTAAAATCATAATTATTAATTTGACTCATTTTAAATAGTATCATTGGCTTAATGGGATTCTAGTTTAAAATTAATCAAATTAATTATTTTGATTCAAGATAATTCATAAGATATTAGATTTTCCTAGGCTTTAGAATTTAATTAATTTAGGGTTAATATTAGACTAACCTAGTTAATAATTAGATCACTAATCAACTTTCCATAATTTGGGCCTTTTTAGGTCAGGACTTTAGTGGGCCTAGGTTTTATTTCTTGCAATTCTGTGCAATGCATTTTAACTGTCATTCATTAGACCTTAATTATTTTAATTGGACATACTACTAATTAATTATCTTAAATTATAGAAAAGAGGTATTTATTAATTCTGATATTTGTGTCGTAACAGTCCTCGCTCAATGGATGTTAACCAAATATTCGAATTAATCCTTACCGTTCGAAGGTAAACCTTAATTTGAGTTAAAAGTTGATAAGTCATGACATCATTTTTAAATGCTTGCATCATGCATAAAGGTGATGTACAAAATTTGAACCATAAATTAACACGGTAGTAAGGCTTACTCGATGTCGGTTTAATCTATGATCTGATTCATCACTGTTACTAATTAAACGTTTAATTAATTCAAGCCCACCTATTTGACAAAAGCCCGTTTAATTGAATACTATATTCAATCAAGAACATTTAGTTAAATTCAATTTAAATTTCAACAATTTCCATAAATTAAAAGCAACATATATTTTGGTACCAATTTTCGGGCATGATGGGGGTGCTAATCTTTCCCCACATGTAATCAACTCTTGAACCCATTTTCGAACGAATCTCTGGTTTTATTGTGTCCGGCCTATCTAAGTGGCCGGTGGCGACTCCAAGCCTTTGTAAAACCTATATTTGATTTTGATATAACAAATTGTTTAAGGACCAAATTGTAAAAGAAAATACATTTTTAAGTATTCAAAAGTCTCACAAAATGACAAGGAAAATTTTTTCTAAGTCCAAGACGTAAACCGAAAAATATTTCTAAGTATTTCAAAGTCAAACTTAACAAATACACCTTAAGGTGTTTTGATATGATTTTTCACTACTAGAATTTTAATTTTGCAAACCGTTTCGATACGGTTATGCATGTTTCAATATGGCATTCATCTGGGTTTAAGTTATTTTTTAAGCGTACCGATACGGTCTCCATCGTATCAATACGGTGTGTTGAGATCTTCAAAATCTTTGCATTTAAAATATGACCATTGCTTTGTCAGTTATTAGAATCAACAAACTTTAATTTTCATTTAACCCATATCGATACTATAATACCCCAATATTTGCTTAGTGACTAAAATGCAAAGAATCAAAAGTAAGTGGTTTTAATACAGTGACTAAAACGTAAAATTTTAAAGTTTGGTGGCTAAAGTGAAAAGTTGGGAAAAGTTTAGAGACCAACATGGTAATTTTCCCAATAATTATTTTTATTTCAAAAATGAATAGTTTATTCCGATATAAGAATTTTGGTGGGAATCGGATTTTTGGTACGGGATTTGTGTGAAAAGCTATAAAGAGGATAAGTTTCGAAAATTATTTCGAATGATTATTCGAATTCAGAAAATTATGAAAATTTTATGGAAGTCTTAGAAAGACTTGAAGAATATGATATTGTGGTTTTTGAATCGTTTTTATTCGATTTAAATTCGATTCTATGCAGTTTTTGGTGTAGTAGATAAGAATGACATTTTTGAAGATAAGTTGATGCATTAAGAGTAAAATGGTCTTTTCACCCTTACTTTATGAATATTTTTTATTATTAAGGATAAGATTAGGCAAGTGTTGGATTTTGATTGGTTATAGTTTAAGGGCAAAATAGTTAATTGACTATTAAAAGGATTTTTATATTAAATAAGCGTTTTAATATGCCATTTGGCATATAATTAAGAAATATAAAATTTTGGATTTTTCTTCCATCTTTCTCTCTTGCTGTGAAGCTCCAAGAAAGGGGTAAGCAAATTTCAATTCCATTTTTAAGCTTTTTGGATTGGTTTTGGGGTTAAGATAGGAAATAAGAAATTGTTCTTCATCAAATTCTCTTTCATTTGACATAAGTTTTGCATAGTTTCCATGTTTCTAAGTTGAGATTGGTGATTAGAGTGGATGAAGAACATGTTGGTTTTTCATGATTTAAGGTTCAAGCATGTCGAAATTGGTGTTATAGTGTTGTTTCTATGGTTCAAATGATGGAAATTTCAAGGAAAGTGGTTAAGTGACCATTCGGTTAGATTAGGAAAATTAGGGGAAATTATGGCAAAATTATTTTGATGATGGAAATGATGAGAATGATGTTATACAAGCTTGATTTTGTTGTTTTGATGAAGAAATAATCATGTTCTTGAAAGATGGAAAATTAGGGTTTATGTCAAGTTTGGAATTTTAGAACATGATTGAAGGAAGAATGGTTTATTATGATGATATAAGTTGTTTGAAATGAAAATCCCTAATTATTTTGCATTAGGGACCAAATTGTAAATATTGGAAAGTTTAGGGACTTGATTGTCAAGCTTATATTTGAAGTATGTTATGTTAGAAAATCAAGTTAAATGATTGGAAGGTTGATTTTGAAGTTTATACTAACTTTGGGACCAATTTGTGAATTTCGGAAATTTAAAGACTAAGTTGTAATTTTTTAAAGTTTGGGTCCTAAAGTGTAAATGATGAGAAATATAAGGATTCAGCTTGAAAATGGTGTTTGGAAGCTTAAAAGAGTCTTTAGGGACTAAAATATGAATATCAAGAAAAGATGGAGATTTTAAGAAAAGTATGAGAAATTTTGATTCAAATATGAAAAGTTTTATCGGATCAATTTTTGTAAATAATGGATAGTTATTTTATTTACTTTCCATTATTATATATGAATTAAGTATGTTCTAACATATACTTTGAAATGGTATATGTTATTTTTAGTGTAGATTCTGATAAAAATCAAGATCGAACCAGCAGACCGGGAAATGATATAATTCGAGACAAATATCGAATAAGAAATCATATTGCAAGGCTAAGGTGAGTGCATACATGTTTATAAATTGTATGTTAGTTAACATGCCTATTATAAGAAGACTTGTGATAAGTCGACCTAAAAGGTAAAGATTTTATAAAAGTAAAACATGTTTTTAGCATGATACTTTATTTTGATGATTTAAAGATTGTGGCATATTCTTTATGCTTACACATATTTTATAGCATGATATCTTCATGAAAAGTTATTGGACATATTGAAGTATGAACTGCTCCATTATGAAGATGTTTTATATGATAAATGTATGTATGTATGTATGGAATTTGGGTTACCTACCATTACTGCAAGAATTATTTTAAAGTTTGCCCTTGGTAATAGAATATTGAGTTGGATTATATTGTGGTATACTATTATGAGTTTAAGATGTATTCGACACTTCGTGTCGCCTGTATTCGACACTTCGTGTCGCCTGTATTCGTCACTTTATTATGGCGCCTGTATTCGACACTTCATGTCGCCCGTATTCGTTACTTTATTGTGACGCCTGTATTCGACACTTCGTGTCGCCCGTAAAGGATAGTACATTATAGTACACGAATCGTACCTTAATCACTTGATATTCATCTTGGGCTATATGATTTTATGAAATGAAGTATGCTTTTAAGTCAAAGAATGATTATGTTATGCTTTCTTGCATTACAGAATGTATGATTCAAAGAATATCATGCTTGTGAAAATATCATGTTTTATTAAGTATTTTTATATATGTTACTCATCTTATGCCTCACTAAGTTATACTTCGAGTGTATTTTGGTTATACACGTAGGTAAGTGAAAGTAGAAGCGGAGCAATTGCATCAACATCTCTATCGAAAGAGATATCCTATCGACAGGTTATTTCGGTATCTATGGCATCCTTGTTTTGTTTATGAATAGTGGCATGTACGAAATAATTTATCTATTTTGTTAAACTACTTAACCGGCCCACCTTATAACGGTTTTGTTTTTATGATACATGATATGTATAATTATTACGTGGTATGTTAGTAATCTTAATATGTTGATATAATTACTTATAAGTTTATTGAAAATTTTAAATAGACCCGTTTTTTAATGTAAGAAAATCTATAAATTTCTGTGACATTTCTGACTCATGCTCGGTGTACGGATACGGGAAGGGGGCATTATAGATACGCCCCTTAGGCGCACCGATGCATTTTTCACTAGACCTTTTCTCAGATTCCAGTAAGCAAAATTTGTACCGATACGGCCTAGCCATTTCGATACGCCTTTGAAAAATATGTTATACCGTTTCGATACCGTTTCTCGTGTTTTGATACTCCCTTGATTTTACTCTTTGTCCGTTTCGATATGCCTTTACGCGTATCGATACACTATTGTAGAACGGCTCTTTCTTCTTTTGATAGGTACTGACGGCTCTTCGCATACCGATACGGTAAGTCAGCAAACACCATTTATTGCGGGAAAAATGGTCCCCAACGACTCTATTGATGACTCAACCACCCAAACGGTTAGAATTCAATGAGAGGGTATAAATACAAGTCTCCAAAGCTGCTACAACAACTATTGAACATCCATTGAACAACATTCAAGCATTCAAGCAAAATCCAACCACTTTGAGCTTTTAGAGTCAATTTTTTTGTACACAACTTGTGTATTTTCATTGTAATCTTTAGATTCAGGTTTGGGGTTGTGAGCACTTGTAATTGGGTAAATAAATTCACTTCTGAGAGGATTTTTCTGTGTTTGCAAACCACTTCTTGTATAAGAGTGAACCTTGATAAAGCTTTGGGTAGAAAGCTTTTATCCATTGTAATGGTTGCCTCCTTAGGCTAGAAAAGGGGAAGAATTCAGTAGTGGATTGTTTGAAATCCTTAGTGGAGAGCTAAGGTAGTGGATGTAGAGCTTGTTAGAAGCTTGAACCACTATAAATTCTCGTGTCTTTAATTTTTCATTTTCCATTTGCTTCCCTTCAATTTTTTGATTGCTAATTCACCCCCTCTTGGCCATTCATCGTCGATTGATCATCCTAACAATTAGTATTAGAGCCTAGCTCATTTGAGGGATTAACATCCACGTGAGACGATCCTAGAGGTGATTCAATCAATCGACACTCAAGCTATGGCATCTACTTTCGGCAACAACATGTATGAGTTACAATCCATCACTAGACTGCCCTTCTTCAATGGAGACAACTATCTGTATTAGAAGAACCAAATAAGATTATTCATCAAATCCAACGATTATCTCCTATGACATGTAATCGAAGACGGACCATCTATCTCGATGAAGCAAGAAGGAGAAAGGAAAGTTTCCAAGGCCAAGCAAAAAATGACCGATGAAGAAAGAAAGAAGTTGTAAGTAAATGACAAGGCCTTGCACATGCTCTTTTGTGCACCCACCCGATGAGTACTCGAAGATGTCTTTGTGTACAAGTGCAAAAGAGGTGTGGGACAAGATCGAGACCAGCTATAAAGGCACTAACGATGTAAAGGAGACCAAGATTGGAATCATCAACTTAAGTTACGAGAACTTTATGATGGAGCCCGATGAGAGCATCACCAAGATGTTCGATCGCTTCTCCATCATCGTCAAAGGTCTCAAAGGCTTCAGAGAAATCATCCCCGATGACAAGCTTGTTCAAAAACTCATCTACTTCCTTCTCGAGTCATGGGATGGGAAGAGGACAACCATCATCGAGGCAAAGGATTTGAAGACCTTGAAGCTTGATGCTCTTATGGGTTCTCTTCTAACTAATGAGATCATGAAGCAAGAAAGAGAATAAGAAAAGAAAAAAGAAGAGAAAAAAGTAGAGAAGAAGGGAGTAGAGAAAGAGAAACTTGGAATTACTCTCAAAGCTTCTCTTGAGGAGAGTGATTCGAGTAAGGAGGAAGATGAAGAGATGGCCATGCTAGCCAAAGGGTTCACAAGGTTCATGAAGTCCAATAGAGGAAGAAATCTTCACCGAATAGGAGACTTCAAGAACAAGGAGGAGGAGAAGGATCAACTCATATGCTTTGGGTTCCTAAGGACCTAATTGCTTCTAATGATATTCATGCTATTGCTTCTTGGATTCCTAAGCGAACTAAGATTTTGGGAGCTAATACACATGGACCTAAAATGATTTGGGTACAAAAAATCAATACCTAATCTTTGTTTGTAGGGGGAGCATTGCTGCAAGGCCAAAGATTCAAGTGCAAATTCGTTATTTCTTGATAGTGGATGCTCGAGACATATGACCGGAGACATGAGTAGATTCTTGGAACTAAATCTAAAGAGAAGAGGATTAGTGACATTTGGTGACAACTCCAAAGGCCAAATTGAAGGAATTGGTTCCATTGGTAATCACTCTTCCATACTTATTGAAAATGTCTTATATGTCAATGGTCTTAAACATAATTTGTTAAGCATAAGCCAACTTTGTGATAAAGGTTCCATAGTGATTTTTTATTTATATGGTGTAAAATTATAAACATCGAAACCCACAAAATTGTGCTTTTTGCTCATCGCATAGGAAATATTTACATGGTGCATTTAGATGACATTCATATTTCTAATGCATGTTTTGTTGCTAAATATGAACATGACTCAAGGTTATGGCATAGAAAAATAGGGCATACAAGTATGAGTGTTTTAGAAAAATTAGTTTCAAAAGATCTAGTAAGAGGTTTGCCAAAAATTAAGTTTTCTCTTGATAAAATTTGTGATGCTTGTGCAAAAGGCAAACATAAACGAGTTTCTTTTAAACCTATTAATGAAGTTTCAACTAGTAGAGTTTTACAATTGATCTACATGGATATTTTTGGTCCTATTAGAAATATGGGCTTGGGTGGAAAATCATATGCATTTGTTTTAGTAGATGATTACTCTAGATACACTTGGGTTCTATTCTTAATTACTAAGGATGAGGCTTTAGAAAAATTCATTACATTTTCAAAAATTACTCAAAATGATGTTGGTCAATCTATTTCTCATATTAGAAGTGACCATGGTACCGAATTTTAAAATTTAGGTTTTGAGGATTTTTGTAACTCAAATGGTATACGCTACAACTTTTTCGTTCCTCGCACTTCTCAACAAAATAGGGTTGCTGAGAGGAAAAATCAAACTTTAGAAGAAATGGCTATAACCATGCTTTGTGAAAACAATTTACCAAAGTATTTTTGGGCGAAAGCCACTAATACTGCTTGTTACATTATCAACTGAGTAATGATTAGGCCAATTTTAAAGAAAACTCCTTATGAGATTTTAAAATCCAAAAAGCCTAACATTAGCTATTTTCATCCATTTGGATGCAAATGTTTTGTTTTGAACAATGGAAAAGATAATTTGGGCAAATTTGATTCTAAAAGTGATGAAGCTATTATTTTAGGGTATTCTTTAAACTCTAAAGCCTATCGTGTATTTAATAAAAGAACGTTGGTTGTTTAAGAGTCTATACATGTGATTTTTGATGATAACCTCTTTCTGAGAAAGGATTCTTGTGATGATGATGATTAGGAACCTTTGAAGCCAATTATAGTGGGCAATCATCAATGGTGGATGAAGTTCCAACCAAAGAAGAAGAAGCACAAGATCCACCTCTAGAAGCCTTAAGGGACATGAATCTAGAGGAAAAGGAAATGAGCTACCCAATGGAGTTCAACTATGTCAAAGGTGGTGAGATTTTGGGTGATCCATCCAAAGAGGTAACCACTAGATCCTATCTTAGAAATACTTGTAAATTTGTTGTATTTATCTTATGCATAGAGCCTAAAAATATCAAATAAGCATTAAATGATGATTATTAGATATTGGCCATGCAAGAAGGGTTAAATCAATTTAAGAGGAGTGAAGTTTGAACATTAGTTGATAGGCCTAGTAATAAATCTACCATGGGTACTAAATGTGTTTTTAGAAACAAACTAGATGAGAGTGGTAACATAGTGAGAAACAAGGCTAAACTTTTTGCTCAAGAAGAAAGAATTGACTTTGGTGAAATCTATACACCCATAGCTAGAATGGAAGCTATTAGGATGTTGGTTGCATTTGCATGTTATCATGAATTCAAGCTTTTTCAAATAGATGTTAAAAGTGCTTTTCTAAATAGTTTTATAAATGAAGAAGTGTATGTAGAACAACCATCTGGTTTTGAAGATCCAAAATATCCAAACCATGTTTTTAAACTTTCAAAAGCTTTATATGGTTTAAAACAAGCTCCTAGAGCTTGGTATGAAAGATTATCAAGTTTTCTAATTGAAAAAGGTTTTAACAAAGGAAAGGTAGATACTACACTCTTTATTAAAAGAAATGGCAAAGACATTTTAGTTGTTCAAATCTATGTTGATGATATAATTTTTAGCTCTACTAATGAATTGTTTTGCCAAGATTTTGCTAAGTTAATGCAAGGTGAGTTAGAAATGAGCATGATAGGGGAGCTCTCATTCTTCTTGGGACTCCAAATCAAACAAAGGAAGGATGGCATCTTCATCAATCAAGCAAAGTACATCAATGACATGCTCAAGAAGTTTGGCTTGGAGAATGTGAAACCTCAAGCCACACCAATGAGCTCTTCTACAAAGCTTGACAAAGATGAAGGAGGTAAGTGTGTTGCTTTAAAGATTTATCGCTCTATGATTGGATCTTGGCTTTATCTTACCGCAAGTAGACCCGACATTATGTTTAGTGTTTGCTTGTGTGCTAGATTTCAAGCTAGTCCTAGAGAATCACACCTTATAGCCGTTAAGAGAATCTTTAGATACCATAGAGACACACCTTGTTTAGGCCTTTGGTATCCTAGAGATTCCTCATTTGATTTGCATGCTTATACGGATGCGGATTATGGAGGTTGTAAGATAGATAGAAAAAGTACCTCTGGTACTTGTCAATTCTTAGGTAGTATGCTTATATCTTGGTTCTCTATGAAACAAAATAGTGTAGTACTATCTACCACCGAAGCGGAATACATATCGGACGGAAGTTGTTATAATCAAGTCCTTTGAATAAAGAAACAACTTTTAGATTATGGAATTGATATAGGTACCATCCCTCTTAAGTGTGACAACACTAGTGCCATATGTCTCACTAAGAATCCCATCCAACATTCTAGAACCAAGCACATAGAGATAAGACATCATTTCATTAGAGATCATGTCTTGAAAAATGATGTTGTTCTAGAATATTTAGACACCTTAAATCAAATAGCGGATATCTTTACCAAACCATTAGATAAAGAGCGTTTTTGGTCTCTTAGGAGAGAGTTAGGTTTAACTAGCCTTTCTTGAGCCTTAGAGCCTTTTTGGTCTTAAAATTTGCTTGAATTTGATTGATTGCATTGCTTATGTGTTTTTGCTCCTATATGCATCTATGCTTTTTCTAGGGGGAGTATGTATCTCTTTATGCTCATACATAATGATCTCATATCATTTCCATACATATAGATTCGATTAAGTTTGAATTTTTGAGCAACTTGTTGCCAAAAATGATATTTCTAGCACCAGTGTATCGATATGGTGTTTTGCGTATCGATACGGGTTCTTAAATGTGTTTCAATATATTTTTAAGTATACCGATATGGGGTCACGTATCAAAACGACTAATAAATGTTTTGGTACTGTGTTTCGATACGCCATATGGCGCATCGATACGCGCAACCGCTGGACAGTTCTATGGGCATTAAAAGAGGGTTTCCAACTTTAAATTAAACACTCATTTTATCTTAAACCCTATAAACGTTTTTGGCTATAAAAACCTCCCAAGTCTCTCTATTTTTTCACACAAAACTTAAAATCTTTTAAGGGCTTTTGGATTTCTCATCAAACCCTAGCTATATCATCAAGCTTGTGCATCATCATCTTCTCATTCATCCATAATCCTTATTCAAGGTATAAACCCTAACTTTCTTTTCTTTAATTTTTGTTCATATATATATATATACTGTTTTTGACTCAAGATTATTAAACAGTCGAGTTAAAGGTTTATAATGTAATTTTAAAAGGAGCTTCATTGTATATGTTTTTAAATATTTATTATGTTTTGTTGGGTTGCAATTAAATGGACTTTCATAATGAATTTGTGGTTTGGGCTAAACTAGGTCAAAATTGTTTGGTTAGGTTTTAGGCGTGAGGCCCAAATGTGACATTCAGGTCGTAGATGTTACATTTAGTGGTATCAGAGCCTAGGTTTAGCCGTTTCTAGGAAATCCCTTGGGTGATTATGAGTCGGGAAATAGTTTTGAATTGTGAACTCGTATACTATGAATGAGCTGTTATTGAGGTATTTTAATTAAATTTGTTTTTTAGATCTATTAATCAACCGAGTGATCAAAGATGCTTATGTACTTCCTCTAATATAAATTTAAATTTTGATATTTATTTTAAAAATACTATACCTCTTTGTTTAATAAAAAATGGATTTTTTTTTTTTTTGTGGGGGAGGGGATAGTAATTAGGCATCATTTTGAAACCATGCTATTAATTAGAGTGAGCTGTAACTCGCCATTTTAATTCAACTTCTTTTACCACTTTGTTGGTAACTTATTAACCACGTTAACTCAATATCAATGCACCCCACCTCTAAAGTCTTTAATTATTACTATATATTGTGATATAGTAACGGTACAAAATGTACCAGTGTAATGTAATCATTATATCATTTGGTTCATAATTATTAGTTAGACCAAAAAATAAAAATAAAAAAGATTGCTATCAAATTAGAATCTAGATGGACTTACTTTTCTATATCTCACCTGTATATTTCATATAAAAAAAATTATATCCATGCTATGCATAAAAATTATAGTATATATAAATTAAAATTTTGAATTGTATTTTTTATTTTTGGTTTTTGTAGGGAATATTTTTTGTGTGATCGTTGTTAAGAGTAATATTTTAAATGAGTTTTTACATATTAATCAAATGTTTAAATTTTTTATCTTAAAATATAAAAATTATGTTTGGCAATTAGTGGATAATTGATAGTTGATTGCATTAATTGATTGTATAAAAGTGTTTGGCAAAATTAATTGATAGACAATAGATGTTTGCTTATTTAAACAAGCAAAATGACATATAAGGACATGATTATATTCAATACTTGTTTGAATGTTTATTGATTATCAATATTTGATATATATATATATATATATGACAAATCTCAATTCTAATCCTACCTAGAGGGAAGGCGAAGGGGGGACTCTAGGGAGAAGGAAAGGGGTGTTGCTAGTAGGTCTATAACCCATGACCTAAGGGAATATGAGGGAACAAAGATGACATTTGTGTATTGATAAGACCATTCACTATTTCTTGAAGCTCGATCTCTCCCCCGGATGAACCATGTAGCCAAGAGAAACCATGAACCAGAATAGAAGAGCTTGCCCTACCCATGAGTAAATATTTCGTAGTAGCCTCATTAGACCGTACATCTTTCTTGGTATATCCAGATAATAGTTAGGAACATAAACTGAAATATTCTGGAGCTACAAAGATACTTATTAAATCGTTAGCACCACATAAAAATATTCCTCCTAAAGTAGTTGTTAATACGAATAACAAAAATTCTACTATAGCCATATATGTACATTCAATGTACTCTACGGATAGAGGACTGCATAGAGTTGAACATAGTAAAATAAGAAATTGAAAGATTTCGTTGAAATTGTTCGTTTGGAAATTTCCTGTAAAGCTAATCATAGGTTATTCTCTCCATCGGATGCTTGGCCGACCGGTCAAATGTGCTCTCTCTCTATATATATATTATTACAAGAATATTTCAAGGATGTATACATTCATTTCTTATTTATGAAATTATCTTTTTAAATCTAATTTTATTAATTATTAAATTGAAGTGTATATATTAATTTTTAATTTTTAAAATTATATTTTTAATTTTATTATTTATTTAAATTTAGGTTATTTGGAGAATACTCTTTGTAAATATCAAGGGCAAAAGAATCTTTACAACTTTCATATTTATTTGGTGAATACTCTTTGTAAATGTTAAGGACAAAAGAATCGTTACAACTCTTATATCCAATTCTCCAACCCAAATAGCTCATAAAAGGAGCCTTTTCAATTTGAGAGGTTTCACCCAAACCCGCTGTTGCAATCCTATATTTACCAAATATCCAAGTTAGCGACTTTGACTAGTCAAACCTCTAAAAGTAGTTCAAACCTTTAATTTTAACTCAAAACAGTATTTACCAAACTGGACCGTAACCTAAATTTATTAAAATGAATAAATCAGTTTAAATCGTACATAAAAAAATAACATCATTTTTAATTATAAATCTTTTAATTTTTTTCTCAATATAAGGATACATGTTTATTTTTTTATTTAATCACATGTATTCAACTTATTGGTTGACTAATCCGAATCAGGTACTGTAAAGGCTCGTAATGGAGGGACCATCTTAACTCAATTTGTTCAATTCACAACACCAGGATTCGACACTCTGAACTTAATTAATAGATTTATTGTCGTATCCTACTAGATCAACTAGTTGTTGATGATATGAATTTAATTTTATTATATTCAAAATTAGATATTTACTAAATATTAATTATATATATAATCTTTTGGGAAATAAGGATAATGTAGAATGGTATGAATTTGGATAAAAATGCTCCATAATATGAACTATTTTATATGTTCAATTAAAAGTTTAACACAAAATAATATAGCTGAGTTCTATTCTAAACGTACCATTTTTAGTATAAGTTTCCTACATTTTCTTAGGTTTTTGTAGACAAAAAATTCCTATTATTTTAGTTTGAAATGCTAATTAATGTTAACAATCAATAGTTAGCTTTAATTCATAAATATCTTTTAATATTTTTATCGATTATTCATAAAGTTAAGTTGTATACTCTAAATTTTGCAAATCATTTGTATATAAACCAACTAAGAAAATATGCATTTATCTAATAAGATATATTTACCGGAATATGTAAAAATTTATAATTATGGATGAAGAATTGCTACCTTTAGATTGGTAATAAATGGGTGAAGAAATCTGAAAAGATTAAAAAAAGTATTAGTAAATATGATATTTCCACTCGGGCCGATTCAAATATCTAAGAAGTTTCGTGTAATTTATTAAATGAATTTATGAATTAAAAAATAACTTTTTATTAATTTGTTGTATGCATACAGTAGATTGATTTTTAAATAAAAAATGAGTGTAACATAACTCAAAATTCATGAAGTACAATATCTTTTTATCTCATGTGCTTCTATCACTTGTCCAAAATTAATCTTTTACTCTTTCAATGTAAGTGTTTAACTTAACTCATTTTAGATCATCGTGTCCTTTAATAACACACATACCTAGGAGACTGTAACTCCTTAAACCTGGCCTAGACAATATGACCAGATTTAGAAAGTCACAATTGAGCTCTTTAGCTTACACCCCTTTAGTTTCTCGTACAGATTCACTTGGACGTTAGACGGTCCGCTACTTGGAGAATCTTTCGTGTTTTCCGCTTTATTATATTTCAGTATGGACCTATTATTTTTTCATATTATTTTCGTTACTAATAATGTTTTTGGAATTTGATGCATTTTCATACTTGGAACTATTATTTTATTTTGGGATTATTTCTTACATGCATTTATAGACTTTTTATCCGAATTATTTTAATAAAATTATGAACTTTTCTTTTAACATTTTGGTTTTAAACTTATCGAGTTATATTATATTCAAAATTGATTTCTTGAGGGTAAAATATCAATTGTGATTTTTTAAAATTGATAATATCGTTTAGGCTGGGTTTAGGGGTTATATTTGGTGGTATCAAAGTCAAGTTCAAACCCTCAGACTTTAAAGATCACGAATCATAAAATGTTTTAATAAAAAATAATTTTTGTATGCATTTAAATACTTTGGGGTAAACAAGAGTTTTTCTGAAAAATCTATTACCTTATTACTCCTCCGTCCCATTAATTTTGTCCCTTATTGAAAAGTTAAAATTTTAAAATTTTGATCATGATTGTTTTAAATAATTAAATTTTATAAATATATATTTTAAAACTACTTGATTGAATGTTTATAAAAATATATTTTTTCATATTTTTATCAATAATAAATTTTAAATAATAATAAGTTAAAAGTAAAAAAAATGACCAAAAAATCAATAAGGGACAAATTTAATGGGACAAAGGGAGTATTATTTTGAGTCATGTCTGTAAATCCGAGACTTCAGTACCAAATCTTAGTCTAAAATTATCGTCTTCTGTAGATAATTTACTATGCCACGTAGGAATACTGGGCTTACAAATGATCAAGGATGAGGTTGTACTGTTATGATTGATAGAGATCCTTCACCTCCTGTTGATACGACAGAAAATTAGGATGAATTATCGAAATTCTGAAGAGAATGAACTAGCCGCTAGGGGTAAGTAGACTAAGGATAAAAAAACTGGAGATAGAGATCCACCTGCTCAGTAAACTCGTGGTAATGATTCATCTGAATTGTCTCATTCCTCAAGTCCATCTGACCAAAACCTCAATTCTGTTACCTTCATCGCTGTTTGCCATTCCCTTCTATCGTTGCAGCAAGGATGAACGTTCTTTGTTAATATCTTTGTGGTTTTGTTCTATTTTTCGTCGGGTTAGAATTGTGTACAATGGGTGAGCATTGCACGTCGTTTTGTTGTTTGTCTCGACCACCACAAGCTTCCCCCGTCGATGTTCTTTCGATCGTGCCATCCCCGCCAATGATATTTTAACCGTATTGTCATCGTCGAAGATTTTAATGTGACGCCGTTAAGTGAGGGTTATGAAAACCTAAGTTGATCTTCCTAGTTATGCAACTGGGATTAATTCCCTTAGCCTATTGTGTCTGGTCCAGTGGTTAAACCCAAACCAAATTGAGAGACCCAGCTCACTAAGCCACGCAATGACCCTATTGCATGAGCCAAACCAGCTAAGGCCCAAACTAAGTCAACTTGTTTGTAGCCCAAACTCGTGTGTCTTAATGGACTGTGTACTTGACCCGAAGTAAATCTTGACCCAATTTTGACCCAGACTGACAGAACTAACTGTACCTGACCCAAGAACCATGGTCTAGACTCATCCCACCTACCGTACCTGACCTATTGTCTAGATCTGATTCGAGACCCAAGTTGACTTTGACAATTGACTTTGACCAAAGTTGACTTTTTAAAAAAATTGACCTTGATGTTTTTCAATGCTATAATTCATAATCCGCAACTTGTTTCGTCAAATTCAAAATCGAAAGCTTTGTTTTTACTAATTACAATTATTTTGTACTTATTATTTTGAAGAATAAGTGATTATGCGATTACTGATTGAGGTATTATTTTGTTAAAGCTGACCATGACTTCCTTATTCGTGAGTTTGACGATTTACCTCATCTTTCACTTGCAGACTGCATCTGCTTGATCTATGAGAGTTGCAAGTAAGTGTTATTGTTTGGATTAGTGTTTATGATTATAGTTGGCGGCATAATGATAGTTATTGATGTATTGTAGGTTATGATTCAATGAGACTCGATGCTAGATATGAGCGGGGGTGCTGCCCTTACGTCGTTAGAGTTTTACCGTTTTGAGGTGTGTTTCTTATTGTGATATATGAAAATGATTTTTATCGTGTGATGTTGTTTATAACTTATGCCTAATTTACCTGTGATATGTTGATTGCGTGAAGGATTTTTCATACATTCATACTTGAGATTGAGATTTATTTAAAAAATAAAATTTGTGAATTGTGGACTCGGATTACATTACAAAATTGTGTTGAGATTTGAGAACTGTCATTTTCTATATTGTATGCATGGGTTGTGTGTTAGTTATAGATAAAATATGTTTAATTTAAAGTTTATTTATTTATTTACTATAGATAAACTAAAGTAGTTTAGATATATTAAATCTCTATCCTAAGAGATTAGAGTTGTAAATCTAAGGGATTCTTAACTTATGTTAAACTCTTGTAATCAAGTCTTTAAAAGACTGATCTTGTAAAGATGAATTATGATGAATAAAATTACTGTGAAACCTATTGTTTCAACAGTTTCTACATGATATCAGTTTAGGCAATAAATCCTTATCACATGCTTTAGCCCTAACATCCATGGTCAATATCAACAATTCTGAAATAAATTCTGGAACCAGTTATCTTCAATTAGTTACTGGTTCTGTTGTCAATAAGAATATACTATTAAAAGATTTCCATTAATACCAACTTTGACATGCAATCTTCTTTATGTTAGTAAGCTGTCTATTGATTTGAAATGTGAGACTAAATTCACTCTCCAAACGTATGAATTGCAGGTAATGAGCTCGGGGCAGATTCCTGGCAATGCTAGACTGTCTGGTGGGCTCTATGTGCTTAATGGGGAACCGTTTCTCTCTTCCCATAAAAATTTTGAGAGTTTATCTTCCTTTTCTTTAGTTTCAACTTTTAAAAAATCCAATGATGTTATGCTATGGCATTTTAGGCTAGGTTATCCCAGCTTTTAATATTTAGCAAAGTTATTTCTAGCTTTGTTTCTCAATTAAAAATCACAATTCTTTCATTATGA
Source organism: Hibiscus mutabilis (assembly GCA_019671005.1). NCBI lineage: Eukaryota > Viridiplantae > Streptophyta > Magnoliopsida > Malvales > Malvaceae > Hibiscus > Hibiscus mutabilis. Next base: position 34,139,656 of record CM033740.1, on the reverse strand, counting down.
TGTTTTTTTCTCTTGCTAATCACACTAAAAATTATTATTTTCCATATGTTTATAAGCCTTCTAAACCTTTTTCTCTTGTCTACAGTGATGTTTGGGGCCCTTTTAAGGTGAAGAATATAAATGGCCGTCGATGGTTCGTATCCTTTATTGATGACCATTCTCATACTACATATACTTTCTTGATGAAAGAAAAATCTAAGGTAGAGCAAATATTTAAGAGGTTTTATACTATGGTAGTGACTCAGTTTAATAGTCACATTCAAGTTTTGCACTATGATAAGGGAAAGAGTATTTTGCAAAAATATTGGGTTCTTTCTTTCGAGCGAAGAGAATTTTCCAAATTAGTTCTTGTGTCGATACTCTGCAGCAAAATAGGATCACAGAGAAGAAAAACAAACATCTTTTAGAGGTCACTAAGTCCTTACTTTTCTCTCATAACGGGCCTACACAATAATGGGGTGAAGATCTCTTAACAACAGCCTACATGATTAATAGGATACCTAGTAAAATCCTAAAATTTCAAACTACAAGGTCAGTTTTTCTGGATAGTTATCCTACTTTTACACCTATGTCATCTACCCTTTCTTTGAGAGTTTTTGGATGCATTGTCTATGTCTATAATATTAGTCTATCTAGGTTTGCACTTGATCCTAGATATATTAAGTGTCTCTTTTTTAGGTTATTCTTCACTAAAGAATGGCTACAAGTGTTACTCTCCTTATACTCATAAGTTTTTTATTTCTTTGTATGTTACATTTTTTTAACACAATTCATATTTTACTAAGTTTGCAATTCAGGGGGAGAACTTTGATAAATTTCAGCCTTTAAATCCCTTGCCGCAACAGAACCAGCTTGTTCAAATACAGTTTTCCTCTACCCTTCCTACAACTTCTTTGCCACCAATAATACCACAAGATACTACCAGTCCTAGCTCTAAATATCATGTAATTACTACACCTTCAACAAGTCTCAAATCTACTCCTATGACCCCTCAAAGAACCCAAATTTCACATCTTGAGAGTAAAAGGTTGAGTGTCTATAAAAGGAGGCAGAAACTCTTTCCAAAGATCATCTTATAGACTGAAATTTGTTGAGAATTGCAACTGAGTCTATTAGCCTTTGACAATGTAGAAGGTAATAAAGGTGAAGAAGGTAACGAATCATCTCAAATTTCTACTAATATGGATTCTGATGAGTTACCTATTGCTAAGAGTAAGAGTGTTAGACAATGTACAAAATATCCTATTCAGAGATTTGTTTCATATGAGAATTTAATATCTTCTTTTAAAGCTTTTATAGTCAGCTTAAATGAGATACAAATTCCAACGACTATAGAAGATGCTCTCAAGGATCTTAGATAGAAGAAATCAATAGAAGAAGAGATTGATGCCTTGAAGAAAAATCAAATTTGGACCATGACTGATTTGCCATAAGAAAAGAAGCTCGTGGACTATAAATGGGTATTTGCAGTGAAATACAACTCTAATGGCAACATTGACAGATACAAGGTGAGACTTGTTGCCAAAGGTTTCACATAGACATACGGGATTGAGTACAAGGAGACCTTTGCTCCTATAACCAAGCTTAACACAGTTAGAGTTCTACTCAGCTTGGCAGTCAATGAAGGATGGGGGTTTTATTAGTTGGATGTGAAAAATGTTTTCCTTAATGAAAGGCTAGAAAAAGAAGTCTACATTAATATTCCTCCAGGAATGGAGAAGAAAATGGGATATTAAAGAGTGTGCAAGTTGGAAAGATCTCTATATGACCTGAAACAATCACCAAGGGCTTGGTTCGAGAGATTTACCAAAGTTATTATGAGAAGTGGGTTCAAGAAATGTCAAGCTGATCATACACTCTTTATCAAGATGACATCTAGAAAGAAAAGAGTCATTCTGATAGTTTATGTTGATGACATAATAATCACTAGGGATGATCTCAGCGAGATAAAAAATTTGAAGAACCTACTGAGTAGTGAGTTCGAGACAAAGGACTTAGGAAGCTTAATGTACTTCCTAAGAATGAAGGTGGCAAGATCAATCAAAGGTCTGGTTATTAATCAAAGAAAGTATATTCTGGATCTTTTTTTTAAAACTAATATGTTGGGGTGTAAACCTGCAGACACTTTAATGGAAGCGAATTTGAAGTTGAAGAAAGAAGAAATGGAGCTCGGGTGGATAAAGAGCAATATCAAATATTGGTTTGAAAGTTTATATACTTATCTTTGAGAAGACCATATATTGGTTTTTTTGTTAGCATTGTAAGCCAACATATGGCAGAACCTAGAGAAGAGCACCTTGAGGCTGCACACAGAATATTGAGATACTTAAAAAAGACCCTAGGCCATGGATTATTCTTTAAAAAACTGAAGATAAAACAGTAAAAGTCTTCATTGACTCTAGCTGGGCTGAAGAGCTAATAGAAAGAAGGTCGACTAGTTGCTATTGCACATTTTTTTGGGAAAACTTGGTGACCTGGAGAAGCAATAAACAATAAGTTGTGTATAGAAGTAGTGCTGAAGCCGAATACAAAGCTTTAGCATTAAGGTTCTGTGAAGGCATGTAGCTGCAAAGATTGTTGAATGAATTGGAGATGAACCAATGTGAGAAATTCGAGATTTTATGTGGTAATGAATTTGCCAACAAGATTGCCAAGAATCCACCCAACCTTGATAGAACAAAATATGTGAAAATTGATCGACATTTCATTTCAGGAAAGGTAAATGGTGGAGTATCAGATTTATCTTATATACATACTGAAAGACAATTAGTTGATGTGCTCGCCAAGGCTTTACCAAAGCTTTACCAAAAGCAACTTTCGATGAATTCACATCCAACCTGGGATTATACAACGTATACTCACTAACTTGAGGGGGAGTGTCAGTTGTAGATAAAATAAATTTAATTTAAAGTTTATTTATTTATTTATTGTTGATAAACTAAAGTTGTTTAGGTAGATTAGATCTCTATCCTAAGAGATTAGAGTTATAAATCTAAGGGGTTCCCAACTTAAGTTAAACTCTTGTAATTAAGCCTTAAAAAAATTGTTCTTGTAAAGATGAAGTATGATGAGTAAAATTATTGAGAAACTTATTGTTTTAAAAATTTCTACATTGTGATTGTATGGTAGAAGTCGTGGTTTCACCCTTAATTGGATGACCATTTAGCGAACGGTGTGGTGTAGTGAGAGGTTTTGGGGAACCTTCTCTAGCGATTGGTGTGGTGTAGTTGGTGTATTGCATTGTATTTATAAAAATTAAAAGCTTGTGCTGTGAAACATCATTTGAGAATTTACAAATTTTAGAAAAAATAATGTGCTTTTGTGATTGAGGTTTATCTTGCACTTTAGAGACACATTGAGTTATTTAGGTTCAACCCTTTAGTTCCTCTTAAAGATTCACTTGGACGTTAGGTGGTCTAGTACTCGAAGGATAAAACATGTTTTTCGCCATTATAATGTTTTTGGGATTTGATGTATTTTCAGACTTGGAACTATTATTATATTTTGAGATTATTTCTTAGAATGCGTTTATACACTTTTTATCTCGATTATTTTAATAAAATTCTAAACTTTTGTTTTTAATATTTTCAGGGTAAAATATCAATTGTGACTTTCTAAATTCGGCCATACCGTTTAGACTAGGTTTAAGGGATACAAAAATAAAAACGTTCGAGCTCAAGTCTCTTAGGATGGACGTCATCTTCTTTTTTACTGGGACACTCATTGGATTCAAAACAAGAAAACTTATCCCATTTAGATCATCTTTTTCTTGAAAACCATATATGATCATTCCTATTGCACATATACAGAAGCACCATTAATCACACTAAAACATAAACAATAACATAATTAACTCTAAAAGTAATAGACACTTATAACACACCATTTACAACTGTCATTCTCCCCAGTAATCCCACTACACCTCAGAAGAACTCGATCGAAAAAAAATAGTTGAAACATTGTACTTAATGGGATTTTCAGTTTCCAAATGAAATATGTTATATTTTGACTCAAATTCTAATCGGTAATTAAGTTGGGTTTTATTGTAATTCTAATGGTTGAAAATTACTTGATAATTAGGATTTACTTTAATGAGTACATATCTATTTTAGGTAGAGATCTTATTGAATAAGGTTTCTTGATGACCAAGTATTTGGGTCTATAAATATAGACTAGGTTTAACCTTTTGAATTATGAGAGAATGAGAGAACAAGAGAGGGGGAATTACTCTAGAGAGATGTAACAACTTTTAGGTTCTCTACAACTATTGTGCATACGTTGTAGAGATGGGTATTGTAGGGATATTGGGAAGAGTGTTTTGGTTCCACCAGGTCATGGATTTGTACACCGGGTTTTGAGATTACAAGAGTTATCATGTATTTGTACTCTTCAGGTTCTCTACGTTGATAGTGGATTGATTTCTCTCGTCCGTGGAGGTAGGCTATGCTGAAACACGTTAAATCTTGTCTGTTGTGCATGTCTTGATCTATGTCGTTATCGCTTTGGTTATTTTGCCGCATAAAAAATTCCTAACAAATGGTATCATGAGCTATGGTTCGAGCTGCATGATTGTGGAGGAATTTTTGCTGCAGATTTTGTGGTGCAATGTTGGAGACATGCCAGAGGAGTATTGCTGCAATGAGCTTTCAGTTGTAGGGGGAATAATTCTCAAAATTCAAGGGTGCTTCAACGAATACTACGTAAGAATTGGAATTGTTGAAGACTTGGCGGCAGTGCTTCAACAGATATTTGGCTTATGTAAAAATTGAAGATGTTGAAGACTTGAAGACCAATGCTCGAATAGAATTTGCATCAAGGGGGAGATTTGTTATATTTTGACTCAAATTCTAATCGGTAATTAAGTTGGGTTTTATTGTAATTCTAGTGGTTGAAAATTACTTGATAATTAGGATTTACTTTAATGAGTACATATCTATTTTAGGTAGAGATCTTATTGAATAAGGTTTCTTGGTGACCAAGTATTTGGGTATATAAATATAGACTAGGTTTAACCTTATGAATTATGAGAGAAGGAGAGAAAAAGAGAGGGGGATTACTCTGGAGATATGTAACCACTTTTAAGTTCTCTACAACTATTGTGCCTACGTTGTAGAGATGGGTATTGTAGAGATGTTGGGAAGAGTGTTTTGGTTCCACCGGGTCATGGGATTTGTACACCGGGTTTTGAGATTACATGGGTTATCATGTATTTGTACCCTTCGGGTTCTCTACGTTGATAGTAGATTGATTTCTCTCGTCCGTGGAGGTAGGCTATGCTGAACCACGTTAAATCTTGTCTCATGTGCATGTCTTGATCTATGTCGTTATCGTTTTGGTTATTTTTCTGCATACCAAATTCCTAACAAAATAAAACTCAACACAATCACCAACATTATTCATAAGAGGATCAGGTTTACTTTAAGGAGGGTTGAATTATCTAAATTTGACAGGTTTCGATCCAATCCTATTTTATAAAATTTAGATCTAATATAATTTATTTTAAATTTATACTATAACATAAAGTTTTACTTTCGTCTTCATATGTTATGAGTCCAAAAAGAGAAATATGTCTACTGAAACAGGGGAAACATTTATAGTGAATAACGGCTAGGACTTGTATGTCTCATGAAGTCAAGCGGCACCAAAAAATAAAGGTCTAAACATAAGAAATTTAGAAGAAGAAAAAACTGTAACAGATGAAACAAGATAAAAGAATCAGTGGGGATTTTGGACATGTGCGAGGTGAGCGACCGCACATGGCCCCAAAAAAGGACCTCAAATGAGTTGAATTAAATGTGCATAGGGAAAAATAAGAGATTTTGGTTTAACAAATAAAAAATGACTTTAAAAAGGACCTCATAATATTTTTTTTACTAAGATAAAAATGTCTTTTTAAAATAACCTTATATATCATTAACATTATAAATTAAAGGGCATCGTTTTAATAAACTGCACAGGGCCTGTAAATCTTTGAACCGCCCCTGAAAAGAACCGCATTGAACAGTATTTTAAAAATTGTCTAAACATAGCCTAAAAGAAATTAAAAACCAACGTCTATTGAAATTTATATTCGATTAAATATGAGATGAATGACTTAATTTTATTAAATCAAAAAGAATTTTTTAAAGTAGCCTAAATTAGGTTTTTATTATCCCAAAAGTTAGATTTGGCTGTCTAGGGCCAACTGCATCCCTATTTCTCGAAACAAATTTAAATTAGGAGGAATTTATTCCTTAAAAAAATTAATGTGTAAAAGTAAAAATAATAATTTTGCATACCCATTTTGAAAAAAAAAATATTTTGGACACTATTCTTGAATTTCTAGATTCTCACTGATAAAAAACTTGATAATATTTTCTTTATAAAATTGATTTTAAAAGGTTCACTATATACTAGTTAAAACATTTAAGTTTTATATTTTTTTTGACTATTGGATAAGAGTAAATGGATGATTAAGATTAGCGGTAGGAAATGATGAGACTTCTATGGAAAAAAGAAGAAGGATATAATCGCATCAATCAATTTATAATCGCATCAATCTAGGTGGCACCCTATTCGTATTTAAAAATAAATTTCCAACATAAAAGGTTTTAAATGAATGACTTTTTATTGTATGGTCAATTTTGAGTACTAACCTAAAAAGGCTCTAATTAATCAGTTATTTAAAACTATGAATATTAATTAATTTAATGGCTTTTATGAGAAAATGCCAATTTCTTTAACACCTTCTATATATTTAAAGCCTTTAAATTAATAATATTCCTAATTAATTAATCATTCTAGTTAATTAAAGTTATAGTCCTAATTAAGGCTTTAACAATTTATTTATTCAATATTATAAGTGAAAATGCATATCGAATATACACATTTAAAACCATTGTTGAGATAATACTCCATTGTAAACAATGGAACATCATCCAAGTTTGAGCCTCAAAGATTCTATTCGATATACATTTAATTAACTACAATGTATCCTAATTAATTATTTAATTTCAATTAGTGAACTACATTAATATTCAATTTTAAGTGAATTATGTATATGAAATATAATTTATTAAAATCCATATTGTGATAACACCCCATTGTAAACAATGGAACACCATCCAAATTTGGATTCTAAAATTATATTCAATATACGTTTATTTACTACAATCATCTACTCTATTTAATTATTTAACCTAATTAGAGAACCTAGGAGAAAAGCTCTAATTAATTAATGCTATGTGATTAAATCATCTAACAAATATACTATATGCTTAACTTTAAAAGAAATGGACTCAAACATATAAATATGGGACCCAAATTGAAATGACCCAAAATCTCAGAGCCTAATTACAAAGATCCGGGAACCAAATTGCAAGGAATTACAAAATATGGGGCTCATTTATAAGGGAATAAGGACTTACTTGGGAGAAATATAAAATGAAGAGCCAAAACCCTAAGAAATTGAAAGTAGGGCGCGGATCCTAACCTATGCTACCTGGTTGATTGCGCAGATCCTTCATAGCCGGTGCCAAAACGACACGTTTAGAAACGGGTATATAAACTTTTTTTCTAAGCTAAAACCGGCTCATTCCTCTCATTTTCTAAAATTCACTCCCTCTCTCTTCTCTCATATCACTCCCCAAATCCTCTCAACCTAAACACAAAATTTCCAGAACTTCCTGAAATTATGGATCAAAAACCTAGGGTTTTATTTGAAGTTCATCCGTATTCATCCAATTTCGGTGTTCGCCAATCTTCAACCGTCCCTCTCCAGCCATGTTCTGGTGTTCTCCGGTCACCGCTTTAGAACTCCGTCCACTGCCCACCTTCAGTCGGTCGCCGTGAGGCAATTTTTGACCGCCTACTGAAACCTTATAAAACCCCAAAAACCCTTTTTTCATTCTAAACCTAGATTTAAACCCGGTTTATCGAAACCACCATTCTTCCCTGATCTAATTCTAATCCTAGCTACCCGAAACCCTAACCTTTTCGACTCTGCCGTGCCTCTAAACTCACTGACGACCAAATAAAATTTTCGGCCACCATACACTTCATTTTCACCACTGTTTTTTATATGTATGTATAAACTAATATTTGTTCATGTTTTGCAGATGAAGAAAATGGACAGAACGTATCTTCACGGTAGCGAAACTTCCTCCGACGTCGTTCACATTTTAGTGGTGGTCCGAGCTCCCAAAGGCGGCGACAATCGAACTCCCGGTGATTATACAATTCTTTGACGGCAAGACCACAATATCGGCCCTTTTCCCTGATATCTTTTCCGACGACGGTTGTGTTCCGGTGGCCGCTCAAATTCCAAGTCTATTCGGCTTCCCGAGGTAGCCTACTCTCTCTCCTTAATTATTATTATTATTATTAGTTTTTATGATTATTAGTTAATAAATGCCGTTAATTCTGACATGACTTTTCTTTCTCCTATTTATAGGTTAGTGGAGGATGGTGTCATCAGTATGCCAGCTGGTGGTGAGAAAGACCACAATCCGTGGCAAATTGTTTTGGCCAATGAGGGAATACCACGTGGCACTATTTGAGCGGGAAAAATCTGATTTTGGATAATTTTTGTTTCTTGGGTTAAATGGATGATATAATAGGCGAGAACAATTGTAAATTGGGCCAGAATTGGGTTTTTAACTTGTAATGGACATTTGGGCATGTAATTGGACATTATTTGAATTCTGGTCTGATTTGGGGTTGTTTATTTATTTATTATTTATCTATTGGCCTTATTTATTTAATATACGAGTATCCTGGACAAAATAGGGGTATTACAGATCTCTTTGTGCACTATGTCATGGAAGAGAGTCACCATGGCTCTTTGATAGGTTGCTCTGACATTCTTTAGTCCAAACAGCATCACCTTGTAACAAAATATGCCCCACATGGTCACAATTGTAGTTTTCTCCATGTCTTCGGGATGCATCTTTATTTGGTTGTACCCCGAGAAACCATCCATGAAAGAGAACCACGAATTCCCCACGGTGTTGTCGACCAAAGTATCAATATGAGGCGAGGGAAAATTGTCTTTAGTGCTTGCCCTATTGAGATCCCTATAATCTATGCACATGCGAACCTTTCTATCCTTTTTAGGTACCGAGACTATATTTGCCACCCACTCCGGGTACTTGGAGACCATTAGAAAACCAGCCTCAAACTACTTTTTCATTTCTTCTCTGATTTTCAACAACATATATGTCCTCATTCTTCTTGTAATATCCCAATTTTTGGCTAGAGACTAAAATGTAAATTTTGAAGGTTTTGTGGCTAAAGTATAAACTTTAGAAAAGTTTAGGAACCAAAGTATAATTTTCAAACATTATGTATTTTAACCCCATAAATGAATAGTTTACCCCCAAGAATGACGTTTTCATGTTATTCGAATTTTTAGTATGGAGTTTGTATTAATGGCTATAAAGTGATAAACTTCAAAAAATATTCAGATAATCAAATCGAATCGAATATCCAAGATATTTTGAAGGATGATAAGGCAAGGTTAATTGTGTCATTTTATATGTCTAAGATATTTTCTTTGTGTTGGAAGAATATGAACCCTTGGATTTAGGTTGATTTTCCATGTTAAATTCGAACCGTAGGATAAAAAATGGCAAGATCGTAATTTTGGAAAATTATAAGTGCAAAGTTGGTAACTACTAACTTAAAATTAAATCTAGGCCATTGGATGAAGGATGATGACATGTGGTACATTATGGATTCATTGGGTTTTAGGGCAAAATAGTCATTTCACTAATTAGAGGATATTTTTAATATTTATGGATTTTAAAATGTCAAATAGCATTAATTAAAGGAAAAAGAAAATACAAGAATTTTCTCTTCTATCTTCTCCAATGTGGGGTTCCAAGAGGCCAAGGTAAGAATGCTATTTTTGATTTTTCTCCCTAAATTGCTTGGATTTAGGGTTAAGACATGAAATACAAATTTGTTCTCCATTGAATTCTCTTTCAGTTGGTATAAAAATTTCATGGAATTGTTGAAGGATACTCTTGAATTTTGAGGAGAGATAATTTAGTGTTTAGGGATCCAAATGAATTAGAATTGAATTATGGAAGATTATGTGATGTTCTATTAATTCCATGCTTGATTGAAGTTGAAATTGATGTATTCTTGATGGAATACCATTTGGTTAATTAGGGTTTAATTTGGGGTTTAAGGATTCAAGTTGAATTTGGAGTTTTCATGAAAGAAAAATGTTGGAATAACATAATTGAAGGTTAATTTTGAGGTGTTGGAATGGTTAAAGCATGTTAAAGATCAAATTTATGAATCTGCCCAGAATTTTAGTATGTGACAGTGAGTTTGGAAATTCACAATAAATTCCATAAAAATAATTAGAAAGTGATACTTATATCATTGTATTCATGGTTCAGTCTAGTTTCTTTTAAAACAAACGGTGACTGATTTCGATTTTTATATCAAAAGATATGAATTTTTAAGTGATGAAAGGTCAGAAAACAGAATAGCAGTCTGCTCCGAAATTCAGCATTGTAATTGACTTTGAAAATTCGTCATAAATCATACGAGTTGAATTTGGGCTATGAAATTATATGGTTGAAAAGCTTATCGAATCTAATTTTTGTCAAAACAAACGGAATTGAATTTTGAGTTGTAGATTATTTTATAGAAATATTTCTTTGAAGGTAGCGCAAACTGACAGATTATAAAATGGATGTCTTATTGGTATTATTAATTGTGCATGTAAGGGATGAATTCGAAGCATTCCAGTAAACATGAGAAATTGGAAATTCAATAGATAAAGCAAAGGATCAAACTTGAAGTTTTCTTAAGTTATTCAATTTAATTTGGGATAAGAAGTGTCAAGGTGAGTGCAATTGCATACATATCATGACACATTGATGTTTTATACATCATTGGGACGCCTTGCGATGAGCCCACCCAAATTTTATTGTCATTATATTTATGTCATGGAGCATATGATTGACATATTTTAAATATGTCAAAAGTCGAATATAAATGCATGGATCACTAGTTATATATGATGTTGAATGTTATTTCGAGTATGAACTGCCCAATGTTAAATTATGTTGATATGCATTGCCATGGATGAAATAAATATGGAATATATGCCCAAGTATGTCATTGAAGGACAGGGTATAGTTGGCATGCCATAGAGCTCAGCAGCACGCTGCATACTCGGTTTAGCACTAGAGTGTATATAAAGGACACTTGGTGCATATGGTATGCACGACCTTATGTGTATTAGCACTTCGGTGCATATTTGACTCGTATACCAAGGTCCTCATAGGCTTATATTTGGGCTATGATTTATTGGTTAATAAATGATAAACAGGTGAATAAGCTTATGAGCTTTTGGAACAAATGGCAAGTATATTGGTATGAAATTTATATCCGGTTTATATTATGTTAATATATGATTAACATGATGGTAATACATATCTAGTGATCATGATGCATTTATGCATATATGGCATTGTAGCGATGTCTCTTTTTCTCATTCATCGCTAAAATAAAAAACAAGGATTTTTGAAAAGTATTTTTGAAAGGTGTTTGTGATTCTTTTGGATATAAAATATTTATTCCATGGGGTTTTAAAAGAAACCGCATTAAAAAAATGGAGTCGCCACCGGCCACTTAGGTAGGCCGGACACCATAAAACCAGAGATTCAAAAGACAGGGTTCGGGAGTCGGTTACAGATGGGGAAGGATTAGCACCCCCACACCGCCCAAAAATTGGTACTTTAATAATTACCGCTTTATTAATATTGGATTTTTCGGATTAGAGTGACGATTATTTTAAAATTCGGTCATAATTGCGAATAAATTTTAAGGGTCCTGTTACCCGAGAATAAACGCCCAACCACTATCACTACGCTTGATACTGGCCCCGTTTACGCTCGGATAAAAGGACACCGCATTAACAAGTTATAAATCATATGCAATCTAAGTGACAAAAATATGAAACATGGCAAAATATTTAAATGCAATAAATATTAACATAATAAAATACTAATCTAATAAATGATATACTAGATTAAAACATGCATATATACATATTATTCTAAACAATAGATAAAAACAACTTTAACAAGTTAGAACAGCAATGTAGGAATAATTATGTTATATGTAGACGAACAAATATTTAAAAAGACATACATGCTATTAATAAAACATATTTCAACATATATGAACAATATATTATACAATAAAGAAGACACACTAACACGTAACCTAAAAGCCAAGAAAACATACAATGTGTACAAAAATACAAGAACATGCTGTTTTACGAGTCAGAAAGAACATAGCATGCTTTAATACGAATAACCGGATAAAAAACATGACTATCATTTTTAACACATATACATATAAAAATAAAATACGAGTCATATATGAGGGACATAAAATAAAATAATAGAATATCAATAGATACGATTATAATACAAACATGAATATTTAAAAAGAAAACAGGACTGAAATGAAAGAAAAATAAAAGTCAGTGGCAGAAATTAAAGAATAATAATATGAAATTTAGGGATGAAATTGCGAAACAAACAAAACCTAAAAGGACCAAAATTGTAATTAGACCAAGGGGAAGAGCCAAAATGAAAAATTCAAAAACGCGGGATGGTTAAAGGCGTAATTTTACCATTCAGAAACTGATTCGGTGTAATTTAAGGACTGGATTACAAGATTTTGAAATATCAGGGGGACTGGGATTGTAATTATACCATGCGGCAAGACAAAAACGAAAATATTGAAAACGCGGCGGGATTAAGTGTGTAATTTACCCATTTAGCAAAATAATAATAACTATATAAGCCCCCTTTTAGGCCGAAATCAAAATTTTAGCCATTTGTTTCATTTTCTGATTTTTACAAGAACCATGTTCTTCGTTTTTCTCTCAACTGTTCTTCTAAAACCCAGAATCTGGCGGTCGGCCGCAGCTAACCGGCGCCGGCGAGCTTCCAAAACACACCAAAATAACCCTTATTTCATCCTCAACACGAATCCTAGGTTGGATTCAGAGGATATACCTTTATTCACCCTAGATCTAGAAAATACGAAGCGAAATTTTTTTTTTAAAACCAAAACGAAACCACAATGGGGTCTTCCCCTCCTTTTAGTTCACCATCTATGGCTTGTAGAAGCCGAAAGGCTTATCACTGAGGAAGGGAAGACCCACAAACGACGCCGGTAAGACTACTCTCTTTTTTTTTGTTTCTATTTTTTCGTATATGTATGTAAAAAAAACAAATAAGAAAAGTACCACTGGACTTGCGTTGCTTCTTTTTTGTATTTCTAAAAAAACTTGTTACAATACTCTCTATTTTTTTGTTACTCCCCTCCTCTTTTACAAAAGTTCCCGTTTCATATATATTATTGCCTCTGTTTTGTTGCAAGTTGCATCTTGCTTTTTCAGATCTGAACTGACAATTTTGCTTGTTGTCTTGGGCATGTTACGAAACACGGGATCGAATATCGGCGCGGTGGCGGTATGGACATCTCGCCCGGCCCGGCCAGATGGCGTTCTCGGCCGTTAGATCGATCTCGATCTAACGGTCGAGATGGCTTGAAGAACGATCGGCTGGATGAAGCCTCGATTTGATGAGACGGCTCGGATCTTGATCTTGACACGTGGAGCTCCGCGATGGAGGAGCCGGGATAAAAGCGCGTGGATGGACCACGCGCGCGTGGCACTCAAACGGTCCATACGTGTGGAAACACGCGCTGCGCGATATTTTTGACTTCTGGTTTCAACGTGGGCGTTTGAACCAGATCTTGATCCAACGGCCCACATTTACCTGCACATTGTAATTAGATAAGATTTAGATTTGGGCCAACCGGGCCTTGTAATTGGACTTGGACTTGGACTGTAAATTTTATTTGGGTTTAATATATTTAAATTTTTTTATTTTATCAGCCCAATAATATTAATAATAATAATAATATAATTATAATAAACAATATATATACATGATACAAACATATACTTATACAAGTATAACATATTGGCATACATACATATAATCCTGCCCATAATTATCATAACATCTATATATGTTAATCATATACGCTCATACTCTAAATATATACGCGACACACATTCATCTAATACGTATACATACATAGATTATAATATACATGCACACACTTTATACATATTAGTAACACTCATACAAACAATAAACATATAATATAATAAACATACATGCAACACTAATATGTATTTACAGGTAAAAAATGAGTGATTACAGTTGCCCCTCTTTGCTTGTTCTCATGGAATGGGAAACAAAGCAAAGATTCATAAGCACTCATTTTTATCAGACTTCCCTGTTTGTAGCTTTGGAAAAACGAGTTCTTTTGGACATCTCCGATCTTCCTTGGCTGAATCTTCAGGCTCGTAAGTTCTTCCTATATAGAGCTTCGTCACCTTCAGATCTTGGAGCTACAGGCTCTTCCTATATAGAACCCTTCATTTCGAGACTGTAAAGCTTGGAGTCCTTCCTATATAGAACTCTTCGCCTTCAACGCTGGTTTCTCCTATATAAAACCTTTTGTGTGCTGATAGATTTTTCTGATCGGGAGTTCTTTTTGAGATTTTAGGGTTCTCTCTCTATGGAATCTTCCACTGGGGCTTGAAAATGCAGGTTCCCTTTTTTTTACGAGGCTGTTGCCATTTTTGAACCTACGTTACTAAGACTGCCGCATCATGCCCGAAGGACTTACTGATGACCCGAAAGATTTAACACCACGCTCGAAAGACCCTACGATGACCCGGAAGGATTTAACATCGTGCCCGAAGGACTTACCGATGACCCGAAGGATTTAATATCCGGATCGACGCCGACATGGCTGTTGTTTTATAGGGACTCACGCCGATATCTTTGCCACATCATGCCCGAAGGACTTACATCGATGACGAAGGATTTAACACCACGCTCGAAAGACTTACCGATGACCGAAGGATTTAACATCGTGCCCGAAGGACTTACCGATGACCCGAAGGATTTTAATATCGGATCGACGCCGACACATTTGTCGTTTTATGGGGACTCACGCCGATATTCGCCACATCATGCCCGAAGGACTTACCGATGACCGAAGGATTTAACATCATGCTCGAAAGACTTACCGATGACCGAAGGATTTAACATCGTGCCCGAAGGACTTACCGATGACCCGAATGATTTAATATCTCGGATCGACGCCGACATGGTTGTTGTTTTATAGGGACTCACGCCGATATGCTGCCACATCATGCCCGAAGGACTTACCGATGATGACGAAGGATTTAACACCACGCTCGAAAGACTTACCGATGACCGAAGGACTTAACATCGTGCCCGAAGGACTTACCGATGACCCAAGGATTTAATATCTGGATCGACGCCGACGTGGTTGTTGTTTTATGGACTTTGTAAATTCTTGATAATTCTTCAAATACTGTTTAGGAACAAGCAAAATTGACATGCCCCTATCTATATGATGCATGTAATGTTATGCTTTTTTTCTTTTTTTTTCTTTTTCTTTGTTAATCTTATGTCTGAAAAGTCATTCTTTTGATTTCTCTATTTCCTTTACTTTTGCGGTATGCTCAATTTTGATCTTCATTTCTGTCAAATTTTGCTCAATGGGCATCTGCTCTTGTTTGTTTGCACGAGCACCCGTCTTTCTTCTTCGGAGTTTCTGTGTACTTCACCAACAAACATTATATCATGTGTGTGCAGAGATTCTTACTATTCTTTCTGTTCTGTATTGCCCCATTCGATCGTGCTCGGCTATCTTCTAGTTCTTTTGACCCAATATTCCGAGTATTTGCTAATTTCGTCATTGGGGTGAGCGAAATGCTTCTTAACCTCGATCTTCTTGTTGCCTCTTGACGGACACCATTCATCGATCTCTGTGCTTTAATTCTTTGGAAACTCAATGTTTATTTTTTTACGTCCCTTCACTTTGTAAGCTCATTCTTGTCCTGTTTCGTCCTTCATTTTCTTGAACCAAACAAGGCATCGTGGCTGGAATTTGCTTCTTGTTCTTGAGCTGTCTGACACCTATACCTCTGTTATCATCTTCATTCTATGCATTGTGAGGTCATTTCTGGTTAGGGGCTCCCATAGTATCCGCCTCCTTGTGTTCTGGATCTTACCCTTGAAGTAATACGTGGAAATTTTTATTGCTTTAACTTGTCAATTTGTTGATTGGTGTTCCACTGAAGGGTATCATTTAGATTAACATACAAGATTTTGAAAACACAGCATAGGAGCTCTGGATATCATGTGCAAGAGTGGCTTAGATTCAACCACTTGGTAATTTAAAGATGTGAAGTCTTTCCTGGTGACTCGGTTCATCCTCATGATTACCGCGTTGCTGCAGAGTAATACTCTTTCTCAATTCTCATTATCTACTCCGCCCCCAAAAGGGTAGGCTTGTATAACCACTTGAGCGCAGAAATATTACTCTAGGAATAAAGTTCTGGGTGGTGCGAGTTTTAATTTTTCCATGATATCGCCTATTTTCTTTCTTTTCTTTTTTCTTCTTTTTTTTGTTTTTGTTTGAGGAAATCAATTCGTCACAGTCCTTTGTCTTGAGGACAACGATGGAGCAAACAACACTGCCCCAAGTTACTCGGCATAGTCACGATTTGAAAATATTACCATCACTCATGAAGCTAAGGTTTCTTGAATTGGATGATATATCTCCACCCTATCGCTTCAGTGGAGTGCCCCAAAATTTCCATACTCTTATCCGAACAAGCCTATTACCAGGTTTCGAACATAGGAGTACTTTTTATTATTATTTTCATTTCCTTATTTTCATTTCTTTTTTTCTTCCTTTTTTGTTTTGTTTCTTCTTTACTACCTAGAAGATTATGCCTAGAGTTTCAATTTCAAGCAACTCTACATGGTTGACATTTAGAGCTTTTTCGTCCTTGAATATCATCGAAAGAGTAATAATCTCGTTTTGCTGACCAGAGTCCGGTGGGGAAGATCACACATTATCGTTGTCACGACATCTATCTAATGTCACATCTTACAATTGATATCCAGCGTCCTACAACGGCGAGAAAATATCTATGTGCTTTCAAAAACATTATATGTTAAGCGAAATGTGTCCTTTATTGAAAATAAAAACCAACAAACATGCCCCATCACAAAAGATCTTTGCCACATGGGGGCCACATAGAGTTGATCCCTTGTATTACTTCAGGAAGGTATTTTAATGTAGTGACATCTATGGCTTCTTCAGCACTATGTAGACTTGCTTCTCATCCTTGGTTTTCCACTGCTTGATCAGCTCTTGTGTCAGGGTTCCATCATTGACCAGCTTCTTGATTTCCTCCAATAAAGGTCTACATTTTCTGGTGGGATGTCCCGGTGCCCCCATATGGAATTCGCATGTGCTATTCGAATCAAAACTATGGGCATACAGATCAGGTGCACTCTTCATCGGCCTAGGAACAAGATAGTGACCCTCTACCAGATGAGGCCAAATGTCTGAGATAAATGTTCCAAACACTTCCAAATTTGCACTCGTCCGAGGAATTTTCCTTGATGCCCCCGATTTGTCAGTCTGTCTCCTTCGTTTACGACCACGCGAACCCCGGAGATGACACTCATTTACGTCTCCATTCTTATCTATCTTATCTTCGATTCGGTCCTTAGACTTAGACCCCAATTTTCCTTCTTTGACTGCGTATTCTATTCTTTCTCCAATCGCCATGAAATCTTCGAATTTGTTTCTCGATTTTTCCAGCATCATATCGAAGAATGGAGAGGGAAGCGTTGCATGGAACAAGGGAGTCAACTCTTCTTCTGCTATAGGAGGTTGGACTTGGGTCGCCAGACATCGCCATCTTAATGCATATTCCCTGAAGCTTTCACTTGGTCTCATTTTCTCATTTTGAAGAAACTGTCGACAGGGTGCTAAATCTAAAGCATATTTGTATTGATCCAAGAAGGCATTAGCGAGGTCACCCCATGACCTAACTTGGTTTCTGTTCAAACGATTATACCACACTGCTGCTGGTCCCGTCAGGCTATCATGGAAGTGGTGGATCAACAATTCTTCGTTCTTCATGTATCTTTCCATTTTTCTACAAAACATGGTTAGGTGAATCTTCGGGCAGCTGGTTCCGTCATACTGCGCAAATCCGAGAACCTTGAAATCTGGAGGAATGACCAAATCAGGGACTAGGCAGAGTTCCCTCGTATTGAAGACATTTATCTTATCTTTCTTCTTAAACTCTTTCTCGATTTTTTCTTCTAACTGGTCAAGCCTCGACTCTTCAATTCGTTCTATTTTCTGATTAATTCTGCCATTGAACCCCATGTATTAAATGATGAAGTGCCATGCGATGATAAAACAATGTAAAAAATGTGATGCAAATGCAATGCATGAATGCAATAAAGCATTGATTCCGCAAGTGATTTGTCCTTATAGAACATCTTTCATTCAGACCGAAAGGTTTCGTTACATCCGGTATTAGGGTTTTACAGATATCGGTGAGCCCTGGCACCTAATGTCTTAACCTCATTCAATAGTTCCGTCAGTTTTCCTTCGCGGTCCAATGCCGGGTCCATATTCTGGCTTATTGGTGCTGCTGCATCGGCTAAATCTGCTACCTGTTGAGCTACTTGTCGGGCTTGAGTTATAACCATCTTCATGTCCTGGTCTTTCTCCCGTATTGTTTGCTCGGTCTTTTGTAGCTTAACGGTCATTGCCCCAGCACGGATCTCACTGGTATGTAAAGCAGTCTCAAGTCTCACTGTCTGCTCTTTGAGTGCTGCGTTTTCCATTTGGAAGGCTTGTGATTCATTCCTTTCCTGGTGCAGACTTGATTTCAGGATATCTTCCATGGCCAGACTGCTTTCCAACTCATTTTGGATAAAGTCGCGTTGGCCCTCAGCTTCTTCCAGCTTCTTTGATAATAATCTGATTTTATTCTTACTATTTTTGCATTTCTGCTTCCAGCGTTCTGAACCGTTCCTCAGCTGAATCATACCATTGACCCACTCTTCCGCGGTGTCACCCAGACCGAAACTTTTGAATTCAAAGTGCAGCTTCTGGTACTCGTCTTGTACATTCTTTGATTTCATGCTAAGATTGTGCCTCTCATGCTCGAGCTGGTCGCGCTTGTGTGTAAGTTCATCTTCTAAGACGCTTTTATTATTGACTCCTAGCTTTATCCCGTTTGAGTGACCCACTTCTGTGTTATCCGAACCTTGGGCTCGGTATTGACCTTCCTTTGACTTTGCCCCTCGGGCAACGGCTGGCTGGATGAAGAATCGGGGTTGTCCGTCTTCGAAATCCAAAATTCCCATTCTGATAAGATCTCGAACTCTGTCCTTCAGGGCTCTACAATTTTCAGTGTGATGACTCGAATCGCCTATGTGGTAGCTGCACCGGACACGCCTGTTGTAATCTTTCGGATAAGGAGGTTTTCTTGGTACAGACTTCATTGGTATGATAAGGTTCCTTTCGACAAGCAACGGAAGTAACTCGGTGTATCTCATGGGTATTGGATAATGTCTTCTGATGTCATTAGACTCTCGAACTTCCCCTGGTTTTGCCTCTGTTCCCTGGGTATCCACCCTAGATATGCTACTTGTCTGCTTCTTGAGATTGATCACAAAGGGATTCGATTTGTCATATTTAACGATGTTGTCTGTTTTGACATTCTGACCATTCTGTTCCACATTCTGCTCCCCGACCGAATCTTTTCTGAGTTCAACATGCTGCTTGCCTTTCATCATGGCATTCATCTCGGACATCTGCTTCTTTAGTTCTTGTAATTCATCTTGTTTGTCACCAGGATTGACACTGCTTACCGAATCTGCTCTGGTGTCCTTGAATGGTTCTTCTTCGGCTGTCCCCGGTCTAGTCTCGGGATGGAGCTCTGTAATTGGACCCCCTTCCTTTAGGTCAAAGAACCTTTGGTCCATCATGAACAATCTTCTATTATGGGAGAAATCACTCGGGAATCAATGCCCACACACACTGGAATGTGAATGCAATGGTATGCAAAAACAAAGCAAAAAGAAACCAAGTCAGTACCGGACAAAAATGATAAGTACATAATAAAAGGGTAAATTAAATGCGATAAGCAAACAAGACAATCCTATTTACATTCCATTTAAGACACCTAGGTTATCCGCATGGCTCTAACAGGGTGGGTTTCTATGTGTTCTCTACATGCAGTTTTGGTTCTAGGAGGTACCCGAATTGTCCTCGCTGTCCTCTACTAAGAGTAGCAAGGCCCCCGATCATCACCCATTATAGGCTCCTTTCAACCGAGTTCAATTCAGGGGGACCCATTCGCTTATGCCCGCATTGAAGGGCGATATCCTTACGAAAGCATAAGGTACTCGAGCCCCGAAGGTACTTGCTAGGCCCATACGGGAGAACGATATCTCCACGAAAGCATTAGCGTTTTCCCTCCACTTAGAAAGATAGGTTTATATGCCATACTTTAAATGCGTTAAAAATAAACGCGCAATTATGACCGAATGTTAATTTAATAGTCATTTTAATCTGGAACTTCCAATATTAGTGAAGCGGTAATTATTTCAAAAGCTTGACTCTCATTTGTTTTAAAAAAAAACAAAAAAAATGTCCCAGCGGAGTCGCCATCTGTAGTGATGTCTCTTTTTCTCATTCATCGCTAAAATAAAAAACGAGGATTTTTGAAAAGTGTTTTTGAAAGGTGTTTGTGATTTTTTGGATATAAAATATTTATTCCATGGGGTTTTAAAAGAAACCGCATTAAAAAAATGGAGTCGCCACCGGCCACTTAGGTAGGCCGGATACCATAAAACCAGAGATTCAAAAGACAGGGTTCGGGAGTCGGTTACGGATGGGGAAGGATTAGCACCCCCACACCGCCCAAAAATTGGTACTTTAATAATTACCGCTTTATTAATATTGGATTTTCCGGATTAGAGTGACGATTATTTTAAAATTCGGTCATAATTGCGAATAAATTTTAAGGGTCCTGTTATCCGAGAATAAACGCCAACCACTATCACTACGCTTGATATTGGCCCGTTTACGCTCGGATAAAAGGACACCGCATTAACAAGTTATAAATCATATGCAATCTAAGTGACAAAAATATGAAACATGGCAAAATATTTAAATGCAATAAATATTAACATAATAAAATACTAATCTAATAAATGATATACTAGATTAAAACATGCATATATACATATTATTCTAAACGATAGATAAAAACAACTTTAACAAGTTAGAACAACAATGTAGGAATAATTATGTTATATGTAGACGAACAAATATTTAAAAAGACATACATGCTATTAATAAAACATATTTCAACATATATGAACAATATATTATACAATAAAGAAGACACACTAACACGTAACCTAAAAGCCAAGAAAACATACAATGTGTACAAAAATACAAGAACATGTTGTTTTACGAGTCAGATAGAACATAGCATGCTTTAATACGAATAACCGGATAAAAAACATGACTATCATTTTTAACACATATACATATAAACATAAAATACGAGTCATATATGAGGGACATAAAATAAAATAATAGAATATCAATAGATACGATTATAATACAAACATGAATATTTAAAAAGAAAACAGGACTGAAATGAAAGAAAAATAAAAGTCAGTGGCAGAAATTAAAGAATAATAATATGAAATTTAGGGACGAAATTGCGAAACAAACAAAACCTAAAAGAACCAGAATTGTAATTAGACCAAGGGGCAGACCCAAAATGAAAAATTCAAAAACGCGAGATGGTTAAGGGCGTAATTTTACCATTCAGAAACTGATTCGGTGTAATTTAAGGACTGGATTACAAGATTTTGAAATATCAGGGGGACTGGGATTGTAATTATACCATGCGGCAAGACAAAAACGAAAATATTGAAAACGCGGTGGGATTAAGTGTGTAATTTACCCATTTAGCAAAATAATAATAACTATATAAGCCCCCATTTTAGGCCAAAATCAAAATTTTAGCCATTTGTTTCATTTTCTGATTTTTACAAGAACGATGTTCTTCGTTTTTCTCTCAACTGTTCTTCTGAAACCCAGAATCCGGCGGCCGGCCGCCGTATTCTCCGCCGCCGGCCGCCGCTAACCGGCGCCGGCGAGCTTCCAAAACACACCAAAATAACCCCTATTTCATCCTCAACAAGAATCCTAGGTTGGATTCAGAGGATATACCTTTATTTGCCCTAGATCTAGAAAATACGAAGCGAAATTTTTTTTTTAAAAACCAAAACAAAACCACAAGGGGTCTTCCCCTCCTTTTAGTTCACCATCTATGGCGTGTAGAAGCCGAAAGGCTTATCACTAAGGAAGGGAAGACCCACAAATGACGCCGGTAAGACTACTCTCCTTTTTTTTGTTTCTGTTTTTTCGTATATGTATGTAAAAAAAACAAATAAGAAAAGTACCACTGGACTTGCGTT
Organism: Hibiscus mutabilis; assembly: GCA_019671005.1. Taxonomy (NCBI): domain Eukaryota; kingdom Viridiplantae; phylum Streptophyta; class Magnoliopsida; order Malvales; family Malvaceae; genus Hibiscus; species Hibiscus mutabilis. The sequence continues at coordinate 34,117,199 of CM033740.1, read as the reverse complement.
GCTTCTTTTTTGTATTTCTAAAAAAACTTGTTACAATACTCTCTGTTTTTTTTTGTTACTCCCCTCCTCTTTTACAAAAGTTCCCGTTTCATATATATTATTGCCTCTGTTTTGCTGCAAGTTGCATCTTGCTTTTTTCAGATCTGAACTGACAATTTTGCTTGTTGTCTTGGGCATGTTCTGAACACGGGGACTGAATATCGGCGCGGTGGCGGTATGGACATCCTGCCAGCGGCCAAACACGTTCTCGGCCGTTAGATCAGATCTGATCTAACGGTCGAGATGGCTTGAAGAACGATCGGCCTGGATGAAGCCTCGATTTGATGAGACGGCTCCAGATCTTGACACGTGGAGCTCCGCAGTCGATGAGTCAGAACGCGTGGATCTTACGCGCTCGTGGGATATTAAAGCGTCCGCGCGTGGACCACACGCGCGCGTGGCACTCGAACGGTCCATACGTGTGGAACACGCGCTTTGGCGATATTTTTGACTTCTGGTTGCATCGTGGCGTTGGATCAGATCTTGATCCAACGGCCCGCCTGCTTCCCCGCACATTGTAATTAGATAAGATTTAGATTTGGGCCAACCGGGCCTTGTAATTGGACTTGGACTGTAAATTTTATTTGGGTTTAATATATTTAAATTTTTTTATTTTATCAGCCCAATAATATTAATAATAATAATAATATAATTATAACAGCAATATATATGCATGATACAAACATATACTTATACAAGTATAACATATTGGCATACGTACATATAATCCTGCCCATAATTATCATAACATCTATATATGTTAATCATATACGCTCATACTCTAAATATATACGCGACACGCATTCATCTAATACGTATACATACATAGATTATAATATACATGCACACACTTTATACATATTAGTAACACTCATACAAACAATAAACATATAATATAATAAACATACATGCAACACTAAGATGTATTTACAGGTAAAAAATGAGTGATTACAGGCATATTATGACAAATGGAAAAGCATGAAAGTCTTATGACATTGGCACATAGTAAATAATTACTAATGCAATGTGAAAGTTGATGAATTGGCATATATCATGTTATATAAACATCGCCATGAAGTCGAATAAGTTCAAATTATTAACTTCGCTTATTGCCTCACTAAGTTCGTACTTAGCGTGTGTTTGATTGTGCACACGTAGGTGGTTCGAATCATTGGAGTAAGCAAGGCGTTGTATCAAGTTCAGAAATTTTCATCAAGCTGCAGCAGTAATGACATCCTACTTGAGGATTTTAATTTATTTTAGTGGCATGTATAAGTGGGATAATTTTTTCTATTTTAGTTCAACGTTCAATATTTTTGAACAGTCAAATTTATTTTTTTTCAAAGTAAAGGAGCTCCGATTTTGTGTATTAGTCGATATAAATATTTTCAAAGGTTTTAAATTTATGAAATTTTTGAATAAAAATCATGTTATTGTTCTGTGGCATCTCTGACTTATATTCGATAATCGAATACGAGAATGAGGTGTTACAATAAGTGGTATCAGAGCTACAGGTTTAGCCGGTTCTAGATCCAAACCGAGCTTGTTGTCAGTCAATAAGTGTATACATGCCACTAGGATGTCATAATTACTGTTTGGATGCTCGAGTGACTTGATGCAACTGCTTATTGAATTGATTGAATAAAGTTATTGATGTCTGAAGTTGAGAAATCGTGTCGAGTGATCGAACAGTTAGGTAAGAATGAGGCCTATAAAAGTAATAATAAGGTTAATCATTAATCATTTTTCGCTCAATGTGATGTTAAAGTGTTGGTGAAGCTGGAAATGCCTAATTAAACCAAGGTTTATTATTTCGAACCCTGGATATGATTTTAGAGAAAGTTCAACCCCAAGATCCTTAGACTTTTATTACTAGAGAGATGGGAAGTCTTGAAGTGTTCGACTTCAGGTAGGATATTTATGGAAAACCAATGTCGATAGGCTATTGGTTTAACAAATATAAAGATGATGCTAGAAGGGCTTCATTATGGTGATCAGGAAAAGCCCAATATGATAGTAACTTATCCTTTGGGATATAGCACAAGGGTATGTCAAATTTATAAGAATTACTCGATAGTAATTCAACGAAATCAAATTTTTAGTAAGACTTAATAGAGTTGCCTCTTTATGAATTGTTATTTCGTTGGGCATGGAATAATTATGGGCCTATTGTGTCATTATGAATTTATGCTCGAAATGAATAAATTTGAAAGGAACTAGAAAGTTTGTAGATTGTAATGATGAGGAAAATATTAGATTTTCTGATCAATTTGATTCGGTAGTATTTTTAAAGAAAATGTTATCTTAAGGATGTAAGAACTTTGTAGATTATGTTAAAAACATACAAGTACTCAAAGGTGAACTTAGAAAGTATCCCAACTGCCAATGAATATCATGATGAGTTACTTCAGGAACTGCGAGAGTTACCATATGATCGTGAAGTGAAATTCAGGATTTAGGTTTTCTCTGGCACTGAATTTATATCAAAGGGTATTGTACAAAATGGCTCTTATAGAGATAAGAAAGTTAAAGGTTTAGTTATGTGAAGTATTGGATTGGGGTTTTATACGACTTAGTATATTACCTTAGGGAGTTACAATATTGTTTGTGAAAAAGAAAAATAGTTCAATGAGATTATGAATTGATTATCGTCAATTAAATAAAATGGTAGTAAAGATTAGATAATTGATGTTGTAGATTGATGATCCCTTCAATCAATTGAATGGAGCAGAAGTGTTCTCCAAAATTAATCTTCAATCGAGGTATATCAATTGAAGGTCAAGGAGGAGAATATTTCTAAAACTGTTTTCAATACACTGTTTGGGCACTATGAGTTCATAGTGGTGTCTTTTTGGCCATGCTAATGCTTCAGCAACATTCATGGATTTGATAAATTGAGTGTTATAGTCGTATTCTGATCGGTTTGTCGAGGTATTCAATAATGATGTTTTGAGTATCTAATGACTAGGGAAGATTATAATTTATAGTTCAGGGTGATATTACGGATTTTACAAGAAAATAAATTGAATGCCAAATTGTTCAAGTATGGATTCTAGATACTTAAGGATTGTCTAAATGTGAATTTTGGATATTTGAAGTCTCATTTTTAGGCTATATTGCCGAGACCAATGGAATTCGATTGGATAAGGGCAAATTAGTAGCATGTGTATCATGGCAAATTAAGACTCATAAGAGAAATTATTCGACTCATGATCTGGAGTTAGACACAGTAGTATGTGATTTAAAATTTTGATATCATCATTTATATGGTGAGCGATGTTATGTCTTCAAGATTATAAAAGTTCAAAAATGCTTGATGACCGAAAAAGATCAGACCTATCCTCAAGGGTTATGATGTTGTGATTGACTACTATCTTGAAAAAGTCAATATGGTAACCAATGCACTTAGTTGGAAGATATTCTTTACTTTAAGAGCAATGAATGTGCAACTATATTGGAAAAAGATTGGTATGTTAATTACAGAACTTTAGCTCAGACCTATTCATTTAGGTCAGATTAAAGACTTTTATTGAAAGATGAAAATGTTGCCAAGGTTAGAACAAATTGAAAATGGTAAAAATAAAGACTTCAAAGTTAAGATAGTAGCACTAGTATTAATACGTCTGAAGTTAATAAGGATTCCCTGTTATTTAATGATACGTCCCATAATAGGTTGGGATGTGTATTGATATAATGAGGCTAAAGTAGTAGTTGATGTATTTAGCCAAAAGTCATTCTTTGCCTTATAAGCATTAAATGCCCAATTATATTTAGGGGAAAATAGTGTATTAATTACACAGCTTCAGCTTAAGTCTACTTTGACAAATCGGATCAAAGATTTACAGATGAAAGATAAAATATGCTTGGAAAGAATTCAGTAAGGTGGAAAAGAAAGTTGAGTTAGAGAATTATTGGATCATATAAGATTGTGAAAAGAGTTGGTCAGGTGGATTATCAGTGTAGCCTTACCTCCGAAAATGGACAAGATTCACAATGTATTTCATGTATCGATGCTCAAGATATATCGATCAGATCCTTTACATGTTATTAAAGGAAATAGAGATTCAGCCGTATTTGGTTTACGAGAAAGAACAGATAAATATTCTGGCACATGGAGTCAAAGAACTAAGGAATAAGATGATCCCGCTTGTTAAAGTTCTTTGGCAAAATCATGAAGTCGAAAAAGTGACTTAGGAAAGAGAAAAAAGATATGAGAAAGCAGTTTCCTCACCTTTTTGAACCAGGTACGTATTAAAAAATTGAGGACAAATTTTCTTAAGGGGGAGAATTGTAATATCCCAATTTTTTTCTAGTGACCAAAATGTAAATTTTGAAAGTTTTGTGTCTAAAGTATAAACTTTGGAAAAGTTTAGGGACCAAAGTATAATTTTCAAAAGTTATGTATTTTAACACCGTAAATGAATAGTTTACCTCCAAGAATGATGTTTCTGTGTTATTCGAATTTTTCGTACGGAGTTTGTATTAATGGCTATAAAGCGATAAAGTTCAAAAAAAAATTGGATAATCGGATCTAATCGAATAACCAGGATATTTTGAAGGATGATAAGGCAAGGTTAATTATGTCATTTTACATGTCTAAGACATTTTCTTTCTATCGGAAGAATATGAACCCTTGGATTTAAGTTGATTTTCCATGTTAAATATGAGCCGTTTGATAAAAATGGCAAGATCATAATTTTGGAAAATTATAAGGGCAAAGCAGGTAACTACTAACTTAAGATTAAATATAGGCCATTGGATGAAGGATGATGACATGTCGTACATTATGGATTCATTGGATTTGAGGGCAAAATAGTCATTTCACTATTTGGAGGATATTTTCAATATTTATGGATTTTAAAATGCCAAATAGCATTAATTAAAGGAAAAAGAAAATACAAGAATTTTCTCTTCTATCTTCTCCAACGTGGGGTTCCAAGAGGCCAAGGTAAGAATGCTATTTTTTATTTTTCTCCCTAAATTGCTTGGATTTAAGGTTAAGACATGAAATACAAATTTGTTCTCCATTGAATTCTCTTTCAGTTGGTATAAAAATTTCATAGAATTGTTGAAGGATACTCTTGAATTTTGAGGAGAGATAATTTAGGGTTTAGGGATCCAAATGAATTAGAATTGAATTATGGAAGATTATGTGATATTCTATTAATTCCATGCTTGATTGAAGTTGAAATTGGTGTATTCTTGATGGGATAACATTTGGTTAATTAAGGTTTAATTTGGGGTTTAAGGATTCAAGTTGAATTTGGAGTTTTCATGAAAGGAAAATGTTGGAATAACATAATTGAAGGTTAATTTGAGGTGTTGGAATGGTTAAAGCATGTTAAAGATCAAATTTATGAATCTGCCCAGAATTTTAGTATGTGACAGTGAGTTTGGAAATTCACCATAAATTCCATTAAAATAATTAGAAAGTGATCCGTATATCATTATATTCGTGGTTCAGTCTAGTTTCTTTTAAAACAAATGGTGATATATCAAAAGATATGAATTTTTAAGTGATGAAAGGTCAGAAAACAGAGTAGCAGTCTGCTCTAAAATTCAGCACTGTAATTGACTTTGAAAATTCGTCATAAATCATACGAGTTGAATTTGGGCTATTAAATTACATGGTTGAAAAGCTTACCGAATCTAATTTTTTTGAATTCTGAGTTGTAGATTATTTTATAGAAATATTTCTTTGAAGGTAGCGCAGACTGACAGATTATAAAATAAGTGCCTTTTTTGTATTATTAATTGTGCATGTAAGGGATAAATGCGAAGTGTTCCAGTAAACACGAGAAATCAGAAATTCAGTAGATAAAGTAAAGGATCAAACTTGAAGTTTTCTTAAGTTATTCAATTTAGTTTGGGATAAGAAGTGTCAAGGTGAGTGCAAGTGCATACATATCATGAGACATTGATGTTTTATACATCATTGGGACGGCTTGCGATGAGCCTATCCAAATTTTATTGTCATTATATTTATTTCATGGTGCATATGATTGACATGTTTTAAATATGTCAAAAGTTGAATATAACTGCATGGATCACCAGTTATATATGATGTAATATTATGAATGTTATTTCGGGTATGAACTGCCCAATGTTAAATTATGTTGATATACATTGCCATGGATGAAATAAATATGGAATATATGCCCAATTATGTCATTGAGGGACAGGGTATAGTTGGCATGCCATAGAGTCCAGCAGCACGCTGCATACTCGGTTTAGCACTATAGTGTATATAAAGAACACTTAGTGCATATGGTGTGCACGGCCTTATGTGTATTATGGTGGGCACGACCTTATGTTTATTAGCACTTCGGTGCATATTTGACTCGTGTACCCAGGGTCCTCATAGGCTTATATTTGGGCTATGATTTATTGGTTAATAAATGATAAACAGGTGAATAAGCTTATGAGCTTTTGGAATAAATGACAAGTATATTGGTAATAAATTTATATCTGGTTTATATTATGTTAATATATGATTAACATGATGGTAATACATATCTAGTGATCATGATCCATTTATGCATATCTGTCATATTATGACAAATGGACAAGCATGAAAGTCTTATGACATTGGCATATAGTAAATCATTACTAATGCAATGTGTTGATGCATTGGCATATATCATGTTATATAAACATCGCCATGAAGTCGAATAAGTTTAAATTATTAACTTCGTTTATTGCCTCACTAAGTTCGTACTTAGCGTGTGTTTGATTGTGCACACGTAGGTGGTTCGAATCATTGGAGTAAGCAAGGTGTTGTATCGAGTTCAGAATTTTTATCAAGCTGCCTCAGTAATGACATCCTACTTGAGGTTTTTAATTTATTTTAGTGGCATGTATAAATGGGATAATTTTGTCTATTTTAGTTCAACGTTTAATATTTTTGAACAGTCAAATTTATTTTTTTCAAAGTAAAGAAGCTCCGATTTTGTGTATTAGTCGATATAACTATTTTCAAAGGTTTTAAATTTATGAAATTTTTGAATAAAAATCATATTATTGTTCTGTGACATCTCTGACTCTTATTCGATAATCAAATACGAGAATAAGGTGTTACACTTCTAAGCTTTTGTTGAGCCACTTACATTCTGACCTTATCGGTAACTTATGCACTATAATATTCGTATCCAATCTCGGCATATCTTGATAAGTCCAAGCAAAGATGTCTTTGAACTCTATAAGAAATTTTATAAAATCCTGTTTGGTTTTGTGATGAAAAAATGGTGCCAATCTTTACCTCTTTTCTTTCTTCATCGATCTCTAAATTGAGAACCTTCATTTCTTCTTGGTTGGGTAGGATATGTTTGTCCTTGCTTTCCATTAATCTTAGCAATTTGTCTAGGACCTTGCATTCTATCTCTTTTTCCCCTTCATCAATTTCTGCCAAACACATGGGTTGCTCGAAATCTATCTCGGGATTATATTTAGAATCATTCATACAGTTAATAACAGGGACACTACACAAGTTTATAAATGAATATGTATTGGGAAGGGAAATGAATATTCTTATAGAATGAATGAAATAATGAATAAAATAAAGGGTAAACTACACCAGCAGTCACCGAACTATGGTTTCTTTCTTATTTTGGTCACCGAACTATTTTTTTGGCAAAAACATCACTAACATTATGTTTCCTTCCTATTTTGGTCACCGAACTATTTTTTTGGCAAAAACATCACTAACGTTATGTTTCCTTCCTATTTTGGTCACCGGCCATTAAAAACTTAATAGTTTTGCTGACGTGGAATTTTATTTTATTTTATTTTTTTAATTTTCCATGTCATTTCTTCTCTCTCCTCGTAAGCAATATATGTTATTTTATAATATTTTTATTTAAACTAACAGGATGGTAACACGTATCACTGTCCATTAGTGGAATAAAAGGAATGAAAAACCAATCCTCTTAAAAGCCCAAGTTTATATAATTATAAAGTCCATTTACAATATTTAATAACCCAAAAAATTTTATTACAATCCGGCCCAATAGGCCCTTAAATAACAAAAACCCTAATCTGACCAAAACCCTAATGCCCTTTTGTCTTTTACGCAGCCCAAGATTAATGTAGAGAAGCTTCTGGAGCCTCATGCGCCGCACGCGCGATCGTTTAGCTATCCCTCGCACGCTCACGCGCCAAACCCCTTCAGCTCCCCGCGTGCGTGGAGTTCACGCTCATGACCGCTCTTTTCCTCGACTCTCTAGTGGCCCTCTCCACTCGCGTGTAGACATCACTGTTGGTCCCCCGTCTAAGCCCATACATCGGCCACGCCAAGCCACGACAATAGTGATCTCCTCCTTCGACCAGATCACCATATGCAACAAAAAACAAATGACAACAATGACAGTAATATCAGAATTGCAACCACAAACAACAATATCATAAAGCAATTTTTTCAGAAATAAACATGCAAACAAGAAAATCAGAGGCCAACATGAATCCAGCCAAAATTTTCATAACTATTTTACTTTTTTTTCTTTTTAATCATGTAAAACCGGGTATAAATTGAACCGAACATATCTTGTAAACCCGATTGGGGGATTATCAAGAGAAATACAAAAACCAATTTCAAGGCATTATCTTTTTGCTATTGCATGCATATTTAAAAAAGGAAATGAAAGGGAGTTAGAGTTCAATTTTTTTTACCTTTGAAGCATGGTCGTCGCCGCTCGAACCCTCCTTGCCTGGTAATAAGTCAAGGTCTTCGGGCCAGAAGTGGTGAACTGACAAGGAGTTGGGTTTTTTTAAATCGTTTGTCTTTTGAAAAAAAGCGTTTTTGAAGTTCGTTTTTTTTCTTTTTCTCAGATCTAGGAGAAATGAAGGGTTTTTTGGTTAAGCAGGCGTTGCTTTTGGCTTAAAGCGAAGATGAGGTTTGAAAAGTCATTTTTTTAGGTTTTCGGCACCGGATAGCGGCGGAGTACGGTGGCGTTCATCCTCGTTTCAGAGAGAAAAGGAGAGAGTTTTGATTTTTGGGACAAGTTTACAAAGATGACTAAAAAGGTCAAAATTTTGGCCGAGAGGTGTCTTATATACTATTTTAAAATAATAAAATAGTTTATTTTACCTTTAATCCTTCCGTCCCTTGTTTATTGCGGGCGGAAACCATTCTGCGTTTAAAAATTACGTCCTCAGTCCCTCCATGTTTTAAAAATCTTTCAATGCTATCCTCGGGTTTAATTAAGTTTGATTGTTAAAAATGGTTTTATCACTTTTGGTCCCTCCGTGCTTTCAAAAATTTTATTAAGCCATTCCGGTTTTTAAATAACTTCCTAGGTCCTAGTTTTATTTTTTTAATTTTATCTTATTTCTTTTTAAATTTGTTTTCAAAATGGTAAAAAGTTCTTTTCAATCCCTAAAATTTTTGTTTTTGTTTAATTTAGCCCCAAAATCAGTGGTTTTTATCCCCTTTTGCCCCTTTTAGATTTCAATTTTATTATAATCCGGTCCCAAATCCAATAGTGAAACCCTTTAATCCCCTTTATAATTTGTTTTGTTTTTATTTTACCCCTTATTGCATTACACGGTTAATTTTCGATAATTAATTTTGTGTAAGTTTTAATATCGCCCTTATTTATGTTTGATTGTTTTGTTTAATTTATTGTTGTTTTCGAATGTGTTCTGTTTTGTTCATGCCTTATTTTGGTTAGCATATTTATCATAGCATGCATCTTAATTGTCATTCCAATATTCGATCTCTTTTAGTGTTGTCCTTTTTATTTGCTTGTTTGTTTTTAGGATAGTTTAGCTTTTAGAATTTGTTTTAATTAATTTAAAACATGCCATTGGCTTAATGGGGTGTGTGTTTAAATTAATTAAAATTAATTTAATGTAGGTTTTAGGTTAATTGAACCCTTAGCTAGAATTAGCTTTTAAAATTTAATTTTAATTTAAGTTATGCCCTCGACTTATTAGGGTGTAAGTTTAAATTAAGTAGATTAAATTTAGGTTTAGATTAGTCAAAAACTTTGAGCTTTTGGTTCGAATTAATTTAACTTAAATTTTCATTGACTTATTGGGATGAATGTTAAATTAATTAAATTAATTGTGTCACCTCTTTTTTTTTAGGCTAAAATTTCATTTGACGTAGATGAAAACTCAATTAAAATCATGATTATTAATTTGATTCGTTTTAAATAGTATCCTTGGCTTAATAGGATGCTAGTTTAAAATTAGTCAAATTAATCATTTTTATTCAAGATAATCCATAAAATGTTAGGATTTTCTATTTTTTTTTAGGATTTAATTAATTTAGGGTTAATATAGAATAACCTAGTTAATAATTAGATCATTAATTTAATTTTTTTATAATTTAGGACTTTTAGGTTAGAACTTGAGTGGGCCTAGGGTTTTATTTCAAACATTTCCTTGTCATACATTTTAATTGTCATTCATATGACTTTAACACTTTATTTGGACACGTGATTAATTAATTGACTTAAATGATAGAAATGAGGTATTTATTAATTTTTGATATTTGTGTCGTAACAGTCCTGACTCAACGGATGTTGATCAAATATTCGAATTAATTATTATCGTCTGAAGGTAAATTTAATTTGAATTAAAAGTTGACAAGTCATAACTTCATTCTTAACTGTTTGCATCAAGCATAAAGGTGATGTACTTGATTTGAACCGTAAATTAACACGACAATCGGTCTTATTCGATGTCGGTTTAATCTACGGTTTGATGTACAGTCGCCCTTATTAATTAAACATTTAATTAATTCAAGCCCACCAAGTTGAAAAAAGCCTGTTTAATTAAAGTATGTATCCAATTAAGACTATTTAATTAAATTTAATTTAATCTTAATAATTTCCAACAATTAAAAGCAACGTATATTTTGGTATCGATTTCTGGGCGTATTGGGGATGCTAATCCTTCCCCACACGTAACCAAATCCCAAAACCATTTTCAGATAAATCTCTGGTTTTATGGTGTTCAGCCAACCTTAGTGGCCGATGGCGACTCCAACCCTTATTTTATTTTCAAAATACCTCAACCCTTCATTTTCAGACCAAAAACACTAATCTTTGTATTTATTATTCGACCGTTGCCTTGTAAGTTTATAGGAACCATAACTTTGAAAATTAGTTAACACGTACCGATACCCATATAGGCGTATCGATACGACTTTTTAATCCAAACTTTCAAGGATCCCAGTGAGCAAAATCGGTATCAGTATGGCACCGATACCTTTTATAAAATACACTCTCTGTATCGATACGACTTCCCGCATATCGATACCCTTTGTTGCAACGGCCATTTTCTCTTATGGCAGGTACCGACACGAGTCCTCGAGTATCGATACCCAGTGTTGCTAGACAACATTTATTACGGGAAAAATACAGCCCAACGACTATAATTATGATCTCAGCTACTCAAACAGTTAGAAATCAATAAGAGGGTATAAAATCAAGTCTCTAAAGCTTCTTCAACAACTATTCATCAAGTCTAAAGCATTCAAGCACACATCCAATAATCTTTGAGCCTTTATTGTAATCTATTATAAACCCACTTGAGTGATTTCATTGTATCCATTTTATTCAAGTGTTGGGGTTGGAGTGAGCCTAGAGTTGTGCAAACACCTAGGCTTTGTGAGGATTTTCAATTTGCTCCATTTGTAATTCCCTTTGTGATGGTTCTTAAGACTTTGGGGTATAAGTATTAAAGGAGTATGATTATCTCCTTTAGCCTCAAAAGGAAAGCAAATCTAATGGATTTGAGAAATCCTTAGTGTTGATAGCTAAGGTAGTGGATGTAAACCTTGTTGAAAAGGTTGAAACACTATAAATCTTATGTCCCAATTTTTCTTACATTTCCAATTGCTTCCACCAAATTTTTTATTTGCCAATTCACCCCTATTGGCTATTTAGCATTGATTGTTCATCCCAACAATTGTTATCAGAGCTACACTCATTGGAAGGCTTCACATCCTCTTGAGTCGATCCTAAAGTGTTCAATTAATCAATTATTCAAGTCATGGCCTCTACTTTCAGCAACCTTTTTAAGGAATCAAAATCCATCACCAAACCTCCTTACTTCAATGGGGGTAAACTAACCTTATTAGAATAATAGAATGAGGCTCTTCATCAAATCCAACGACTATCTCTTTTGGGATGCAGTAGAAGATAGGACATTCATTCCGATGAAGGAAGAAGGATATGATGAGTTGCAAGAGGTATATGATGAATTGGTTTTGAAATATAAAGGATCAATTTTGAAAAACAAGAAAACAATTTCCGATTTGAAAAACCAAAATTATTCTTTATCCAAAACCAAATTGGAGCTTGAAAGAAAGGTTGTGGATATGCAAGAAAAACAAAAAGTTTTTGAAAATAAAAACCAAGACTTGCATAACCTACTTTCAAGAGTCCATGATGATCACCAAAAGGAAGTAGGTGACCTTAAAGCTTCTTTGAACAAGGTTTGGAATTCTCGTTTTGAAAAAGGAAGTAATTCAATACCCAACCATGTGAGAAGAAACTTTGGTGGCTACAAACATAGAGGCTTCCAAAGGCCCTCTAATGGTAAGAAAATTAGGAGTGTTTGGGGTTCCTAAGGAACTAATTGCTTCTAATAATATTGATGGCATTGTTTCTTGGATTCCCAAGGGAACCAAGAATTTGAGAGCAAATACTCATGGACCCAAAAGAATTTGGGTACCAAAAATTAAGACTTGATTCTATGTTTGTAGGGGAAGCATTGCTACAAAGCCAAAGCATCAAGTGCAAATTCATGGTACCTTGATAGTGGATGCTCAAGACACATGATCAGTGACAATAGTAGATTCTTGGAGCTAAAGCCAAAGAGTGGAGGAGGAGTGACTTTCGGTGACAGCTCCAAAGGCCACATTGAAGGAATTGGTTCAATTGGTAATCACCATTCTATTCTTATTGACAATGTTTTATACGTCAACGGTCTTAAGCATAATCTTTTAATCATAGGTCAATTATGTGATAAAGGTTTCAATGTCCTTTTTGATTTCAATTGTTGCAAAATAATTAACATTGATTCCAACAAAATTGTGCTTAATGGTCATCTTATAGGAAACATTTACATAGTGCATTTAGATGACATGCATATTTCAAATACATGTTTTGCTGCAAAAGATGAGCATGATTCTTGGTTGTGGCATAGAAAACTAGGACATGCAAGCATGAGTGTTTTGGAAAATTGATTTTAGATGAGATCTAGTGAGAGGTTTGCCAAAAATCAAGTTTTCTCTTGACAGAATTTGAGATGCATATGCAAAAGGCTAGCACAAAAGAGTTTCTTTTAAATCCATTAATGATGTTTCTATAAGTAGAGTTTTACAATTGATCCATATAGATCTTTTTGGCCCTATTAGAACTATGAGCTTGGGTGGAAAACAATATGCATTTGTTTTAGTTAATGATTACTCTAGATTTACTTGAGTTCTATTTTCAAGTACCAAAATTGAGGCTTTAGAAAAATTCATCACATTTTCAAAAGTAAACTAAAATGATGTCGGTTACTCTATTTCTCATGTTAGGAGTGACCATGGAACTGAATTTCAAAATCTTGGTTTTGAAGAGTTTTTAAGTCAAATGGAATTAGCCATAATTTTTTAGCTCCTCGAACACCCAACAAAATGGAACTGCTAAGAGGAAAAATAAAACTTTAAAAGAAATGGCTAGAACCATGCTTTGTGAAAACAATTTGCCTAAGTATTTTTAGGCGGAAGCCACTAATACGGCTTTCTATATTGTAAATCGAGTAGTAATTAGGCCTATTTTAAAGAAAACACCTTATGAGCTTTTCAAAAATAAAAATCCTAATATTAGTTATTTTCATCCTTTTGGATGCAAATGTTTTGTTTTAAACAATGGAAAAGACAATTTAGGCAAGTTTGATACAAAAAGTGATGAAGCTATTTTTCTAGGTTACTCTTTAAACTCTAAAGCCTATCATGTATTTAACAAAAGAACTTTAGTGGTTGAAGAGTCAATTCATGTTGTTTTTTATGATAACCTTCTTCCGAGGAAGAATACTTATGATGATGATGGTGTAGGAATTTTGAAAGCCAATGATGGTAAAGAATAATCATCAAAGGTAGAAGAAGTTCCACCAAAAGAAGAAACACAAGATCCACCTCTAGAAACCTTGAAGGACATGTCTCTAGAGGAAAGAGAGATTACCTACCCAAGGGAGTTCAACTATGTCAAAGGTGGTGAGATTTTAGGTGATCCATCCAAAGGGGTAACCACTAGATCCTCTTTTAGAAATACTTGTAAATTTGTTGCATTTATCTCATGCATAGAGCCTAAAAATATCAAAGAAGCATTAAATGATGATTATTAGATATTGGCCGTGCAAGAAGAGTTAAACCAATTTAAAATGAGTGAAATTTGAACATTAGTTGATAGGCTTAGTAATAAATCTATTATAGGTACTAAATGTGTTTTTAGAAACAAACTAGATGAGAGTGGTAACATAGTGAGAAAAAAGGCTAGACTTGTTGCTCAAGGTTACACTCAAGAAGAAAGAATTGACTTTGGTGAAACCTATACACCCATAGCTAGAATGGAAGCTATTAGGATGTTGGTTGCATTTGCATGTTATCATGAATTCAAGCTTTTTCAAATGGATGTTAAAAGTGCTTTTCTAAATGGTTTTATAAATGAAGAAGTGTACGTAGAACAACCACCTGGTTTTGAAGATCCAAAATATCCAAACCATGTTTTTAAACTTTCAAAAGCTTTATATGGTTTGAAACAAGCTCCTAAAGCTTGGTATGATAGATTGTCAAATATTCTAATTGAAAAAGGTTTTGACAAAGGGAAGGTTGATACTATACTTTTTATAAAAAGAAAAGGCAAGAATATTTTAGTAGTTCAAATTTATGCTGATGATATTATTTTTGGTTCTACTAATGAACTTTTTGCCAATAAGTTCCTAAGTTGATGCAAGGTGAATTTGAAATGAGCATGATGGGTGAGCTCTCATTCTTCTTCGGACTCCAAATCAAACAAAGGAAAGATGTCATCTTCATCAATCAAGAAAAGTACATCAAAGATATGCTCACAAAGTATGGCTTAGAGAATATAAAGCCTCAAGCCACTCTTATGAGCTCTTCTACAAAGCTTGACAAAAATGAATGAGGTAAATTTGTTGATCTTAAGCTTTATAGATCTATGATAGAATCTTTGCTTTATCTTACCGCAAGTAGAACGGATATAATGTTTAGTGTTTGCTTGTGTGCTAGATTTCAAGCTAGTCCTAGAGAATCACATCTACAAGTTGTTAAGAGAATCTTTAGATACCTTAGAGACACCCCTTGTTTAGGTCTTTGGTATCCTAGAGACTCATCCTTTAGTTTACATGCTTATTCGGATGCGGATTATGGAGGTTGTAAGATAGATAGAAAAAGTACCTCCGGTACCTGTCAATTCTTAGGTAATATGCTTATATCGTGGTTTTCTAAGAAGCAAAATAGCGTAGCGCTATCTACCACCGAGGAAGAATATATTTTGTTCGGTAGTTTTTGTGCTCAAGTCCTTTAGATGAAGCAACAACTCTTAGATTATGGAATTGATGTAGGTACCATCTTTTTAAAGTGTGACAATACTAGTTCTATTTGTCTCACTAAGAATCTCATCCAACATTCTAGAACCAAGCATATAGAGATTGGACATCATTTCATTAAAGACCATGTCTTGAAAGATGATATAGTTCTAGAGTATGTAGACACGTTGAACCAATTAGCGGATATCTTTACCAAACCTTTAGATAAAGAACGTTTTTTGGACTCTTAGAGAGAGTTAGGGCTTACTAGCCTTTCTTGAACCTTAGAGCCTTGTTTTGTGCTTAAATCTTGCTTGAATTTGGTTTATATTCATGTTTTTGTGATTTTGCTCCTATGTGCATCTATTCATGTTGTTAGGGAGTACGTATATGTTTTTTTCCCATTCATGTTGATCTCATATCGTAATCATGCATATCGATAGAGTAAAATCGAACTTTTGGGTCCCTTGCAGCCAAATTTGTCAAAATTGGTCAAGAAGTATTGATCCGTGGTTTAGCATATCGTCACGGGTATCAAGGGGTAGCGCCAAAGATAGCTTGACCTATATCGATATGGGTCAAGGATCGGTATTTTGTAAACTCGTACGGTATGCACTTTTAGTACGCAACTATTGTGTATCGGCACGCGTGAGTGAAGCTTTTAAATAACATTTCCTACTTTAAATTAAAGTGTATCTCTTTTACCCAAAAACCCTAGCCGAATTTTATCTATAAAAACCCTCTAAATCTTTAGGTTTTTCATCAAATCTCTTAAAATTCTTTGGGGATTTTTGTTTTCAACATCAAACCCAAGTAATCATCATCAAGTCTAGTACAAATCATCCTCTCATTCATCCATTCATCCATAGTCAAGGTAAAAACTTTATTTTCTTTATATTTCGATTTATATCATATTTGTATAGTTGTTATGTATAAAATTTATATATTTAGGATGTATATATCCTTATTTTCAAAGATTTTACAAAAATTTTTTCAAAACTAAAATTTTTTTGTTCGAATATAAAATTATACTCGTATATTTTATTTTCCAGTTTTCAAAGTTTAACTATACTAATTTTTTTTCTTATACTTGTATATGATTTTAAAATATACAATATTTTTTTATCTTACCTTGGTCATTGGATTGAATTCTTAGATTGAATTTGATGTACATGCATACATGTATTTTTGTGGTTTAAATTTTGTAGGTTTTTAACCATGCCTCCCAAAAAGAGATCTCTAAAAGAGATAGGGTCTAGTTCTTCCAATCCAAACCAAATCCCGAAAACAATGGTATAAAACCCAATCTCAATCAACTTTTTATCCATTGTTTTAATGAACTCGAATATCCCAATGCTATGGATTATTTTAAACAATTTCAATCTTACAAAATTCGTCGTGAGCGTGTTGTTTCTATTTTCTTTATGTGCTCCGATAAATTTAACTTTTGTTATCTCGATTTAATGAGGCGATGGAAATTTATGACTTTTTTAAGCATACCTGGCATTCTTTACAAAACTCTCGTTCTTATTTTCTACACAAGTGCCCGGTGTATTTACAATCGAGAGAAAACCAAATTCATAGCTATTGAGTCTTATCTTATGGGGAAAAAAATTCTGACTTGACTCTTCTAAAATTGTCGAATTTTTAGGTATGGATGATGAGGGTATAGATGATAAAACTGATTTTGGTCAAATCTATAGTAGATCCGTAACCGTGCTCGATGTCCATAAGCGTTTTCTTCACCTTCTCATCACTTGGTGGTTTCAACCGTTCGGTGGTAAATGGTCTACCGTTCGCCAAGTCGATGACTTTTGGCTACATTGTTTTTTTGAGGGACAACGTCCAAACCTAGCCCAAATAATGTTTGCCGAGTTGGTCCATCTTGTCCAAAACCGTCATACCACCTTTGTGTCTTTCTTTACCTATGGCACCGCTCTAAGTTACATGTTCCACAAGCTTGAGATAGATTGTTCTTTTGATCTTGGAGTGCCTCTCATCGATCCCATCAATGATCGTTCTCTCCAGCTAGCAAAGCTTACCTTCTACAATGGAGAATGGGTTCACAATGTGGATCTTCCCCGTGGTGCTCAAGCCGATCCCATAGAGAATGTTCCTGATGCTCCGATGGCTTCCGTGGCTCCAATTGCTCAAACTTCTCTCGATGCTCTTTATGGCTTACCTTGATAGGAAGTTTGCTACCTTGGATGCGAGGTTGATTCTAACTTCACTACCTTTGATACTGTATGACCTCCTTAGAAGCTAGAGTTACCTCCATTGAGCAACATCAAGCCTCGATGGATATAACCCTTACCGCATTTCACACCAAATGGCGTGATCATGAGGAAGATGAAGACGAGGATGATAAAGTCGAGGACAACTCTTAAGTTTGCATCTCATTCATTCCATGTCACATTATCTATTAGGATATGAGTTTTATGCACCTTTGTCTTTATTTGGATTTCCTATGTCATTGTGTTTCTATGCTTTGGATTATGTATTCTAAGTTTAAGTTGGATTTTATGTTGCTTTGAATTTTATGCTTAGAATTTATAATATATATGTTGTTTAATTATCTTTGGAGTATTATTGCTTTCTATGCTTTGAGTTTATTGCCCTATTAATTTTGATCTAACAAAAAAGGGGAGAAGTATGAAATAAAATTTTTCAAAGGTTTTTCAAAATAAATAATCTTTTAGCCTTAAAGAAAGGGGGAGTGACATAAAAATTTATTTTGGTTTTGTTATATCAAAAAATGGAGATTGATAAACCTATATTTGATTTCGATATAACAATGACTAATTTGTAAAAAAAGGAATAAATTTTTAAAGACTCACAAATTGAGAAGGATTCGAACTTAAAATATTTTATGAGTGAAACCTTAAACCCCAAAGTTTTTCTAAGTGTTTGGTACTCAAAAATAGCCAATTGTACAGATACGCCATAAAAGACGGATTTTAGCTGAAAAACTATGTTATTTGTAATGGCTATAGGGTATAGATACGCCGTATAGATATCGGATTTTAAACTTGGTAACCAAATTTGAAAAACTATGTTATTTGTAATGGCTATAGGGTATAGATTTTCGAGATATAGCCATTTCTATTCGACCGTTGCGTTACCATTTAAACTTGGTAACCAAATTTGTTAACACGTAGTATCCCTTATAGGCATATTGCGACTTTTATTCCAAACTTTCAAGGATTTGAGCAAAAGATTTTCGAGATCTTTGCATTTACTATTCGATATCCTTTATAACAACATTTATTGGAACCATAAATTTGAAAATTTTGTTAACATTTATAGGCATATTGATCGACTTTTTATTCCAAACTTTTCAAGACAACATTCTCAAGCAAAATTTAGAAATCAATATAAGAGGTACCGATATCCGGTATAAAATCAATAAGGGTATAAAATCAAGTCTCTAAAGCTTCTTCAACAACTATTCATCAAGTCTAAAGCATTCAAGCACACATCCAATAATCTTTGAGCCTTTATTGTAATCTATTATAAACCCACTTGAGTGATTTCATTGTATCCATTTTATTCAAGTGTTGGGGTTGGAGTCAGCCTAGAGTTGTCAAGCAAATCCAACAATCTTAGCCTTTTTGTGAGGATTTTCAATTTGCTCCATTTGTAATTCCCTTTGTGATGGTTCTTAAGACTTTGGGGTATAAGTATTAAAGGAGTATGATTATCTCCTTTAGCCTCAAAAGGAAAGCAAATCTAATGGATTTGAGAAATCCTTAGTGTTGATAGCTAAGGTAGTGGATGTAAACCTTGTTGAAAAGGTTGAAACACTATAAATCTTATGTCCCAATTTTTCTTACATTTCCAATTGCTTCCACCAAATTTTTTATTTGCCAATTCACCCCTATTGGCTATTTAGCATTGATTGTTCATCCCAACAATTGTTATCAGAGCTACACTCATTGGAAGGCTTCACATCCTCTTGAGTCGATCCTAAAGTGTTCAATCAATCAATTATTCAAGTCATGGCCTCTACTTTCAGCAACCTTTTTAAGGAATCAAAATCCATCACCAAACCTCCTTACTTCAATGGGGGTAAACTAACCTTATTAGAATAATAGAATGAGGCTCTTCATCAAATCCAACGACTATCTCTTTTGGGATGCAGTAGAAGATAGGACATTCATTCCGATGAAGGAAGAAGGATATGATGAGTTGCAAGAGGTATATGATGAATTGGTTTTGAAATATAAAGGATCAATTTTGAAAAACAAGAAAACAATTTCCGATTTGAAAAACCAAAATTATTCTTTATCCAAAACCAAATTGGAGCTTGAAAGAAAGGTTGTGGATATGCAAGAAAAACAAAAAGTTTTTGAAAATAAAAACCAAGACTTGCATAACCTACTTTCAAGAGTCCATGATGATCACCAAAAGGAAGTAGGTGACCTTAAAGCTTCTTTGAACAAGGTTTGGAATTCTCGTTTTGAAAAGGAAGTAATTCAATACCCAACCATGTGAGAAGAAACTTTGGTGGCTACAAACATAGAGGCTTCCAAAGGCCCTCTAATGGTAAGAAAATTAGGAGTGTTTGGGGTTCCTAAGGAACTAATTGCTTCTAATAATATTGATGGCATTGTTTCTTGATTCCCAAGGGAACCAAGAATTTGAGAGCAAATACTCATGGACCCAAAAGAATTTGGGTACCAAAAATTAAGACTTGATTCTATGTTTGTAGGGGAAGCATTGCTACAAAGCCAAAGCATCAAGTGCAAATTCATGGTACCTTGATAGTGGATGCTCAAGACACATGATCAGTGACAATAGTAGATTCTTGGAGCTAAAGCCAAAGAGTGGAGGAGGAGTGACTTTCGGTGACAGCTCCAAAGGCCACATTGAAGGAATTGGTTCAATTGGTAATCACCATTCTATTCTTATTGACAATGTTTTATACGTCAACGGTCTTAAGCATAATCTTTTAATCATAGGTCAATTATGTGATAAAGGTTTCAATGTCCTTTTTTATTTCAATTGTTGCAAAATAATTAACATTGATTCCAACAAAATTGTGCTTAATGGTCATCTTATAGGAAACATTTACATAGTGCATTTAGATGACATGCATATTTCAAATACATGTTTTGCTGCAAAAGATGAGCATGATTCTTGGTTGTGGCATAGAAAACTAGGACATGCAAGCATGAGTGTTTTGGAAAATTGATTTTAGATGAGATCTAGTGAGAGGTTTGCCAAAAATCAAGTTTTCTCTTCTTGAGAATTTGAGATGCATATGCAAAAGGCTAGCACAAAAGAGTTTCTTTTAAATCCATTAATGATGTTTCTATAAGTAGAGTTTTACAATTGATCCATATAGATCTTTTTGGGCCTATTAGAACTATGAGCTTGGGTGGAAAACAATATGCATTTGTTTTAGTTAATGATTACTCTAGATTTACTTGAGTTCTATTTTCAAGTACCAAAATTGAGGCTTTAGAAAAATTCATCACATTTTCAAAAGTAAACTAAAATGATGTCGGTTACTCTATTTCTCATGTTAGGAGTGACCATGGAACTGAATTTCAAAATCTTGGTTTTGAAGAGTTTTTAAGTCAAATGGAATTAGCCATAATTTTTAGCTCCTCGAACACCCAACAAAATGGAACTGCTAAGAGGAAAAATAAAACTTTAAAAGAAATGGCTAGAACCATGCTTTGTGAAAACAATTTGCCTAAGTATTTTTAGGCGGAAGCCACTAATACGGCTTTCTATATTGTAAATCGAGTAGTAATTAGGCCTATTTTAAAGAAAACACCTTATGAGCTTTTCAAAAATAAAAATCCTAATATTAGTTATTTTCATCCTTTTGGATGCAAATGTTTTGTTTTAAACAATGGAAAAGACAATTTAGGCAAGTTTGATACAAAAAGTGATGAAGCTATTTTTCTAGGTTACTCTTTAAACTCTAAAGCCTATCATGTATTTAACAAAAGAACTTTAGTGGTTGAAGAGTCAATTCATGTTGTTTTTTTTATGATAACCTTCTTCCGAGGAAGAATACTTATGATGATGATGGTGTAGGAATTTTGAAAGCCAATGATGGTAAAGAATAATCATCAAAGGTAGAAGAAGTTCCACCAAAAGAAGAAACACAAGATCCACCTCTAGAAACCTTGAAGGACATGTCTCTAGAGGAAAGAGAGATTACCTACCCAAGGGAGTTCAACTATGTCAAAGGTGGTGAGATTTTAGGTGATCCATCCAAAGGGGTAACCACTAGATCCTCTTTTAGAAATACTTGTAAATTTGTTGCATTTATCTCATGCATAGAGCCTAAAAATATCAAAGAAGCATTAAATGATGATTATTAGATATTGGCCGTGCAAGAAGAGTTAAACCAATTTAAAATGAGTGAAATTTGAACATTAGTTGATAGGCTTAGTAATAAATCTATTATAGGTACTAAATGTGTTTTTAGAAACAAACTAGATGAGAGTGGTAACATAGTGGGAAAAAAGGCTAGACTTGTTGCTCAAGGTTACACTCAAGAAGAAAGAATTGACTTTGGTGAAACCTATACACCCATAGCTAGAATGGAAGCTATTAGGATGTTGGTTGCATTTGCATGTTATCATGAATTCAAGCTTTTTCAAATGGATGTTAAAAGTGCTTTTCTAAATGGTTTTATAAATGAAGAAGTGTACGTAGAACAACCACCTGGTTTTGAAGATCCAAAATATCCAAACCATGTTTTTAAACTTTCAAAAGCTTTATATGGTTTGAAACAAGCTCCTAAAGCTTGGTATGATAGATTGTCAAATATTCTAATTGAAAAAGGTTTTGACAAAGGGAAGGTTGATACTATACTTTTTATAAAAAGAAAAGGCAAGAATATTTTAGTAGTTCAAATTTATGCTGATGATATTATTTTTGGTTCTACTAATGAACTTTTTTGCCAATAAGTTCCTAAGTTGATGCAAGGTGAATTTGAAATGAGCATGATGGGTGAGCTCTCATTCTTCTTCGGACTCCAAATCAAACAAAGGAAAGATGTCATCTTCATCAATCAAGAAAAGTACATCAAAGATATGCTCACAAAGTATGGCTTAGAGAATATAAAGCCTCAAGCCACTCTTATGAGCTCTTCTACAAAGCTTGACAAAAATGAATGAGGTAAATTTGTTGATCTTAAGCTTTATAGATCTATGATAGAATCTTTGCTTTATCTTACCGCAAGTAGAACGGATATAATGTTTAGTGTTTGCTTGTGTGCTAGATTTCAAGCTAGTCCTAGAGAATCACATCTACAAGTTGTTAAGAGAATCTTTAGATACCTTAGAGACACCCCTTGTTTAGGTCTTTGGTATCCTAGAGACTCATCCTTTAGTTTACATGCTTATTCGGATGCGGATTATGGAGGTTGTAAGATAGATAGAAAAGTACCTCCGGTAGACTGTCAATTCTTAGGTAATATGCTTATATCGTGGTTTTCTAAGAAGCAAAATAGCGTAGCGCTATCTACCACCGAGGAAGAATATATTTTGTTCGGTAGTTTTTGTGCTCAAGTCCTTTAGATGAAGCAACAACTCTTAGATTATGGAATTGATGTAGGTACCATCTTTTTAAAGTGTGACAATACTAGTTCTATTTGTCTCACTAAGAATCTCATCCAACATTCTAGAACCAAGCATATAGAGATTGGACATCATTTCATTAAAGACCATGTCTTGAAAGATGATATAGTTCTAGAGTATGTAGACACGTTGAACCAATTAGCGGATATCTTTACCAAACCTTTAGATAAAGAACGTTTTTGGACTCTTAGGAGAGAGTTAGGGCTTACTAGCCTTTCTTGAACCTTAGAGCCTTGTTTTGTGCTTAAATCTTGCTTGAATTTGGTTTATATTCATGTTTTTGTGATTTTGCTCCTATGTGCATCTATTCATGTTGTTAGGGGGAGTACGTATATGTTTTTTCCCATTCATGTTGATCTCATATCGTAATCATGCATATCGATAGAGTAAAATCGAACTTTTGGGTCCCTTGCAGCCAAATTTGTCAAAATTGGTCAAGAAGTATTGATCCAGGGTTTAGCATATCGATACGGGTATCAAGGGTAGCGTTTCAGTATAGCTTGACCTATATCGATATGGGTCAAGGATCGGTACCAGGTAAACTCGTACCGGTATGCACTTTTAGTACGCAACTATTGTGTATCGGTACGCGTGAGCTGAAGCTTTTAAATAACATTTCCTACTTTAAATTAAAGTGTATCTCTTTTACCCAAAAACCCTAGCTGAATTTTATCTATAAAAACCCTCTAAATCTTTAGGTTTTTCATCAAATCTCTTAAAATTCTTTGGGGATTTTTGTTTTCAACATCAAACCCAAGTAATCATCATCAAGTCTAGTACAAATCATCCTCTCATTCATCCATTCATCCATAGTCAAGGTAAAAACTTTATTTTCTTTATATTTCGATTTATATCATATTTGTATAGTTGTTATGTATAAAATTTATATATTTAGGATGTATATATCCTTATTTTCAAAGATTTTACAAAAAAAATTTCAAAACTAAAATTTTTTTGTTCGAATATAAAATTATACTCGTATATTTTATTTTCCAGTTTTCAAAGTTTAACTATACTAATTTTTTTTCTTATACTTGTATATGATTTTAAAATATACAATATTTTTTTATCTTACCTTGGTCATTGGATTGAATTCTTAGATTGAATTTGATGTACATGCATACATGTATTTTTGTGGTTTAAATTTTGTAGGTTTTTAACCATGCCTCCCAAAAAGAGATCTAGAAAAGAGATAGGGTCTAGTTCTTCCAATCCAAATCCAAATCCCCGAAAACAATGGTATAAAACCCAATCTCAATCAACTTTTTATCCATTGTTTTAATGAACTCGAATATCCCAATGCTATGGATTATTTTAAACAATTTCAATCTTACAAAATTCGTCGTGAGCGTGTTGTTTCTATTTTCTTTATGTGCTCCGATAAATTTAACTTTTGTTATCTCGATTTAATGAGGCGATGGAAATTTATGACTTTTTTAAGCATACCTGGCATTCTTTACAAAACTCTCGTTCTTATTTTCTACACAAGTGCCCGGTGTATTTACAATCGAGAGAAAACCAAATTCATAGCTATTGAGTCTTATCTTATGGGGAAAAAAATTCTGACTTGACTCTTCTAAAATTGTCGAATTTTTAGGTATGGATGATGAGGGTATAGATGATAAAACTGATTTTGGTCAAATCTATAGTAGATCCCAGAATCGTGCTCGATGTCCATAAGCGTTTTCTTCACCTTCTCATCACTTGGTGGTTTCAACCGTTCGGTGGTAAATGGTCTACCGTTCGCCAAGTCGATGACTTTTGGCTACATTGTTTTTTTGAGGGACAACGTCCAAACCTAGCCCAAATAATGTTTGCCGAGTTGGTCCATCTTGTCCAAAACCGTCATACCACCTTTGTGTCTTTCTTTACCTATGGCACCGCTCTAAGTTACATGTTCCACAAGCTTGAGATAGATTGTTCTTTTGATCTTGGAGTGCCTCTCATCGATCCCATCAATGATCGTTCTCTCCAGCTAGCAAAGCTTACCTTCTACAATGGAGAATGGGTTCACAATGTGGATCTTCCCCGTGGTGCTCAAGCCGATCCCATAGAGAATGTTCCTGATGCTCCGATGGCTTCCGTGGCTCCAATTGCTCAAACTTCTCTCGATGCTCTTATGGCTTACCTTGATAGGAAGTTTGCTACCTTGGATGCGAGGTTGGATTCTAACTTCACTACCTTTGATACTCGTATGACCTCCTTAGAAGCTAGAGTTACCTCCATTGAGCAACATCAAGCCTCGATGGATATAACCCTTACCGCATTTCACACCAAATGGCGTGATCATGAGGAAGATGAAGACGAGGATGATAAAGCTGAGGACAACTCTTAAGTTTGCATCTCATTCATTCCATGTCACATTATCTATTAGGATATGAGTTTTATGCACCTTTGTCTTTATTTGGATTTCCTATGTCATTGTGTTTCTATGCTTTGGATTATGTATTCTAAGTTTAAGTTGGATTTTATGTTGCTTTGAATTTTATGCTTAGAATTTATAATATATATGTTGTTTAATTATCTTTGGAGTATTATTGCTTTCTATGCTTTGAGTTTATTGCCCTATTAATTTTGATCTAACAAAAAAGGGGAGAAGTATGAAATAAAATTTTTCAAAGGTTTTTCAAAATAAATAATCTTTTAGCCTTAAAGAAAGGGGGAGTGACATAAAAATTTATTTTGGTTTTGTTATATCAAAAAATGGAGATTGATAAACCTATATTTGATTTCGATATAACAATGACTAATTTGTAAAAAAAGGAATAAATTTTTAAAGACTCACAAATTGAGAAGGATTCGAACTTAAAATATTTTATGAGTCGAAACCTTAAACCCCAAAGTTTTTCTAAGTGTTTGGTACTCAAAAATAGCCAATTGGGTACAAGAGTACAGATACGCCATAGGTCGTATCAGTACGGATTTTAGCTACTGAAAAACTATGTTATTTGTAATGGCTATAGGGTATAGATACGCGTATAGCCATATCGGTATACCATTTAAACTTGGTAACCAAATTTGCTTATGAGTATCGGTACGCCTTATTGCGTACCGATACGGGGTTAAAGATTTTCGAGATCTTTGCATTTACTATTCGACCGTTGCGTTATTAGTTTATTGGAACCATAAATTTGAAAATTAGTTAACACGTATCAATACCCTTATAGGCATATTGATACGACTTTTTATTCCAAACTTTCAAGGATTCCGGTGAGCAAAATTGGTATCGATACGGTACGACCCGTACCGATATCCTTTATAAAATACACTCTCTGTATTGATATGACTTCCCACGTATCGATACTCCTTTGTTGCAACGGCCATTTTCTTTTATGGAAGGTACCGATATGATTCCCCGAGTACCGATACCCAATGTTGCTAGACAACATTTATTGCGGAAAAATGCAGCCCAACAGCTATAATTATGATCTCAGCTACCCAAACGGTTGGAAATCAATAAGGGGTATAAAATCAAGTCTCCAAAGCTTCTTCAACAACTATTCATCAAGTCTAAAGCATTCAAGCACACATCCAACAATCTTTGAGCCTTTATTGTAATATCTTGTAAATCCACTTGAGTGATTTCATCTGTATCCATTTTATTCAAGTGTTGGGGTTTGAGTGAGCCTAGAATTGTGAAAACACCTAGCCTTTGTGAAGATTTTCAGTTTGCTTCATTTGAGAAATCCTTGGTGTGGATAACTAAAGTAGTGGATGTGAACTTTGTTGAGAAGGTTGAACCACTATAAATCTTGTGTCCCAATTTTTCTTACCTTTCCAATTGCTTCCACCAAATTTTTTATTTGCCAATTCAGCCCTCGGCCATTTAGCATTGATTGTTCATCCCAATTGTCTAAAATTTACCCTAAATATATACATACATGATTTTATAAGTAATAGTTCTATTAATTTATGTTACATTAATAAAAAAAAATACAATAAATAATTATTTCTATTAAAATATGTTTAGTTGGCAAACATGTGAAATCTGTAGCGTTTCCAACATTCCAATAACCAATCATAATATTCATTACCATTTTTTTTAAAATAAAATAACCCAACAGATCAAGAGATTTAAACAAGAACAAAATCATGCAGTTCATAGAATCTTTAAAAAGAAAGAGGTGGGGACCTGTGGGTAAAAAAACGCATAACCGAAGAAGAATGTATTATTATTTAGTATATTTAGTAGTTAGTGAAGTGGAAGAAAAAAGAGAAGAGCCACGTTGATTCATGATGACACAACACAAGCAAGGGAGTGTTTGTTCGTGGAGTTTATGTACGGCTCTATCTTGTTCCTGAGATGCCCATGTTTTTTGCCTTCTGCATACCTCCACCTTCCTCCTCTCTGTCTCTGTCTCTGTCTCTGTCTCTGCTGCTTTAAATTCATAAGTTCTAACATTATTGTCCAAACCCAGCTCCTAGAATTGTCTTTTACTTGCTAGGGTGTTGGAGGGAGGCATTCAACTTTTTTCTCTCTTAAAAGGGTCTGAATCTGATCAGTCCTCTGTTTTATTTGCGGTGAACTTCTGAATTCCCCAGCTTCTTGTTGTTTAAACTTCAGATGATCTTTCTGTTGAAGTTTTTTGAATTTGGTTTTTGTTGTTGCAGGTAGTAGAGGTTGAGTGCCGAAAAGATGAATACCAGAGCAAGGATGTCTCTGCAGTCTAGGAAAGTTCCATTGAAGCATGAAAAAGTAATCACTAATCGTAGTTATCAATGGCTAAACTGGGATCTCTTTAATTACTGATTATTATTCCAGTGCTCTAGATAGGAATGTGATTAGTCCACTTAATCATCTTCAATTTCAACACAACACTTTAAAGGGTTGAAAGTTCCTGGAAGATTTTTTAAAGCTCCGGAAAATGTAAACTTTATAGGCTTAATAAAGCTGATTGTGCCTTAACTCTTTTTCTCTTTGAAGGAGAAGGCAGAACTGTAGCCAACCTTGACCAATGAGAGAAAAATGGCCCTTCAACAAGATGTATAGATTTCTTTTCCCAGACAGAGTTGCAAGTTTGGATTTCATTTTATTCTCTCTTTTGTTGATTGTAATGAAATTTGAAAGCTTTAATATTTTATCTGGTTGATAAACTGAAGAAGAAGCTTAGACAAGAAGAGAACATCCATAGAGCTTTGGAGAGAGCTTTTAATAGACCTTTGGGAGCTTTACCTCGTCTTCCTCCCGATCTCCCTCCTTCAGTTAGTAATTCACCATTGTTCTTTCCTTCAAAAATTTGAGAACCTTGAAGGAATAAGTTGAGGAAGTGATTAAAATTGCTCGTTCTTTGGGTTTTGATTTTGTAGACATTGGAGCTTTTAGCCGAAGTGGCGGTGCTCGAAGAGGAGATTGTCCGGCTCGAGCAACAAGTTGTACACTTCAGACAAGACTTGTATCGAGAAGCTGTCTATACATCATCTTCAAAAAGAAACACGGAGAATCCCGCTGATTTGGGAGAGGCTTGCCTGGATAATCCTAGACATCAGCAACCGAAAACTTTAACTCGAGATGCATTGACGGCAAGTCATCTGCGATCCTTCTCGGGTGAGTTTTATGGCTTTTCTAATGTTTCATGAGTCATGTCAATGCCATTGAACTTTATTCTTCATTGTTGTTTCAGATGATAAAATAGAAAAAGAGAATCAGTCTTGTACTAATTCCACAAAGAGCAATAAAGGACCCTTGGTACATAAAAGCCAATCTATTGGAACTCCTTCGAAGAGACCTTTGATCGATGCGAAGCCAGCAGAGAAACTCTTAGATCCTCCGAGACCGCAGGCATGAACCAGTTTCATTTCATTTGAGTTATAGCAAGACTTATTTGCAGCTAAGTGTGTATGACATGCTTTACATTTTCAGATACAATGCAGAGTGAGGGACCAAGGCAATGGAGAAGCAAGAAATATAAGCATCACCGACGAGAGACTGTTGAGAGACGATGGACCGAACAAGGTTTCGGAGGAACTTGTAAAATGTCTGTCCAGCATTTTCTTAAGAATGAGCTCAGTAAAGAGAAATCCTACTGCAGAAACTTTCCCTTCTTTATCATTGTCTGTGTCCCAAGAAAGCAGTGAAGAAACTGGATTTCGAGATCCTTATGGCATTTGTTCAAATTCTGGAAGGAGAGATATTGGCCCATACAAGCATTTAGTTTCAATTGATGATGACTCGATCAATCTAAATCGAACTTCAATTTCTTTGTTTCTGTTGCACATATTGAAGTAAGTCATCATTTCTTTGTTCAGTTGATGTATTTTCTAGTGCCTATCAAAATTCTAAAGAATTGTGATGGTTTTTTTGCTGCATTTCTCAGACTCCTGCTTGCAAAACTTGCGTCCTTGAACTTGCAGAACCTTAATCATCAAGAGAAGCTTGCATTTTGGATCAATATCTACAATTCCTGCATGATGAATGTAAGTCAAGGATCGACTCTTAAATATAAACCGAAAAGAATTAGGCTTGTATTTCATATTTGAACTAGTGGCTTAACTTATATATAAAGATCCATACAAGTTTAAACGATCGCTCCCGTACCCCACAGTGTCTTTATGATGGTACTTTATGTTTCAATGCATTTAATTTCTGGTATTATACTTGGTTTACTCCAGTAGATTGAATCAGTTTTAACACTTGATATTGATTCAGACATTCTTAGAACAAGGAGTACCAGAGAGTCCAGAGATGGTTGTGGGAATGATGAGAAAGGTAAGGATGTCCCAGAAACATGATTTTGTTATAAAATTGTTGCATGTTAATACAACCACCTTGGCCTAACAGCAATTCAATTGGCAACCATAAATGTTGGGGGACACCAGCTGAATGCAATAACTATAGAACATTTCATTCTCAGATTGCCCTACCACTCGAAATTTGTAAGTGGTACCTCGTTTTACTTTGTTTTGCAATCATATCTTTTCTTTCCCTTGTCAGTTTGAATTTGATAATGAAGTCTTCCTTGTCATATAACTTGAGTCTTGGTCAGAAATTTCCAAAGGGTGCCAAGAATGATGAGATGACTGCCAGGAGCATGTTTGGTCTGGAACTGTCTGAACCATTGGTGACATTTGCCCTTGCATGTGGAAGCTGGTCCTCTCCGGCTGTAAGTTTTTTTTGTATCAGAGTTAGTCATCATCTACTCACAGTGGTCCTTAATAATTGACTCCATATATCGTTGTCACTTGTCACCCGGTTTTAATGCCATTGCTATTATTTTCTTTATTCTTTCTCCTTTATATTTTAGCTCCAAAGCACCTTACTAGTTATCACATAATACTGATTATTGATTTGTCGATCGAAGGTTCGAGTATATAGCGCTTCTCAAGTTGAGAGCGAATTGGAAGTGGCAAGGAGAGAGTACTTGCAGGCTGCAGTTGGAATCTCATCAACAAAGTTTGCAATCCCAAAGGTGTTGGATTGGTACTTGCTTGACTTTGCTAAGGACTTGGATTCCTTGCTCGATTGGATTTGCCTTCAATTACCTAGTGAGCTAGGAAAAGAAGCACTTAAGTATCTCGAAAGAGCCCAAAGTGAGTCTCTCTTACAGGTTATTCAAATTCACTTAGAATTTTGCTTACACAGTTCCAAGGGTGTGTGCTGTATTGCTTTTGTACAGAGTCTTAGATCAAATACCAAGTGTAGAATAACTGTAAGTAGTTGTGCATTTCTACATGTAATTAATAAAAGTTTGGGGAAGAACAATAACAAAAGCCAGTCTTTTTCTGATTCGAGCCTAGTTTTATGGATCCATGCCTCAAACTAATATCACAGGATGCCTAGTTTAAGCTATATCATCGAAAAGAGGGGAACCCTGAACTACTTGATAATTAAGAATGTGAAGTTTCATTCAAGAGAAAAATTGTGTAAGTTTCGATTAGTGTGCATGCCCCTTTTAATGGAGAAACTGAACAGAACTACAGAAGTTCAAACTAACATTATGCAGATATCCACAAGCTGGTCCATAAGAAGCAGGCCAGTTTTTATTTTTATTTTCCCATGTTAAAATCAATGCAAGGCATGTTAAAGACCCTTTTCTATGCTAGCACCTGCTGGACCCATTGTGATATGTTTGGACAACTATTTTTGGCAAAAGAGAAGATACCAACTTAAGTTAAAATTCCTGCAATCTAATTTGGAAGTAATACAAGAGTTAAAAAATCCATGTTTGCTAGGGTCATATTTGTTGCTCACATAGAGATTTTAGTTGGAATATGACAAAGCTAGCCGAGGGCTTTAATTATCATAAACCAATGCCGTCCGACTGTTAAGAAACCCTGAAAGAAGGGTCTGAAGGGATCGAAACTTTGTCTTGGGCTCAAAACAATTTAATGCCAAGACAAAGTGGTCCTAATTTCTTCCCCCCATATGTGGACTACATGCATCAATCAACTCATATAAAGCCTACATGGAGCAAAGGACATTACAGCATTTGCAAGGTGGCCATAGCTAATTCTAAAGCAGTGAAGCCTTTAGTTTTCATGGTGGTTCTGGTACATTTAATACTTCATTCATTTACCCATGTTACCCTCTGCTAAGCAACACTATAGAGAAAGTGTTTTGTGCTTTAATTGTCAATTTCTTTGTAGAACACACTTGTGAGCTTATATATGCTCAAGTGTTAAGTTTTGGGTGAGAGCTTAGAATTGCAAACAATCAGCCTTGTGAGGTTTTCCCTAGTTTGTTAATTTGTTTCTCTTGTAAGAGAGGATTTAACAAGACTTTGGGGTATAAGTCTTGTGTTGTAAGGGTTATCTCCTTGAGCCCGGGAAAAAGGAAAGAAATTCAACATTGAATTTGGGAAAATCCTTAGAAGCTAAGGTAGTGGAAGTAGACTTTGGTTAGAAAGTCAAACCACTATAAATCCTTATGCCAAACTTTTAAATTCCATTCCTTCCACCTCTATCACTCAAAAACCAATCCACCCCCTCTTGGCTATCTCGGTTGATCAAACGAGCCTCTCAACAAGCTCGATCCTTTTACACTATATTCCTGGAATCAAAGGGATCAATCATTTATGCCTAAAAATCTGGAACAAAGTATTATGCGTCAAAATTTAATCAAATTATTTCTAAACATTATATACACTAACTTAGAACATAATTCATCACCAAAATAAGTACCAAACATGCATTAACTAAAAAGCACACCACATGCATATTTGCATTTCAAATCATCAGATATTTAACATAACTTAGTTTATCAGTCATCGTCCCATTCACAAACACAAAATATTAACAAAAGTCATATTCAAAAGCTAGAAATTACCAAGTGTTGCAAACCATCCCTTTAGATTTGATAATCTTTCCACCATATAAATTACCTCTTCTAGATTTACTCAAATTAATAACTCTTAATATATAACTCAAAATCAAGATCCGTTTGTTTTAAATGAATCTAGACTTTCGTATGGTTATGGAATATAAGGCTCACTTTCTGATTTATCTTGTAAAATTTTAGGTGATTTTTTAAAGTCGTTACTAAAATTGTTTCCTAAGAAATTTGCTGCCAATTTTTTATGATCTTTCAGCATTCAAATATTCATATATTGTAAAATACATATTGAAATTGATCCTCGTGTATCTTAAACAAAACTAGACTAAATCACGTTTACAATGATATATATAGCATTTTCTAATTATTTTTATGGAATTTAGGGAGAATTTTCAAACTTACACTAGCCGACCATACTCAGAGTTATTGTAGATTAGATTTTTGTTGAAAATGGGTAAATTGCCCTTATGGTCATCCAACTTTGTAAACTAACGGGATCCTTATGGATTTTTTTGGGGATTCTTACAGTAATTTATATGGGTACGGTTTGGTTATCTCACAGTTCAGGTATAGCAATCTCTGCGCCCATCCCCATTTGAGCTTCGATGATAAAACTTTCCTCGTCCCTGGGGTGAAGATTTCGGTCATTCACCATACTCGTCGGTTTGGATCCCCAGTATTTTCGGTTATTCCCCACCCGATTTGCCACCTCTATTTGTCCTAGGATGGTAATTTGGTTCGAACACAATTGGGACGAATTTTATTTTTAAAAAATTAAGTTTCAGGGCGAGAACAAGTTTTTTTAGAAGTGAAGAGTCAAGACGGGATAAGATTTAGGGTAAAAATTCCCTAATCCGATCCAACCCAACCCAACCCAACCTAATATTTTATATTTATATATATATATATATATATATATATATATAACAATTTTAGGAAAATACCATTATATATTCTTATTTTTCCCTCTTCATTTGTTTTGCATCAACCCTTCTTCACCATTTCTCCTGATTTCTTCTCTTTCTTTTTTTTTCTTTTCTACCATTTATTTTATTTTATTTTATTTTATTTTAGAGTTTTTAATTCCTTTTCCTCATTAATTTTTTTTCATCGAAGAATTTTTCTCAGTTTTTTTCTTCAAATTCTTTTAAATGTATTGTATATTTATGAAAATATATCTTTTTATGTAGGGATGGGCATTTTATGCAATCAGGTCGTGTTTCGACCCGAACCGGCCCGATCGTGTTGGATTTTTTAATAAAAAAATTGGTTTTGGGGTCGGGTCGGGTTCAGGTTTAGGGTGGAAAATCCGACCCGACTTGACCCGGGACTAATTTTATAATTTTTTCCTAAAAATTTTAGGGATATTTATAATAATACCTCCCTTTATATTTTTTTATAATTAGGTCCTTGAAATTAAATTTTTATTTATAATTTAATCATTCAAATTATATTTTTTTATGAATAAGTCCCCTAAAATTATTTTTTTACAAATAGGTCCCTAAAATTAATTTTTTTATAGGTCGGGTCGAGTCGAATTTTTTAAAGAATATATTCGGGTTGGGTCGGGGGCAAGTTTAGGGTATTTATTTTTGGGTCGAGTTCAGGTGGACAAAAAACCCGACCCATGCTCATCTCTATTTTTATGTTTGATTTTTTTGTTTGCACGCCTTTTTTTCTCAATTTTTTGTTCAATGTTGATTAGGTGCTTTGTTTTAAATTTTTCTTCTTAATTTTTTGTAACGATTTTTTTATTTTTTTCTCGAAATTTTTATTTACAAGACATTTTCATGTATTTGATTTTGATGTGTTGATGGTTTGGCACACGTGTGACCATGTTGGTAAGTGAATAATAGGTTTTTTATTTGCTATTTGTTGTTACTTTTAGTTTTTATTTAAAATTTGGGTGTTTATATATTTGGTTTGAGAGAAAATCTGAGATTGAGTGATAAAATGAGAGAAAATTTAAGAAATTTATTATTGAGTCGTGTCGAATAAAATTAGGGGTGAATTTTTCAATAAATCCGGGACGAATTAGGGATAAGTTAACATTACCAAAAGCTGGGGTGGATCTAGATTAAGACTGTGTTTTTGGTTGTTGCATGGGTCATCAATGCCCGTTTATGTTCAGTTAGTTTGGGCTTAAAGGGTTGAACTAGAAGGGCAAATCTCTAAGGCCTAGAAAACAAAAAGGCAACTCGGCCCAATGAAAAAGAACTGGAAAGTTCGGTTTATGTTGTCCCCTAGGGCCTAGCCTACCATCGGTTTCTTCATCTTACACTCTTTAGTCTTTCGTAGCGGAGTTTACAAGTGTAAGAGGTAAGCGGGTTTTATTTTACCTTGGCATATTGGCTTCCTATGGGGTTAACAACTTCTACTTTGTTTGATTATTTCTTTTAATTGTAAAAGGCAAGCACAAATATAAGCTTTAAAAGGGTTGTTTTTCCTTGGGGGGTCTTAGATGTAGTGTACATTTGTTCTGAACCGCGTGTTCTTTTCTTACTATTGTGTGGGGGAAAACGAAAAGGGAAAAATAAACCAGTGTGGAGGTTATCTTATTACATGAAGCAAAGAAGATGAATTCTGCATCCAAACCAAATTTATTTTGTCTGAAATGGCCGTGGGATGTAAACAGGCATCTAACCTTTGAAGGCCCTTGGTTATTAAAGTCTATGCAAAATTTTGGATCCCATGTTTTAAATTCCTTCAACTCGGTTTATAAATCTTCTGGTTCATGGGTCAATAATTTTAATCCTACCCAATTGGTTGCTGGGGCTAGTAGAAGCTTGAATTTTAAAAGAAACCCATTGAGTCCTGAAGAACAAGGGGAGGCTGAGCATAGAGCTTTTGCGTCAGCACTGGCCAGTGGGAAGGAGGCTACAATGATTGAGTTTTACTCAACTGGATACTGCTATAGGTTGTAATTAATGCCCTCCCAGGTTACGATGGGTTTGCCTTAATTAATTCAGATCGAACTTATTTGATTTATTATCATAAGGAATAATTTACTTGTTATATATACACCTTCTGCCTTGTATCCAGAAGATATTGTACTTTGTGCCGTAAAATTTGACATTATGGTTTGATTTTAGTGTGTATTTTCTTTCCTTATGTCAATATTTTTCATTTCCATGCCCTCTTAAAGACTTTGTAGGTTAATATATACTATTTGACACTTGAGCTTGACTTCGGATTTCAAATGGGTATCTGAACTTGGCTTCTATCACATATTTTGGTATTTAAATTTCTTGTTTCGCACATTCAACTATGAAGCACGAGTACTCCCCTTTAAGGGCGTTTGCGCATCCTCGATACGTTTTCTGGACGGGAACGGTGCAGGGATGGTTGGGGAACATCCCGAGGACGTCCCAACTTTATCGGGGATGATCAGCGTTTATTGGGGACTCCCGTAAACATACCCAAATAAATTTACTTAAAAATAGGAAATAAAATCCCCATCGTCTTTGTGAGCAAAGTTTTAAAAACCATTAAATAAATCCAAACTTAAAAAGCTCAAGGATAATTAAACTAATCTGAATTCAAAAGTTTAAATTATACCCAACTAAACTAAAAAACAATTGAATCAAACTCAGTTGAAATTCAAACCTAATTAAAACTCAAATATACACATAAAAGACTGAATGTACAAGTAAAAAAATACTAAATTGAACACTCAACTTAAAAAATATGAACTTAATTACGTGTGTCAAATGAACCACGTACACTTAATCTCAGCCAAAAAGCCAAGACTAGATTGCTTCCTTGTATTAGCGGCTAAGCGCCTATTTATAGGCTGCTTTCTCTTCTTGCTTTATGTATCTTAAGGATGTGGGATATTAGATGTGTATTGTATTTGTAACTTGTTTTAATGCTTCTTCACTCAAGCTTTAAATAGGGATGGGTAAATATCCATTTCAGCCATGTCATCTTTTAATTTTATTATTTTAGTCCTTGATTTTCTCTTAATTTAAAAATAAAGTTAAATTTTCATTCAATTTAGTCATTTAATTTTAGTAATCTTCTAATCTAAGTGTTAGAAAGTAATTTAAAAAACATTAGAAGTGAATTTAAATAACTATAATTATAATTATTGTTTTAATACAATTATAATTTTAGTTCTTATTGTATTATGAATTTTAATATTTTTTATTATATATATATATATATATATTAAAATTTATTTTATATTTGTCGTACACTTGTCGTACTCGTACCCTGTAATTTTGGAAATTGTCGTTTCCTGTTCCCGTCCCCATATCCATATCTGTGCAACTTAGCATTCAACTATGGTGAAGCCTAATTCATGTGTCAAATTCTGTGATAGAAATCAAGTTTTGTTACCAATTGGACAAAAAAAATTTTAAGTGCTGATTTGATCTCTGGAGCCAAGTTCAAGTTCCAATTTGGACAAAAAAAAGTATGAAGTACCCATGAACCATGAAAGCCAAGTTCATGTACCAAATAATATGTTAACCCGTGTAGTAATGACCTCAAAAGCTTCAATATCAGTATTTCTTGTGAATTGTGATAGCATTGCACCGCTCTTTTTTCTAGTTTTGGTATACAAGGTTGATATTCTGTATACACATGACATTCACAAGCACCTATGGGGAAGGGTAGTTGTATTTTTTTGAAGTGATTCTTTGTCAAGTATGATCAAAGAAATTGGAGAAAGCAGCGGTTTAGCTGTTGTAGTACTAAGGTTCACGGAGTATGTCTCTGTTTTCTATATGAGGTACAAAGGAAGTGCTTTTAACATGCTTCAAGTATTAGTTGGTAAAATAGATGTAGCAAGTTCAAAGGGACTTCTTTGCATAAATTCTTGCTATTACCACTTTTTCTTTCTTAAAATGATGTATTGTGAACTATGATTACATCTTATTTTGCTTCCCTACTATTTGGCATAGGAGAACTATAATCGATGAAGTTCTATCATTTTAAGCATGTGCTATCTTTGCCAGAAGTAATTCATCTTCAACATCGGTTACAAAGAAATTCTGCATAAGTTCAGGTTGATTAGTTATATATATTTGTTTTAATGCAGCTTCTCCATTATGACATCAAATACGTTCCTTGCTTTGTGCTGTTGGGCAAAAATGGGCAGGCACTTGCAAACACTTGTATTCCAGGCAGTCGACTGCATGTAATTGCAGGCCTCTCTCGTGTTCTCAAGATAAAGCGTCCTACATGCAGCAGTAGCTCTCGATCGTCTTCTCATGGATAAAATTTATTTCACTCTGGTAAGGCGGTTTTTCTTACCTTTGCTTGGGATAAGAAGGGGGTATTTACAGTGCCTTAATGAGGACCTGTCGTCAATTTAGTCTGCATAGTTGGAAAGTACCTTAGATGAAGAGTAGAACAGACAGCTTAGCCATGATATTTGGGACCACAATGTATGTTAGCATTTTGCCAGTCATGCAGTGTTCTCTTGCTAACAAATTTGTTGGTCTGACTACTTGCGTTGTTGGACCGACATTTGAGAAGATAAATAGGAATGAGCACATGCTGTTCGTCGTGCAGTATGATTGCTTGCTTAGCCGAATTGCAAATGAATATTTTGTTGAACAAGGTCCCCCCTTCGACTGCAACTCGCAGGCCATGTTTCGCTCCCGGGACCTGTGGGGGATTTTCCTCGTTCTGTTACAGATTATATTGAACTTTTACCTTATGTAGGGGGTTGATTCATGATATTTTATTGTGGAGCAATGAATAAAGATGCTAGTATTTGGCCTTTGGAGATGTAACTGATGCAAAACATTTCTGGTGATGGTTTAATCCGCCTTTTCTCCTCCCAACATGCAACAACAACAAAAAAGAAGCTGGTTATTAGTCTGCTAGGTTTGTTGGGCCAGCTGTTAGGTTAGCTGTTATACTTGGGCTATATAAGCCGAACATATGTAATGGGTCAAATGAGACAATCAGGTATATTAGGTTAATAAGAAAATCAGAATGGTTCCTAATCTCTATTTTAGTTATATCGTTAACCTAGCCTTTATCGTTCACCGTCGTTTAACAACTCCGACCACCCTACCTGAGTTCTCACAATGCGTATGGCAACTTCCTTCCAATTTGGGATTTAAATTAAATTTTATGAACACGCAGAACAAGAAAGAGTTGTCTCTTGTTTGAGCTTCCACTCGTAATCAGCGTCTAATGTGATTAGTAGATATGAGAGACCTAAAATCAAGTTCAGGATTGACGAAACATTTCAATTGGAAAATAAAAGAAAACATGTTTCAAAGTTTAGCAGCTCCCTAACCCACACCAGAATCATCTCCAATTGAGCTTGCAGCTCATACTAATAAACTAGCAATGCCTACAACATAGTTGACAAAAACCTAGCAAAAAACACGAATGGTACATATGCAAAGAACCCAAGTTTATGAATCAACGTCAAGTGGTGGGTGTTTGAGGGGAGTGATCTTCTTGCTGTGCTTGGGGTTCAATTGGTGTTAAAACAGAGGTAGCTGAAGAAGCATTAGACCTTGGTGGTGGCGGGGGAGGATATATCCTACCGTCAATGCAAGAAGAACACTTTATTTCAATCCAACTTTCGATGTCGAACTGACCAACGCCCATGACTTTCCGGCCGGTGCATAGCCGTCCGATCATGCCGGCCACAATGCCTAAGATAATGATCACCGAAAGAACAGCTATAAGAGGAGCAATAGAAGCATGAGCGGTGTGA
Source organism: Hibiscus mutabilis (assembly GCA_019671005.1). Classification (NCBI taxonomy): domain Eukaryota; kingdom Viridiplantae; phylum Streptophyta; class Magnoliopsida; order Malvales; family Malvaceae; genus Hibiscus; species Hibiscus mutabilis. Next base: position 34,078,057 of record CM033740.1, on the reverse strand, counting down.
GAGTTGTAAAATGGCTCCTCCATTACAGCCACCGCCAGTGGTGGCTGCTGGACTACCGTCATTGACATTACAGTACTGACCCAGAAGCAGAAAAAGGAGTAAGGACTTGGTTTTCTTGAAAATGGTTTGAGGTATTAAATAGAAACAAGAGCTTACACATATGTAATGTGTGTTGCAATGCACAAGGGAGAAGAAATTGGGAAATGGAACCTTATGCGGAAAAATTATTAGATGGACCTGATTCGTCATCCATGGTATCATTCAATAATAATTTTTTATCTTTTTTTTAAGGTGATTCTTCACATTTTTCCTACATGTTATTAAATAAATGAGACTATGGATGACGTGGTAAGTCGGTACCATGTAATAATTTCTCGACATACAAAAAACAGTTGTAACTGGTCAACTTAAATATCATGACTTGGGCTTTTTTGGGTAAAGTACACAAATAGTCACTAAACTATCCTAAAAAATATAAAATTGTCACCAAACTTTTAAAAGTTACATAATAGGTATTAAACTTTAGTTTTTATTACAAAATAGTCACTGAGCTGTTAAATGTCGTTCATTGAATGACGTGACAGTTACAAAAATTAGAATAATAGCACATTTAATCCTCTATATTTACACATTCAATCAATTTTGTCCTAATTTAACCCTCATTCTTGATGTTTAAATTGATTGAATGTGTACATGTTGAGGATTAAATGTGTTGTTATACAAACTTTCATAACTGCCATGTCACCCAGTTAATAACAGTTAACGGTTTAGTGACCATTTTATAACAAAAACTAAAGTTTAATGTCATAATATAACCTTTGAAAGTTTAGTGACCATTTTGTATTTTTTGGGATAGTTTAGTTATCGTTTGTGTACTTTACCCTTTTTTTAATGAAAATGTCCAGATTTTCAAGATTAAATCATATTAATTTTAAGACCCCTACATATATCATGATTTCAATTTGCTCGTACTCTAATTTGGTGATTATAATAATCTTATAATAGGATGTTATACTGGTTTCTCATTAAAAACAGAACAAGTAAAGTTGAAAGAAAAGTTCACCCCAGTCCATTGCAGAAATAATTTATTTCATTAATAATGTGAGCTTATTTGTTGTAAAAGTAGGAGGATGAATAAATGTTAAATTAGAAAAAGATTGCTGCCTAGGATATTCAAATAAAGATTGGAGTGAATGAAGTATCGTAGATCAACTTATGGCTACTGAACCGAGCACTGCCTATTGGTGAGTGGTGACCAATGGAAAAGATGGGCAGTTTCAGTAGCATACATACATCAGTAGTATATACAACTTTCACATGGAGAAACCTGCCTAGGAGACGGTAGAGGCCAGACGGACAAAAGAAAGGGCATACTGCAACTCTGCAACGAAAAAAAGGTAGAGCCAGAGGCAGAGGGAATCTAAGGACTATGAACAGGGTAAGGTTAAAAAGTGGAAAAGCTTTCCCAC